>CM062812.1:983214605-983814605 GCA_031772625.1 Pinus tabuliformis | reverse complement strand
TTGCCAGATGAGGATGCCACCTGGGAGGGTGAGCACAGTTTGGAGCATCCAACGCTGAAGTTGCTTGAGGACAAGCAACATTTGGGAGGGGAGGACTGTAATGTCCCTTCCTAAATGATTTCATCACAGGTTTAATTTCCCACAATTTTGGATAATTTTTGGTGACCTTGGAACCCATCCAATTTTGACTTAAGGACTTAGGAGAGAGAGGCTGAATTATTTTGTTATTGGAATGTGGGGGCCACCCACATGGGAAAAACACACTTAGCTAAGTGTGGAATTTGAATAGCCTTGGAGGGGAAATTGAAAGGCAAGGAAGAGGGGCCCACATGGGGAGGAAAGGCCCACGAATTATAAATAGGAGCTGATCTACTCGAGGGGTCTTTTGTCTATCAAACCCACTTTGTTGGTCGCGCTGCTTACCTAGGTTACTTGCTGTTTAGCACCGAGTTTTCTAAGCGGAGAACTCAACCTTTCTTCGGGGGACTTCGAGTGCCACCCTAGGAAGATAGATCGTACCACCTTGGAGGAGAGCAAGAGGAATTTTAGAGCTCATATTTCAACCTTTGGCTCAACTAGTGCATGATGCAGGGGTTGTTTCGAGGATCTTCCAGACAACATTTGTTGGGAGAATTTTGGCATTAGAGATTCAGTGGAGGATCAAATTTTTGGAGGAGTTTCAGAGCAAGAGATTGCTGCTAATGGGCAACATGATTTGCAACTTCTTGGCCCTGCACAAAGGGATTTCACTGGGCACACGTGGGAGCTTGGGGAATGAGTTTAAGAGATGGAGATTGCTGGGAGAAATAAGGGAAACCTTGGAGGGGAGTATCTCAGCCTTTGGGAGCAATTTGTGGGGCTTTTCCAGCGAGCTATAGGTAGGCCGTATTTCCCAGCACTTGGAGGAGGACGTTGCATTTGGAGGCCGAATTTTGGGGTTCATAACTAGGCCAATCACTTTTTGGGTTTTGGTGGGTTTTGGTTGAGGACCTTGACGTTGATTTTGCATAATTTTCTGAGCACTAGAGGTGGGGTTTCCAGTAGACAATATATAATTCTAGGCAGTGCATAGCATCATTAGAGTAATAATTGTTTAGCATTTGGGCTTATTGTTTGATCACCTAGGCTATGTCATGCTTGCCATTTAGGCAAGCCAAGGTGCACTTCTTCCACACTATTGTAGTTGCTCCAAGTGATTAATAAAATGGCTTAGCTGGTTCTTACTTCTTGAGTTTATATGGGTGTTTGCTGATTGTCTCAATTTTCTGGTATTGAATTTGTTTTTTCTTTGCTTATCACTATTTTTCTTAGTTTGGAACATTACAAAAGAATTATAAGTCAAGGACTTTTACTACTAATTTCTCTCTCTCTCACATATCCCTCTGAATCTTCTATTTTAAGTTTTGAATTGTTTTTCTTTATGTTTTAATTTCTAGAGTTTGTAGGTCTAACATGTCTTGTTAGAACATTTTTGAATTTTTGATAAGTTGTAGGTATCCCTCAAAGAATGGATTAAGAGGGAGCCTCCACCATTTTACCAAAAGATAAGTATCCTATTCTTTGTTTCATCTTTTCATATTTGGTTTCCTCCTCACATCAAGACTTGTTTGTATTGTATGCTAATAACCTTTCTCTTTATATTTTCCTTGGTTAGGAAAACTTGCTGAATGCTCAAGGGTTATGGAGGAGACTTCAAAGGATAAACTTAAAGAATGGTATAAGTTCTATTGGAAAGTAATACCTTTAAGAATTGATGCCCTACAAGGTTTGTTAAGGAATAACTCAAAGGTATGTCTTAGAATATAAGATTTGTTATAAAGTTCTCTTCATATAAAAGGTACGATCATTCTTCTTTTGAAATTTATTTTACATCACTGACATCGTTATGTCTAGGGTCTTGAATCACAAAGATTCTTGTTAGGGTGATTAATCATTAGATTGAATCTACCCTCATGATATTATTTAATCATTCTTGTGTGACCCTAACCTTTAGGGTTCACTTAAAAACCCTAGCCTCTTATTGCTAAGGGTATGTCAATATTTATTATGAAACCCTAGTTTACTTATCGCTGTTTATCTTATTATTTTGATGTTTAGGTTATTGTATTGTTATGATAGAGACCCTAGCCATTTAGGGTTTGCTGTTAATGTCTAAACTATGTATTGAAACCCTAGATCTTTAGGGTTTATGAGCAAAGGCCCTATAATGTCTATGGTAAGCATCTAGAAATTAAACCCTAGGTGTATATTCGTCCAATCAAAACCCTAGTCTGAATGAAATTTTTGTACAACTATTTTTGATGTATTAATATTTTCGTCTTGGGTTTACCTAGTAGATATTGATGTGAATTGCATGAAATCCTAGATGGCTTGAACAAAACAAAGAGGAAAGAATCAATGTATACAAAAAAAGCCGAGTTATATTACTATATGATGCGGTCAGATATAGAGAGAACCAGAAGACATATAATAAGTCGATTAAGACTTTATGAATGAATGAATAAATTGATTTATACTTTATGAATTAGAAGATTTAGACCTTATGAATTAGGAGTCAATTTATATTGAAAAGGAAATAAAAGATTGAAACTCTTTATAATAGGATTTTCACTCTTTAGGAAATAGAATTGGATAGAATACTAGTATGATTTAAACTCTTAGGTATATGCAAGTATGCTAACCTAATTGTTGATGCTCATAGTTTGTGAATTCTAGGTTTTGTAACAAAGCCCTAGTAAAAGATTGCTATTCTAGGATATAATGATATTGTTTTCCGATATGATTTTTGATGATAAATTATAGGGTTTACAACAAACCCTAGTAGAGTCTAAAATTGTTGAAACCTTAGATGTATAGTAGAATTGTTATTTGATTGAATTGCTGATATCTAAGGCCTTTGTGTCTTGAAGATGAAGTTTAGGTTTCATGAAAAAACCCTAGCAAGAAGTTGAAGTCTAGTATATAAAAGGATCTATTTCTTGTTGATTATGAACATAACCAGGATTAGGTATTTGATGTCTAAAGCATGAATGATTTGATGCTTCCATTGTAGTAACATGATTTTGATATAATTAACTTCATGCTTCTGTATGTTTGTATTTGATGTTAAAGTTTTGCAGGTACATAATCTTCAAAATGATGAAGATGTTTATACAATCATGATGAAGGAAGTTATGTATCAAAATGACCTTGATACCATAACAAGGTTTGGAGCCATGAAAGTTTCTCTGATGTCATAGAAGAAGGAAGTGATTGATCTCCCAAAATTGAGAGGAAGCATGGATAGAAGAAAGAGTATATCTCCCTAGTTAAGAGGGAGGGCATATTATGACAATGAATACCTTGAAGGTAAGAATAAAATCAAATGAATGAATGTACTAAAGATAAATTTTCGTGATTCATGGAGTTGCAAATAGAATGGTTGAGGTTTTATTTGGTGTTGCTTAAGACATGAAAGAGGAAAGCTTCTGATAAGAAGTATTTGATGATGATATAAGCAACATCAGAATGATTAAGGACCCTGAAGGTTTGTGTTTACTTATATGTATATTTGAAAGTTTATTATTGTTAAAATTGGAAACTAGGGAAAAATTACACCTTAGGACAACTCATATGATGGAGATTATTATTGCATTGGATCCCTCTTTCGGAGAGGTACAATTTTGATACAAAGATCATCTCATTTTGACGAGCAGAAATGAAATTTTGAATTTATTCTTTCTAGTGGATAAATTGTCAAGGTTGGCCTCAGTGAAATGTAGGCTCATGAAGCCCAATGAATGTGTTTCCTCACCCTCAACGAAGTGTATAAATAGAAGTGACCCTTCTCTCATTTGGGCATCACTCATCTCATCACATCTTCTTCTCTCTCCTCTCTTGATTGGTTTGTACAACTTGGAGGCTCTCTCTCTTCTTCGCACATGTCCCTGGGCAATTCTTCTTTATACTTCACACATGTGGTAGGAGGCCGAGTTTCTGGGTAGAACAGACCACTGAATTCACTGCGTTGACCAACATTTACCGTGGGGTATTTGACTTGCGTTGACTTCAGTTTTTAGGCCAGATTTCCGATTTTTCTAGGCTGCATTCTTTGGCACAAAAATCTAGACATTTTGAGGTGTTCGACTTGCGTTGACTTTAGTGTTGACTTCAGGTTTGACTCTAGAAAATTATAGCAGAGTTTCTCTTGAAAGGCTGAATTGGACTGCTGTTTGGAGGATGGTTTGGGACAACTTTGACCAGTGTTGACTTTCTGGTTAGGGCTGATTTGATTGCTGATTTAGCAGATTTATTTTGGGCTTATATTTGTACTCTCTCTCTTTGCTGAACTATTGAAGAATAATAAGAAGATTTGATCAAATGGTTTCCCCACATTGGGGTTTGTCCCTGGCATGTGCCACATCTTGTGTCCTCTTGCCTTGGCTTGTCTTATGCATATGACTTTATGTTCTATCTGCAATTACTGTCAATGTTTATAAATCAATGTGATCGCTACCGGATATAATTGGAATTTGTCATTGGGCTGCTAAAGGAACATTGAATTAAATTGTCTTAAGCATAGAACATACCATTTTTATCTAAAATTAACATGGTATTAGAGGTAAGGTGAAGAAAAATCCCAAGGAAGACTGAAGCAAAAAAATCACTAAAGGAAGTTGTTGGACAAAGAATTGGAACTAGTCCCAATGACGACTACATCTTTCTTCAAATTCGAGGACAAGCTCTAGGAAAAATCTGACTATCATGCATGGAAGATGATAAAGGATTTGACTTTGGAAGAGAATGATGCCATGAACTATGTCAAGGGAAGAATAACTGAGCCTCCTTCAAGTGCATCCAATGATGTTCAAACAAAGTACAAGAAACATGAGACAAAAGCTAAAAAGATTATTGTTGATTCTATTCATAAGCCTTTGGTTGCATATATTTCTGATTTGGAAACATCTAAGGAGATGTATGAAACACTGGTTGGGATGTTCAAAGTGAAAAATGCAAATCAAATTCTCTTTCTCAAGAACACGTTGAAAGACATCAAGATGGATAGAGGATAATCCATCCAATCCTACTTCATGAGGATCACCAAGATAAAAAATGATCTCTTATCTATTGGAGAAGTCATTGGTGACAGGGAACTCTCTCTTATTGCACTTGGGGGTCTTACAAGAGATTGGGATGTGTTCAACATTACCATTCTTAACAATGATAGGATTTTGGGATATAAGGAACTATTGGCCAGATGCACTCAAGAAGAAATAAAAATGATGGAACGAGACAACCTCTCAAATGCAAACAATCCTACTGCCTTCTCTGCTCATTCTAGAAGAAGGAACAATGCTAGTCCAAGGAATCAAGGACAAGGGTTCAAGCAAGGATTCAAATAAGGAAGAAAAGGAAGGTGCTTCAATTGTAACATGTTTGGCCACTTCGCTAGAGAGTGTCCTCACAAGAAGGATACTCCACGAGATGATGGCAACAATAACAACAACAACTTCAAGGGCAATGGCAATCAAAGGAAAAGCAGGTTTAATAATAAAGGAAATAGGAATTCACCTGCTGCTCGAAATGGAGGTGGTCGTCCTCCTAAGAAGTCAAGAAACTCCAGGTATGATGAAGTTAATGTTGCAAAGCGAAATACCCTTTCCACCACTTCTCCTCCGGATACATTGGACCATTGGTTGATTGATAGTGGTGCCTGAAGGCACTTCACTGGGTACAAAGAAGCTCTCTCAAACTTGGTTGAAAAGAACACGAATATGGAGATTATACTTGGGGATAATGCCACTTATCCAGTGAAAGGAATTGGGGCTATTACTCTTCACTTAAATCAAGGTCAAACCCTCCACTTACAAGAAGTGCTATATGTATTTGATCTGAAAAAGAACTTGGTATCTATTTCTGCAATGGAAGACAAAGGTTTTAAGGTGACATTCATTGACGGGAAGGTTCGTGTTTGTCAGGGATGTGAAGCTAGAAAACATACAATGGGACCATTCCCCTCCAATGAGACTCAAACCACCGATATTCTTCAATTGGTGCATTATGATCTATCAGGTATGACGCCCGTTACATCTTTGGGTGGATAATTATATTATGCTATTTTTGTGGATGACTTCTCTCGCAAGACATGGATCTATTTCTTAAAGAAGAAGAACGAAGCATTCAAATAGTTCCTCTCCTTCAAAGCCTTGGGCGAGAATCAAACAGGGAAGAAGATCAAAGTTCTGAGGACCGATAATAGGATCGAATATGAGTCTAAATAATTCAAAGACTATTGTAGAGAAGCTGACATTAAGAGGGAGACTACAACTGCTTATAATCCTAAACAAAATGGTGTTGCTGAAAGGAAGAATTGTACTATCATCGAAGCTACTCGGGCTATGCTTCACGATCAAGGTCTTCCGAAGTTCTTATGGGGAGAAGCTACCAATACTGTTGTGTATGTCCAAAACCAATGCCCACATATCCACCGGTAAGAAACCTAATGTTTCTCATTTTAGGATTTTTGGATGTCCCGTATACTTTCATGTGTCGAAAGAGAAAAGAAACAAACTAGATGCATCTGGGAAGAAAGGCGCATTTGTGGGCTACAATGAAACTCGAAGGCATATAGAATCTATGTGCCTGGTCAAGAGGAAGTGGAATTAAGTCATGATGTCACTTTCGATGAAAATTCCGCACTTGGAAAGATTCGAGATCTTCCTATTCCTAGGAAGGCCAATAATGATGTAGATGCAAAAAATCAACATGAATCTCTGTCCAATGTATCGATGCCTGACTTTGAAGGACCGATGGATCCCATTGATCCACCTTCTTGTGAGCCCTCTACTATAAGAAAGAGGCCTTTGTGGCTTAAAAATACTCTTGAAGATGCCAAGAAACACATTGCACCAAGAGGGAAATTTCGTGAAATCAAGAAGCCGAATAAGTACCAAGGGTACTTAGCTGTCATGAGTACTATTATACAACCTGAGCCTTGTACATTCGAAGAAGCCATAAAGCAATAGGTTTGGAAGGATGCAATGAGCGAAGAGTATGAACAGATCATGAATGATGTCTGGGATGTGGTTCCTAGACCCAAGGATAAGTATGTGGTCACTTTGAAATGGCTTTACAAGATCAAGCATGGAGTTGAAGGGAGTGCTGATAAATTCAAGGGAATATTTGTAGCTCGAGGCTTCTCTCAAAAGGAAGGAGTAGACTATGATGAGATATTTGAACCAGATGCCCGATATACCACCATCCATTTGATAATATCCCTTGCCGCCTCACAAGGATGGAACCTTCATCAAATGGATGTCAAAACTTCCTTCTTGCATGATTCGCTTAAGGAGGAAGTATATGTGGAACAACCCGAGGGGTTCGAGGTTCATGATCGTAAGAAATATGTATGCAGGTTGAAGAAAACCCTCTATGGCTTGAAGCAAGCCCCTAGGGATTGGTATGAGAAGATTGATATCTATCTTATGAAGCTAGGATTTACGATAAGCGATGCGAACCCTAATCTATACTTCAAGGTATGACAGACCCCTCATTCTGGTCCTTTATGTAGATGATCTCTTTATGACAGGTGATGACCCACTCATTATTTCCTAAGGTTGGAGGTCTGGCAAAAGACAGGTGAGATTTTCCTTTATCAAGGAAAATATATTGTGAAGCTACTTGAGAGATGTGGGATGGTGGATTGCAAGTCTATGACTACTCTGATGGAAATCAACTTTAAGAAGCTATGTGGAAGTGCTACTGGGCTCGAATTGACGAACCCTACCGAATATCATCAACTTGTGGGGGCACTGATGTTCTTGGTCAACTCTCGTCCTAACATATGCTTTGCTGTGAACACGTTGATTCAATATATGGTCGAGCCTCATCTAATTCATTGGATCGCTGCCAAGAATCTCTTGAGATATCTCCGGGGCACTATCCACTATGGTCTGAGATACATTGTCGGGAATTTGAGGCGGCATGGATATTCAGATGCTGAATGGGCTAGAAATGTGGTGGACCGTAAGAGCACATCTGGGTGTTGCTTCTCTTTGGGGATTGCTTGAGTGGGACGAATGGTTAATAGCATGTGTTTCCTCCCAAGAGGTCACAAGTTCAAAACCGAAGGGGGGTAGAGTATGTATGCCTTCGTAGATTTAGCAATCAAATCATTGCATGGAGGTGGGTCCCTTGTCCCACAAGCAAGGGGGTCTTAGATACCAATTTGGTGTCTGGATTGGCCGTGACCTTAAAATTGGATAATAACAACAATAACAACAACAACAACAACAACAACAATAATAATAATATTATCCTGGATGAGCAGGAAGCATAAATCGGTTGCACTAAGCATTGTTGAGGTTGAATACATTGTTGTGAGTATGGCCTGTTGTGAAGCAGTCTGGTTGAGGAATCTCTTCAATGAGATATTTGAGCACATGCTAGATACAACTGTGATCTTCTGTGACAACCAGAGTGGGATTCATTTATCAGAGGATCCCATGTTCCATGACTGCTCCAAGAACATTGATATCAAGTTCCACAATATCCAGGATATGGTACAACGGGGAGCAGTTAGGCTCCAACACATCAAGACAGATGAGCAGGCTACTGACATTCTCACGAAGCCTCTCGGGAAGGTCAAATTCTTATTCTTCCGAGAGAGACTATGAGTTGTGGAACGACCCTCTTATGAGGGTCCCGTTTGAGTTGAACACAACGCTCTCAGAGCTCCTGGGGGCGTGGGGTACTTCTTGGAGCTAGCTATGAGTGACCATAGGGTGAGTGGTTCATCTTCCCCTAGTGGTGCGCTGGATACAGGGTGAGTGGTTCACCTTCCCTTGTGATACCCCATTATGGTTGACATGTGTGTAGGGTGAGTGGTTCACCTTCCCCTACCCGGACACATGCATGTAGGGTGAGTCCTTCCCCTACAGTTGACATATGCATAGGATGAGTGGTTCACCTTCTCCCGTTGATGCTATGACACAAATCGTACCCAAAGTTCGAGACTCATGGAAGGTACCTCTCATCTGGTCAATGAGTTGGGAACAACTGGTTAGGGGCCCCTACCTCTACATTAACATTAGCCATGAACTCAACCATATAAAACTCCCTAGCCTTAATAGTGTCTAACAAATTGATCTGGGATCAAGGACTAACTTTAGTCCGTGGAGAGTGGTATGATACACTCTCAATCACTTCTTCATTATTTCTTCATGATTCAGCAGAGCAGAGGAGTGATGGTAGGATAGTACAGACTGACAGGTTGGCATGATGATGGATTGGCAAGTGTAATTCTCCCTAGTTGAGAGGGAGTGTTAAAATTGTCAACTAGGGCCAAATTCCACCTTAGGACAAATCATATGATGGAGATGTTTATTTCATTAGATTCCTCTTTTGGAGAGGTACAATTTTGATATAAAGATCATCTCATTCTGACAAGCAAAAATGGAATTTTGAATTTATTCTTTCTAATGGATAAATTGTTAAGGTCGATCTCACTCAAATGTAGGCTCATGAATCCCAATGGATGTGTCCTCACCCTCAATGAAGTGTATAAATATAAGTGACCCTTCTCTCATTTGGACATCACTCGCCTCATCACATCTTCTTCTCTCTCCTCTCTTGATTGGTTCGTACAACTTGAAGGCTCTGTCTCTTCTTCGCATGTGTGGTTGGGAAAATCTTCTTTCTACTTCGCACATGTGGCAAGAGGTCGGGTTTCTGGGCAGAATAGACCACTGATTTCAGAGCGTTGACTAGCGTTGACTGTGGGGTATTTGACTTGCATTGACTTCGGGTTTTGGGCAAGATTTCCGATTTTTCTAGGCTGCATTCTTTGGCACAAAAATCAAGACATTTGGAGGTGTTTGACCTGTGTTGACTTCAATGTTGACTTTAGGTTTGACTACATAAAATTACAGTAGACTTTCTCTCTCCTTCGACTGGGTTTGACTGAAGATTTTGAGCTAACTTTGACTCTCCTGTAAGACCAAATGGGATTACTGTTTGGAGGGTGTTTTGGGCAGCTTTGACCACCATTGAATTTACGGTTTGTGTTGATTTGACTGCTGATTTAGTAGATTTGTTTTGGGCTTATATTTGTACTCTCTCTTTGCTGAACTATTGAAGAATAATAAGAATATTTGATCAAAGGGTTTCCCCACATTCGGGTTTGTGCTTGGCATGCGCCACATCTTGTGTCCTCTTGCCTTGGTTTGTCTTATGCATATGACTTTATGTTCTATTTGCATTTACTTTCAATGTTTATAAGTTAATGTGATTGCTACTGGATATAATTGGAATTTGTCATTGCGCTGCTAAAGGAACATTGAAATAAATTGTCTTAAGCATAGAACATACCATTGTTATCGAAAATTTTGATTAGGGTATGTATTTGTACAGGTAAATCTATTCATAAAAAGGTTGAATACTCTAGAAGCATGCTTGGACAAATGGATATATCTAGTTTGATAGGGAGAGTTGAAGAATCTAATGGTGGATACCTGGGAGGACATCTGGCCAACCTATGTGTTGATGTCTAGATCCCGAAGAAGGAGGGTGGCATTGGCCATGGAGCTCTGGCCTTGAATACACACCTAGATCCCAGGGTTGATGGTTAGCTAGTAAGCTTGATGGTACCTAGAGTCTCTGAAAGATTGAGTCCATCTTAGTCCCACCCAGATAGAATACCCTAGTCAGGTATCTAGTCCGCAACACTGAGTGTGATATAACTCTTCTTAGTTCATGTTGAGATATTCCATGTACCTCTATATATACGTAATTATGAATACCTCCCTAGTCAAGAGGGAGTGTTAAAGAATGTAACTAGTGTCAGTCTTCATAATTGTATTTGAGTCATGATGTATTGTATTTATAAAAAAGAAAGAAAAATAAATTTTATTATTAAAGAAATTAACTTATTAAGGCATGGGTTTCATGCTTGGGTGAGTTTTTTTTTTTTAAGTAAAATCCTCAATTGCAGGCTTCTAGGGTTTATGTCAAGTGTCCTTGTCCATGTCATATTGTAACAAACCCTTCTTGGGATCTATTTGTCAAAGAATAAATTTATTTTATTGTATTTTACGGCTTCTAGGTCTCCTCCACCAAGCCAGCCTCAAGGAAGGACAAGTCGGCCTCAAATAGGGGAATTCTACCTCACAAGAAGCCTATATATTAGAGAAAATCGACCTCATTTGAAGCATACACTCATCAAGTTCGATCTGTAGTTTTTGGGCTAAGAGAAAGTGTGAATTTCAAATGAAGAAGAGGAAAAGTCTAGCAAAAAAGGAGGCCAACATCTTGCTAAAAAAGAATAAATTCCTCTCTCTTATCTCACATGTGTGAAGTTCTGGATTGCTATCAGGGGCTGAAATTCTGCAGTTGCTGGGGAGGCTGAAATTATGAAGCTACTAGTGAAGCTGGGGCTGAAATTCCCGAGTTGTTGTTGCTAGACTAGAAGTGATTATCGAAGTTTGCTGAATCATCTTGGAAAGATGACTTGGTGGAGGAGGAAGGACTACTGGTCTAAGGTCTTGGTCTATCTCATTTTGAATCTATTAAAGGAAGATTTCTTTGACTGGGTTTTCCCCATATAGGGGTTTTAGCACTGGATGAGTGCCTACATTTGGTGTACTTGATCTTCGTGTTTTGGTCTTGGTAATTCCTTGATGAAACTAAGATAAAAGAATAACATAAGAAAGATAATAACAAGTCAAAGAAATCACAAGTAATTATCATCTTAAGAAAATCTTTTTGCCTTTCCAATTTTCTAACACATCCAACTAGTCGTCTCAAAGGAAAAAATGCTAGAAGTAACCTCGCCTATCTAACTACTCGTAGTCCAACCAAGCTAGTACGATAAGTCCTGATCCAACGAATAAAACATAACTGGAAAGCATTACAAACACTACTACATCAACTATTTCATCACTTTACGCCTTCCCCCTTCATACCCCGCATAGAAGGCAATATTCTCAAGGTACGCATTCATGAAATCTTTCAAAGTTGGAAAGGAGGATTTAGAGTCTTCAGATAAGGAGGATGAGTCCAGAAATTGAGATAGAGGCTATGGTTTGGGCAACAAATAACGAGCCTTCCATTGGGAAGTTAATGTGTGGGGTTTGTATATGCCCACTGTTGGATAATGTACTTGCTTAAATCCAATGGTGGGTATATACCTTGAGGGTATTGTGCCGCCATGAAATCCACGCTATTGCATAGAGTGGATTTTGAATGCATCGGATGGCTACACACCTTTTTTTTAGTTATATATGTATATATTCACCAAATCTTATCTAAATATTTATATTTTTAATTAATGCTTCTATATTAGCCTAATATTTTATAAGATTATTTGACTCTAATCCTTTGTCTTTTCGGGAATTCTTTTTTGAAAATTTCAATTTAATAAAATATTTAATCTTTTCCATTCACAATTATTGATTTGAACTTTGACCTATCGCATTAACCCTAATGACTATTTCTGGACATATTTTAATTATAAGTAAAATTTATCCCTAAATTGATCATTGACCCATTAATTGTCCTATAATGACTATTTTGTATTCTTATCCATTTAAGGCTCCTCAACATTGGTTTGATCATCATCAAACTTTATAGTCTCTCATGATGGGTAGAGTGTCCACCCGATCCGAAACGTTAGACAAACTCAACTTCATATGCAAGTTTATTTTGAAAGTTTTTAACAATATGAACAACTATGAAAGTCTACATTCTCTTATAAATCGAAGTAACAAATTAAAACTAAATTGTTTAAGGGGATGTGCAGGAGGCTCTGCAACTTGATCTAGGGTTAGGGTTTTACCGTTGGGCACCATGGTAGGACGCCCAGAGGTGAGTGTTGCTCCCTCCTACAGTCAAGTATTTACGGATAGAAGCAAGGACGCGGGAAAGCAACGTTTCAAGAAACCTCTGGAGAAGGCAACAATGGAAAGTAACACGGACATATTGGGAGGAAATAGACCTCATGAATAGGAAGGGGAGCAGCAGGAAGCTAGTAAGGAAAAGGAGAAATGGGATAGCAGTCAAAAACCTACTTCTATAAGGACAACTCGGGTCTACAAACCTAAGTCGAACATCATTCCTCGGGTCATCTTGAGCGACCCTGCGCTACAAGCGCATAGGGATCATATGACGGAACATGCGGTCATCTGCAAATTCATGGGAATATGGCCGACGGAGAGGGTGCTGCATGTATGGATAAGGAGCCACTGGAAGCCAAAGGGGGAAATACACCTTCATCTAGGATCCAAGGGCTTCTTCACAGTAGTATTCACAAGCCTAGAGGATAAAGACAGAGTGTTTGAAGGAGGACCTTATTTCTATGTTGCTGTAGGCCTCTACATGCGGCCATGGATGATGAACTTTGTTTCGGAATGCGAGACATTTACATCGGTACTAGTATGGATCAGACTATACTCCCTTCCTCTAGATTATTGGCTACTGGAATCACTGAAAACAATAGGCAACAAATTGGGGCATTTTCTAAAGATCTCAGATGCGACTCTAAAAGGAAAATACACCTCCTTCGCCCGGATATGTGTGGAAATGGACTTATCTGGAGCACTTCCGGATGCAATAATTTTAGAAGTATATGATGAAGAACGGGTACAAGTGGTGGACTATGAGCACATCCCATTTAGGTGTCGCAAATGCCATGAGCATGGGCATCTATATAGAGACTGCTCAACAAACAACATCGAGAGAAATGTGAAAACCACTGTGGATAAAAATCCCGAGGGTTTTACCAAGGTTGGGGGCAAAGGAAAAGGCGAAAAGAGGCTGCAAAAGAAGATCAATGAGGAAAGACAACCGAGCCACAATAGCTTTAAGATCCTAAAAGAAGAAGGAAATAAAGAAACAAACCAGGAAATGGAGAACATTATCACTGAGAAGGAAAGGGATGACAGCATGGAAGATATCATAGAAAACATTATGGAGATAAATAGGGACCATGAGATGACTCCAAGTGAGGCGAGAACGAAGGACCATGAACTGCAGGAGATTATAGATAGGGAAAATCTTGATCTAGAGAAATTTCTGGAACAAGGGACGACCAAAGGAGTGGACTCCTTGCCAAAAGAGGAATATGACAGGGTTCAACAACTCTTCCTATGGAGATCACAATCGAAAGGAATTGGAATCAAAAGAAATCATGAAAGCCAGGAACATAGAGGGGTCAAAATGATGGAGGAGACACAGGCACAATTCCAAAGAGGATTCTGGTATCCTCCTTGCCTGACCAACTAAGATAGGGAAAGAACACCGAAGGAAACTTTAACCTCAAAGAAGCTAAACATGTAGTAACATGATTTAACTATCTAAACCCTGATCAAGTTTGGAAGAATCTTTGGCAGAGCCCCCACTGGATGAAAATAAAGTTATTTATCTGGCTAGTTCATCAAAAACTGGACCATCCAAATGCTACCTTTTTGGCTCACAAGAGGAGACGATGGATCACCTTCTCAACCTCTACCCTTTCACCTCCACCATGTGGGATTGGGTGGCCTCAATCTTTAAGTACACTGATAGGGACAGACTCAGCATCTCCAACACTTTGAAGAATTGGAGGAAAAATTTCTCAGGGAATGAAATCATTAATAAATCCTGGACTGTGGTTCCAGGATTTGTCATCTGGAATGTTTGGAAAGAGCACAATAGTCAGATCTTCAAGAACAAAGCAAGCAAGCCCCAACACATATTTGACCAAATTTTAAGGCATCTCAAAGACACAATCAGTAGCTTGATGAGGACACTTCCTAAGGACCCTCCTCTGCCTCAAGATGCAAGTATTATACTACATTTGGGTCTCCAGTCTATAAGCCCACAAGGCATAATCAAGGGTGTGATCCAAACAAATGTAGATATAAATATTTGGAAGCCTCCTCCACATGGTTTCATAAAGGTCAATATAGATGGAGCTTCTATGGAAAACCCATGGTTAGCTGGTTTTGGGGGTGCTATAAGAGATGAACAGGGTCAAATAAAGAAGATCTTTCATGGACACTTGGGGAAGGCCACTAATAACATGGCAGAACTCATGGCCTTAGAGCAATGCTTGGAAATCTTGGTGGATTCAAATTCACATTATGTCATCATTGAAGCAGATTCGGAATTGATTATTAGAGTGGCCAAGAAAATATGTGATGGTACATCACCGGATAAAGTGTTGAAACACTAGAGGCTATCGCAGATCTTTCACCGTATCTACACCCACCTGCAAACCTTAAAACCCGGTAGCTTTGTCCATGTGAAAAGAAAAGCTAACATGTTAGCTGATAATTCGTGTTATGCTCTTAACCTGCAAAAAGATACCCAAATACAGAATATGCGAAGAAAGATACCCAGAACATAGAATAGTGAGAGACAACAACAAATATTTTATTATCCAGAAAGCAATGTTCACTGGCCTCTTCAAGGGGGCAACCTCCAATAGAGTAGAGCTCGATACAGAAATAAGACATGATGCTCCTCGCAGGGAGTCTCTATCCTTTATATATGACTCATACATGCAATACCATGGATCAATGCCATGGGTTTTATTAATACCATCTATCTAATACCATGGCCCATTTGCAACTAACTGTGGTCCCGTCATTAATTGCGGGTTAACTACTTACAATTATTAATATGGGCTTTATTGACTCTTTACTATGACTCGATCCCACTACATAAATAAGGGGGTTAGGGTGGGACCCTAACATGCCCTCCCCCTTAAGAATAGCCTTGTCCTCAAGGTTGAAGCTGCGAAAACTGCTGAAGAATAGTGGCTAGTTCCCAAGTTGCATCTTCCGGAGAGGTGTCTTTCCACTTGGCGAGAACTTCCCTAATAATGCGGCCACGCAGGTGCCTTTCTCTTGTGTCTAGGACCTGTTCAGGTTGGAGCCAGATTGACCCTTCCTCGTCCAATTCAGGTAGACTGGTTTGAATTATGCAATTGTTCCCAATCACTTTCTTGAGGCATGAGACATGGAAAACTGGATGGATTTTTGCAGTAGGCGGCAAAGCCAGCTTGTATGCTACTTCTCCAATGCGCTGAAGTACTTGATATGGTTCGTAGAATTTTGGAGATAGTTTCTGACAACCCTTGTCTTTGAGTGATGTTTTCTTATATGGTTGCAACCTCAAAAGACCTGATCCCCTTCTTGAAATTGGCGCTCTGAGCGATGCTGGTCTACCTGTTGCTTCATGCGGTTTTGAGCTTGATGAAGATTCTCTCTAAGATGGGCGAGCGTGGTTGTGCGCTTTTGTAGGAGTTGATCCACTGCTTGTACCTTTGGGCACCCCTTGATATAAGAAGTAGAAGAAGGAGGGAGTTGACCATATACTGCTTCATAGGGAGTCATTTTGGTGGTGGCATGATAGTTGGTGTTATACCACCATTCAGCCAGAGGTAACCACTGTACCCAAAGATGTTGCTTTTCTGAAGTGAAACACCTAAGGTAGGTTTCCAGACATTTGTTGACGGCTTCAGTTTGACCATCTGTTTGTGGATGATAAGAAGTACTGAGTTTTAGTTGGGTGCCTTGTAGCTTGAAGAGTTCCTGCCAAAAATTACTGGTGAAGATCGGGTCGCAATCGAACACAATAGAAATGGGCATGCCATGCAATTTGAAGATCTGATCCATGAAAGATTGAGCGACCAAAGTCGGTGTAAACGGGTGGGGTAGGGCATAGAAATGAGCATACTTCGAAAGTCTGTCCACAACCACCATGATGACTGACTTGTTTCCTGACTTTGGAAGACTTGTAATGAAATCCATAGAAACCTCCGTTAATATTGCTGCTGGGATAGGCAACGGTTGTAATGTGCCTGGTGCTTTGACGGTCTCCCCTTTGTGGCATTGACAGACATCGCATTCTGCTACAAAAGTAAGGATGTACTTTTTCATGCCTGTCCAAAAAAATGATCTTCTGGTGCGAGCATACGTCTTCTGAAAGCCTGAATGTCCTGCAATGGGGGATGAGTGCAATTCTGCCAAAATGCGACTTTTGAGGGTGGATGTTGGTGATATTACGACTCTGTCCCTGTAGCGAAGAATCTCATCCTGCCACGAGTAGCCCTTGGTGGAATTTGGATCCGCCTGCAATTGAGAAATGAGTTGGGAGAGCTCGGGATGTGAAAACCATTCCTTGCGAGCCTCTTCAATCCATTCTGGAATGGGAAGGGAAATTGCTAACAGGGTACTTCCCTCCTCAAATTGGCGAGATAATGCATCTGCTACACTATTTTCTTGTCCTTTCTTGTAAATGATCTCATAATCATATCCTAGCATTTTGGCGAGCCATTTATTTTGTTGTGGGGAGGATAGGCGTTGCTCCAAAAAATATTTAAGACTGTGATGGTCTGTGTAGATTTGGAAATGCCGCCCCAATAAGTAAGGTCGCCAGGTCTCTACTGCATGTAAAATGGCCATCATTTCCTTCTCATAAGTAGATTGACCCAGATTCTTCCCACTTAGTTGTTGGCTTGTGAAGGCCAAAGGTCGACCTTCTTGCATTAAGATCGCCCCAATACTCGTACCCAAAGCATCACATTCAATGACAAAAGATTTGGTGAAGTCAGGGAGTGCTAAGACTGGAGTGGAACACATGGCATTTTTGAGAGTTGTAAATGCCTGTTGTGCGTCCTCATTCCAGAAGAATGAATTTTTCTGCAGGAGTTGAGTGAGGGGGTTCGCTATGCGACCATAATTGCAGAAAAATTTGCGATAATAGCCTGTGAGACCCAAAAATCCTCTCAGGCTCTTCAAGGTCTTAGGTTGACGCCAATCCTGCATTGCCTGGATCTTTTTGGGGTCCACCTTGACACCTTCATGCCCCACAATGTGGCCCAAATACTCAACTTCTTCCATGCCAAACGAACACTTGGACATCTTAACAACTAATTTATGCTTGTAGAGTAGTTGCAAGAGTAGATCTAAATGCTGAAGATGTGCGGCCCAAGTGCAACTATAGATGAGGATGTCATCGAAGAAGACAAGGACAAATTTCCTGAGATATGGTTTGAGAAGGTGGTTCATAAGGCTCTGAAAGGTAGATGGGGCATTACAAAGACCGAGTGGCATGACCAGGAACTCATAATGGCCTTCATGAGTTCGGAAGGCAGTCTTTTGAATGTCAACTTCCTTCATGCGAATTTGGTGGTAGCCTGAGCGAAGATCTAGCTTAGTGAAGAATTGAGCTCCATTGAGTTCATCCAGCAAATCATCAACCACCGGGATGGGAAATTTATCTTTGACTGTCAACTTATTGAGGGCCCTGAAGTTTGGACACATCCGCCACTTCTCATCTTTCTTGAGCACGATGACCACCGGTGATGAATAAGGACTAATGCTGGGACGAATGACACCTGCTTCCAAAAGTTCCTTGATTATTTTTTCTATTTCATTCTTTTGGGTGAACGGATATCTGTATGGGCACACATTTGGGGGTTGGGCCCCTGGAACCAAGGTGATGCTATGATCATGTTCCCCTCTCGAGGGTAGAAGCTCATGAGGCTTGTCAAAGACCGACAGATGGTTATTTAAAATCTGTTGCATCTCAGGATGAATCGGCAGAGACTTGGTTTCGACTGCCTGGATGGCATTAAATTGAGCTATAAGTCTATGATGGCCCTTTTTTAGCAATTTTTCCATCCTATGTGAGCTGATGATAGAGGAAGCTCCCGCCTGGAGTCCACGGAGGGTATGTGTGGAGTTGTTTTGCTTAAAACTCATATATAACTCCTGGAAATCCATTGTGATTGGCCCAAGGGTGCGAATCCATTCAGCACCGAGGACAATGTCGCACCCTCCCATGTGTATGGCAAACATGTGGGTCTTCAACTGATAATCCCCCATTTGAAGTTTGACATTTTCACAGCGGCCTTCACATTTCATTGTGCCCCCATCCGCAATTTGGACTTGGAAGTTAGAAACTGCTCGTACAAAACAATGCACTGCTTCCGCGACTTTTTGATGGATGAAATTATGTGTACTTCCACTATCAATCAAGACTACTACTGGGCGATGTTTAATAAAACCTCTGATTTTGAGAGTTTGAGGTGAAGAAATCCCGGCCAAAGCATGCAGCGAAATAACGGGTTCGTCAGGGACATTGTCCTTTTGGTTGTCCTCTTCTACCGCCTCATGTTCCTCCAGTGGTGGATCTTCCTCCGATGAGCTGTAATCAGTGGCATCAATTTGAAAAAAATTGGGCTCCTTGCATTTATGACTTGGGGAGTATTTTTCATCACAGTAGTAACATAATCCTTGCTTTCTTCTTTCAACCAGTTCTGCAGGTGACACCTTTTGAACCTTAAGTGTTTGAGTCGTTCTGTGAGCCTGTGGGGGGCGACCCTTAGCTGTGAAATTTGGGCGATTGTACTGGGCTGCTAACGCATGTTCCATGTTACGAGCTCCCTTGCAAGCCTCCATCCATGTGGGAGGGTGGTGCAGTTGGACGTGACCTTTTATGGATTCTTTAAGACCGCTGATAAAACATTCCGTGTAGAACACATCTGAGAGACCCCTAGTGCGGAAGGCTAAGGCTTCAAAGGCTGTAACATATTCATCCACTGTGCCAGTCTGTCGGAGCTTAGTAAGACGACCCAGAAAAGAAGATTCCTGGTCAAAGCGGTCTGTAAGAGCTTTTTTGAAGGTGGTCCAAGTCACAAAAGGTCCATTGCAACGTTGATGCCATTCCCACCATTGCCACCTTTCAGTGTCCAAGTACATGCTCCCCACCATAAGCTGAGTCTCATTATCTAAGATGTTATTCAGATTGAAATACTGCTCCATTTGTGCTATTCATGTTGCCGGGAGAGAACCATCAAATTTATGCATATCCAACTTGGGAGGTCACGGACAGGATTGTTGGTGGGGGCCCCAGAGGTGAAGAGAGTGGCTAGACTCACCCTCACTGTGTCCATTGCCAATATACGCCTCCTCGTGGGCTTCCTCCTTGCCCTTCGGGATTATGCTAGTTAGTCTGTCAAGTTGAAGTTGGAGGGATTGCAAGGTTTGTTCTAGTTTGTCCATCCTCTCATTGGCCATAGCTTGAGCTCTAGTTTCTACCATGCACTGACCTGATGTTCTTGAAATTTGGGACCGCCCAAATTTTTTTTTCACTAAGAATTGAATGGTACCACCGTGCTCAGCTCGTCGTCCTGATTTTGATGGGCTAGATCACCAATAAGGGCTAAATTTTATAAAGCAATATAACATAATACATATATAGTTAATAAGGAAAATTCGATTGTCGCAAAAAGAGGGCAACAAAAGGCATTTGAGGTGGAGGAGCCAAGTGATTTTTGAGGCAAAAACCCCAGTTTATTGTTCGTGCCCATTTATGAGAATGAACCAAGGCTTGGTTTGCCTAATGAAACTATGGGATAAGTGGAACCAATGGGTGAAAGCTTTGCTTAAACCTCTATGGTTAAAGTCATTTAAACGTTGCCCCCCACTTTTTATCCTGCAGTGTAGCGAGCATATCCTAACCTCTCGCTATCTCATATGTGTTTTTTATAGAAGGATCACATTTTATATGTAACAAAGGGCACATAGGTGAACCCGAGCAAACTTAAATGAATAAGGCGACCTAGTAGAAGCAAAACATAGTGAACTTAAACAAATTTAAACACTTTTTTTGAGGTTCACTGAATCTTGAAGCCCAATGTTCATATTCGGTGAACCCTATAACATAGCTTAAAATTTAATTTTCCAAGGAAAACCTTTCAGGATCCCCTCTTCACTAGAATATTGGAAAGATAGTAGCAATAACAATTGGTAAACTGAAGGGACCTAACTGAATTTGAACTTATTGTTGAAATATGTAACTAGGTTCGGTCTTCATAACAAACATATCTAATCATGATTTTATGTATTTAATGAAAAGAGAAAAATAAATTTATTATTATTATTTTTGAGGCATCGGTTTCATGCTTAAGGGAAATTTATTTTTAGGTCAAGCACCCACTGAGTGTTTCTAGGTTTGTTATAAAGTTAATTGAGTCATTGTCATGTATTGAAGACTCATTTGGGCATGTTACATATTGGAAAGAAAATTTATTTGAGTCAAAATAGAATCAAAAGATTCTCCAAGACCTCATCATGGTGCAAAGATCTAGTTGACCTATGTGAAGAGACAAGTCGGCCTAAAGATAGCAATTCGTACCCTTCAAAAGCCTATAAATAAGAAGGAATTCGACCTCATTTGGACACACTCTCAAGCAAGTTCTATCTCCTCGGGATAGAAGCTGGAAAAGGACGAAGAAGCATAAGAAAAGCAAGATCGAAGTTTTTGGCCTCTCGCTCTCCCTCTCTCTCTCTCTCTTGTGTTAGGGTTTCTACATTTGTTGGGCAAGTCGAAATGCTGGAAAATTGTTGGTTCGAAATTCCAGAAGAATTAGCCATGATGTTTGACAATAACTTTGAATTTATGATTGAAATATGCTTTGACTATAGATCTCTCTACATGATTCCTAATGATTTGATTTGACGATTGTTGATTTGCCCTGATTTCAATATTATGTGGGCACAATGGCTTATGTGGGTATTAAAAAATTGGCCTCCTTGTTCCTAGCACAATGGTTGAGGTAATGATAGTTGTGATTCAACATGAAAATGAAACCTGCATGACTCATCCTTGATGTATGCATTTACGCCTAGTGACATAATGTCTTGTATTATGATTATGAGAAAGACTTGATACAATTCAGATTGATAATGCATGGTTGATGACAACTTGTTGGCATACTAATAAATGAAGTCACAATTTGATATGAGCTCCACCTGTCACCTGGTTGAAAGAATTAATACTGTGATGTTGATGACTTTGATAATAGTTTTGATCTGACTTCTAAGCTTTGATAAGCTGACTCTGTTGATGTGATGGTAACAAAATTGATTTATGTTAGGATGATTATGTTGGATAAGCAAGGCATTATGCTTAGAGCGTTGCATGAAGCAATCTCCCCGATCTAGATATGTCTATATTTGAAACTTATATGATGAAGTCAGGACGATGATTTTGATTATGATTTTGTTTGTATATCCTGATGGTATAATCCTTACAAGTGATGATCCTTTGATGATCTAAATCAAAGGAAGATAACTTCTAAAGCTCGAAATGATGTATCATGGCACGATGAATCGATTTCTGGAATTTGGAAAAGAAATTCCATATTACAAAGCTATTGGAAACTATTTTTGAAAATGCAATGGATACTTTGATTTGAAGTCAAAGATGTTGTTGAACTTGACATGGCATCCAACTGTTGATTGAAGCATTGATGCTCTATTTTGAACATCTATATATATAATGTATGATGTGCATAGAACATGAATAAATTGATGGTTGAGCTGCTTCATTCATATAGAGTTTCCACCAAGCATACTTTGAAATATCTGCATGAGATATTCTATTTTTGAGTCTGATATATTTCTCCTATGATATGTGACTGCATGGATGTATTGTTGTTGATATAGATTATTGTTAAGCACATTTGGATGATGCTTTAGTATGATATCTTCCATGATATCTTGGATGAGAGGTCCATAGTACGATTAAGGATGAGTATGATGTTGCTAGCATGGCTAGTTGTGAGGCAGGATGAAGAAGCTCCTTAACGAGTTGTTTGAGCATGATCTAGAAATGTGTTAAAATTGGCAACTAGGGCCAAACTCCATGTGGGTCATGTTATTTATGGCAACTAATATTTTTCTTGGATCCCTCTCATTGAGAGGTGTAGGATTGATCAAAAGATCATCCAATTCCGATAAGTATTCATGGAGTTATGAATTTATTTGTGTTATATGAAAATTCATCAAGGTCGGCCAAAAACCAAATAAACCCCACATGTGCTTAACGTTTTAGTATAAAAGGAGATGAATTGAGAGTCATTTCTCACACACACTTCTATCTTGATTTCTCTCCACTTGTCTTGGGTTTTAGTGGAATATAAATCTAGGAGTGGAAGCCCTAGACATTGGAGGAAAGAAGACTAAGGGAGATGCCCTAGCCCTAGACGCTGTCAAAGAAGAATTCAAAAACACAGTCAAGGAAGTATGGCCTAGCCACAATCTTGGAGGAATCTTATCACAACAAAGAGAGGCCCTAACACTGTCCAAAACGCAACCCTAAACACAGTCTAAGAGCAGCCCTAAACGCAATCTAAGAGCAACCCTAAACGCAGTCTAAGAGCAGCCCTAAATGCTGTCAAAAGGCAACCCTAAACACAGTCTAAGAGAAGCCCTAAACATTGTCTAAAGGGCAGCCCTAAACACTGTCTAAAGGTAGCCCTAACGCAGTTTAAAGGTTGTCCTAACGCTAACCTACGGTGCCCTAGATGTAGGCCTAATACGGATGAAAAAGTGGGTTGTAGGTGACCCTCAAAATAGGGACAACATGAGAGTTTGAGGACTCAAATATGCCCAGGACAACAATGCTAATAAATGGGACAACTGGGCTACATGGTGCTGCTAAGACACATGGGACAACAACAGGTATGGCAAGGCTAAGGGGACAATAGTGGGTATGGAAAGGCTAAGGGGACAACAGCAAGGGGACATCAAAAAGGTATAGCATGACTATTAGGGATATCAACTACACCTATATATCTACACAGTGGGGCAATGGATAACTGTATAGTAAATGGGACAACAAAGGAATGCTAAGGCAAGCATAGCAAGCATGGTGCTGCAAGCACATGAGACATGTTGTGTGTCAACATGGTTCAACATACCACTTGGGATAGTTGTGTGGAAACATGATAAGCTTCAGAACAATGATGGGACAACAACATGTTGGGATAGAACTATGATGGGACAACAATGACATTGATGGGATAGAAACAACAACAAGGTGGAACAAGTACATGGTGTAGCTAGGTGCAACAATAGTACTTGGGACAACAATGATGTTTGGTGCAACAAGTACATGGTACAATCATGATTGGTGAAGCATGATGACATGCAACATAGTGATGATGGGTGCAACATGGTGCAACATGGTGAGGTGCAACATGATGAAGAGATTCAACACAATTATAGGTGAAGGCGTCACCTTGGAGAATCAGTTGAAGCAGTATGTCTTCAACTGATCTCACATATCATCTTCTTAGAGATGATTTATGCTCTTATCTTGATAAGTCAAATTGTTGACTTTTATTATAAATGTTCTCTCTCTCTCTCTCTCTATTGAACTATTGAAGAACATATAAGAAAAATTGATCAAGGGTTTCCCCACATTGGGGTTTGTCCCTGGCTAGTGCCACATTTTGTGTCCTCCTGTCATGGATTGTCTTCTGCGATTTATGTTTATGTTGTATCTGCAGTTTACTTTAATGTTGATGTGATTGCTAATCTAGAAAAGATATTGAGCTAACTGTGAAAATTGAAATAATTTTTTCTAAGCATAGAACATACCTAAAATTAACATGGGATCAGAGCTTAGGTGAAGACAAAGCCCAAGGAAGAGTGAAAGAGCAATCATCAAAGATAGTTGGGAAAGGACAAGGGGATCAGTGGATTCCTCATCCCTCTTCAAATTCACCGAGAGTGAAGTCAAAGTAGAGAATATTATCAGAATGGTGCAGCGGAAGTTTCTGATGACCTACCGAAAGATCACTTCAATGGGAAGTCCGGATCTAAGGTTGGAAGGAAAGGAATATGCCTTGGTTGCAATAAGTTCGACCATTATGCGAAGGACTGTCCGAATGGCAGGGACACATCTCTTGATGAAGATAACAATCATTCCAGGGACATCTTCAATGATCGAGGGAATGACAAGTGCAAACCCTCTCATTTGCAGAAGTAAGAGGGTGTTGGATTCTGGATGTGGAATGGTAAACTGCAAGCCCATGACTACCTCGAGGATCTTAACTATCAGAAGTTATATGATAGTGAGACCGGACCAGATTTGGGAAATGCCTCCGAGTTTCATAAACTCATTCGCGTTGATGTTCTTGGTGAACCTCCGTCCAGACATATGATTTGCAGTTAGCATGTTGGGCTCATATTTTGGTTGAGCCTCACTAGATTGGTGCCAAGAATCTTCTCAGATATCTTCGGGGCACAATCTCTCATGGATTGAGATACAATGCAGGAAATATGAAGCTGCATGATTATTTGAATGCTCACTGGGCAGGCAATGTGGAGGATCACCAGAGCACTTCTCAGTGCTGGTTCTCTTTGGGTTCTGCTTCAATATCCTGGATGAGCAGGAAGCAGAAGTCGGTTGCTATAAGCACCACTGAGACTGAATACATAACTATGAGTATGATCTCATGTGAAGCTTCCTGGTTGTGGAAACTCTTCAGTGAGTTGTTTGTACACATGATGAATACCACCGTGATCCTCTGTGACAACCAGGGGGGGATTCAATTGTTGAGGAATCCTGTGTTCGATGATTGCTCTAGTAGATAGACATCAGATACTACCTTATCTGAGGTATGGTACGCCGATGAGCGAGGAGGCTCCATCGCTTTGAGAATGATGTACAGGTCGCAGACATTTTGTCAAAGCCCCGGGGAAAGGTCAAATCTGTGATCTTCTCGAACGTCTTTGAGTCATTGAGAGACCTTCTTATAGAAGTCTTGAATGTTGCATGCATTGAGCTCTAGGAGCTTCGGGGGGCTTGGGGTACTTAATGGAGCAACACACAACCATAAGGCGACTCACCCTCTCCTAATGGTGCGCTGTGTATAGGGTGAATGGCTCAACCTTCCCTTGTGATACCCCGAGGAGACTTAGGGACAAGATGAATGGTTCTCCTGTTGAGGCATCCTACCCATGTAGTCTGGGACTCATGGGAAGTACCTCTCATCTGGCCAATGAGTAGGGAAATGGGGTTAGGGACCATAGTAGTACTATTGATGGATGCATCGTTGTATCTACCATACTCCCTATGCTAGGATGACCTCCATTGATATGGGATCAATGAAACTGATCTGGGATTAGTATGAGTGGTTTGAGACACTCTCTTGTGATATTGATCTAGGATCAATAAAATTGACTTCGGGTTAGTAGAGAATGGTATGAGACATTCTCGATCAATTATTCTTCTTCATGGTTCAGCGGAGCAGTGCAGGGCATTGATTCCAGAGATATTACAATTGAACATATGGATCAGCGGATGGAGTTCTCCCTAGTTGAGAGGGAGTGTTAAAATTGGCAACTAGGGCCAAACTCCATGTGGGTCATCTTATTTATGGAAGCTGATATTTTTATTAGATCCCTCTCATTGAGAGGTGTAGGATTGATCTAAGGGTCATCCGATTCCGATAAGTATTCATGGAGTTATTAATTTATTTGTGTTATAAGACAATTGTCAAGGTCGGCCAATGACCAAATAAACCCCACATGTGCTCAATGTTTTAGTATAAAAGGAGATGAATTGAGAGTCATTTCTCATGCACACTTCTATCTTGATTTCTCTCCACTTTTATTGGGTTTTAGTGGAAGATAAATCTAGGAGTGGAAGCCCTAGATGTTGGACGAAAGAAGACTAAGGGAGCTGCCCTAGAGGAGATGCCCTAGCCCTAGACATTGTCAAAGAAGAAGTCAAAAACATTGTCAAGGAAGTATGGCCTAGCCATAGTCTTGGAGGAATACTATCAAAACAAAGGGAGGCCCTAACGCTATCCAAAAGGCAGCCCTAAATGCAGTCTAAGAGCAGCCCTAAACACTGCCAAAAGGTAGCCCTAAAGGAAATCTAAGAGCAGCCCTAAACGCTGTCAAAAGGCAGCCCTAAACACAGTCTAAGATCAGCCCTAAACGTTGTCTAAAGAGCAGCCCTAAACGCTGTCTAAAGGAAGCCCTAACACAGTCTAAAGGGAGCCCTAACACTAACCTACGGTGCCCTAGATGCATGCCTAATACGACTGAAAATGTGGGGTGTAGGTGACCCTCAAAACAACGAAAACGTGAGAGTTTGAGGACTCAAACATGCCCAGGACAAAAATGCTGATAAATGGGATAGCTACGCTACATGGTGTTGCTAAGACACATGAGTCAACAACAAGTATGGCAAGGCTAAGGGGACAACAACAAGGGGACAATAGCAGGTATGGCAAGGCTAAGGGGACAACAACAAGGTATAACATGACTGTTAGGGACATTAGCTACACCTATATATCTAGGCAGTAGTGGCAAGGGACAACTATATAGTAAATGGGACAACAAAGGAATGCTAAGGCAAGAATGGCAAGCATGGTGCTGCAAGCACATGAGACATGTTGTGTGTCAACATGATTCCACATACCACTTGGGACAACTGTGTGGCAACATGATTAGCTTCAGAACAATGATGGGACAATAACATGTTGGGACAGAACTATGATGGGAGAGCAATGAAATTGATGGGATAGCAACAACAACAAGGTGTAGCAAGTACATGGTGTAGCTAGGTGCAACAAGTAAATGGTGTAGCTAGGTGCAACAATAGTACTTGGGACAACAATGATTCTTGGTGCACCAAGTACATGGTACAATCATGATTGGTGAAGCATAATGAGATGCAACATAGTGATGGTGGGTGCAGCATGGTGCATCACGCTGAGGTGCAACATGATGACGAGATTCAACACAATGATAGGTGAATGAGTCACCTTGGAGAATCAGTTGAAGCAGCATGTCTTAAAATGATCTCACGTATCATCTTCTTAGAGATGATCCATGCTCTTATCTAGATAAGTCAAAGTGTTGACTTCTATTGTAAATGTATTCTCTCTCTCTCTCTGCTGAACTATTGAAGAACACATAAGAAGAATTGATCAACGGTTTCCCCACATTGGGGTTTGTCCCTAGCTAGTGCCACATTTTGTGTCCTCTTGTCTTGGCTTGTCTTCTACAATTTATGTTTATGTTGTATCTGCAGTTTACTTTAATGTTGATGTGATTGCTAATCTGGAAAAGATATTGAGCTAACTGTGAAAATTGAAATAAATTTCTCTAAGCATAGAACATACCTAAAATTAACAATATGCCATGGATACACTGTGATAACATAGAGTGAGGTCTGAGTGGCAGAAATCCCCATATTTATAGTTGGGACCGATATACTCTCATATATTGATATGATGCAACTGTTCGAAACAAGCTCAGGCTTGTGGTTGGCACCTCCTCGAGAGGGAGGATGATTATGGTATCCTTTTGTGAATTATATGATTATTGATGTTCTGACATGATATTTGATTTGATGTCCTGTATGAACAAGAAACAACTGCTATTGAGACAAGTTAATACCATATTTGAGCATTATGAGAGCAGTGTTGATTGAGGACACTGAGCCAACTTTTCTCCCTGTCTAGGCTCCCAGGGCGAGGAATTGAGATGAATGGCTCTTGGGGTTAAGGGAACTTTGGGAAATAGGGTATGACCCCAATCTGTTACCCATAGGGTTGAATATGCTTGTCCCCTATATTAATAGGGTCAGAGAATGCTGCACCCCTTCTTGGTCTTTGCAAAGTATATCCTAGTTGGCATCATACCCACAAGTAGGGCTTGTCGAGAATACCACTCCTTGTTTGGTCAATGAGTTGAGATCGTACTTGGGTTGTACAATCCAAGTTGATTATAATGCAGGTGTTCTACCACATGACTATTTAGGGTCATTGATGGGAAGATAAGTAGGCAATATGATGGGTTGAGATATCGTTATGTGATTCCAGGTTGAGATTGAGCTCTCCGATGTGATCCTAGGGTTGAGATGTTCTCCGTTGTGTGTTTGGATATCCTATTACTTGATATGGGGTTGTAGATGTATAGATCCCCCATGAGATTCTACGTCAAGATGTACTCCCCGATGTGGATCCAGGTTGAGATGTGCTCCTTGATGATATGCTCTCCGATCACGATTGATGATGATATTTCGGGTAGCAGTGCACTGGCAGAGATTTCAGGTAGCAGCCTGATGGATAGAGGGTGGTAGCGTAAGCTCCCCTTTGGTAACAAATTCTTCTTCTTCTCAATTGAAGAATGTTCATCATATGATCAAGAACAATTAAGAGATAAACAAGAATACGCAAAGGATAGCTCGAGATGTACAATGATGATTTGTGATGATGAGACATTTGAGATGGACATGGAATAATGAATACATGACAGAGATGATCCGTGATGACACTTGAAGATTCCTGAATGGCATATTAATCGATGGACATATATTGGCAGGTGGAACTCTCCCTACTTGAGAGGGAGTGTTAATTTTTTGAGTTGCGGTCAAATTCCACCTTGGGCAACTAAAATGACCAAGATGATGATTTCATTATATTCCTCTTTTCGAGAGGACCAAAGTCGACCTAAATATCACCCTATTTAGATAAACAGAAGTCGAGTTTTGAATTATTTTATTCATATGTGTATTATGGAATGGGTTGGCTCTAACCACATGTGTAACTGCTTAGGTCGGCCTCAACCCTAAGTGGACCCTCATGAAAGCCTATAAATAGAAGAGACCTCAAGCTCATTTAGACACATTGATCTCTTATTGTCTTGGTTCGCATAGGTTTTTCGGAGGAAAGTTCGCACAGGGGTTCGAAATCTCATGGTTGAAGCTCGCATTGATTTAGGGTTTTTTGGATCTCAGACGCTAGAATAGAACTGTACATTTTAGTCCCTATGCACTGGCACACAATGGTCCTAACAACGTCTATGGTGCCTTGGACACTGGCACATTGTGTTATGGGAGTGTCGAGAGTTTCAGAGATAGATCGGGTTGTATTAGTCCCTGGAACCTCTAATGGAGTGGTCCTGAGAGTGTCCGGGCTGCCATAGACGCTCGCACAAAAGGCTTATGAGAGTGTCCAAGGCTTGAAACATATCTAGGTATGTTTGACCCTAGACATCCTCATCCAGTTCACCTAGGAGCATCTAGATATGTTTCGGACGAAGTCATCTAGTTATGTAGAGAGCGTCCATAAATGCTATAAACACTCACACAACTCCTTCCTGCTTCTGAGACTCAGATGATATTTCTGCAGTGTCTAGCAGTGTATGAAAGATAGTGACAACACCTTACAATCCTCAGAATTAGGGTTTTGAATATAAGCATTATTAGAACTGTTTCATGGATCTCATAGGTGTTTTGTTGCATAGATAAAGTTATGGATCATTTTACTCTCTTTTGCTGAATCATTTGATGACGATCTAAGAAGAAGAATATTTGCAAGGGTTTTCCCCATAGTGGGGTTTTCCCATAGTGGGGTTTTCCCTAGTTTCGGACCAATCTTGATGTCTCTATGTGTGTGCATGCTTTTCTTCTATTGTTCCTTTATGTTCCGCTGCATTGATGACGATGATGTTCCTTTTATATAATTGCATATGCTGATGAGTAATGGTGTAGATATGTATAACGTAATGATGAGATGTGGTGAATTTAATGTATTAATGAAGAAATGAAATTATCAAAGCAAAGAACAATGTAGCCCTATGAAAAATTAAGAAGGGGAAACTTCGCTAGGAAGGTTAGAGTATCACCTCACCAACCTATCCTTTGCACTTAGGCCGAATCTCCCCTAGATCAAGGGGGTTGTCCCTATTAGGACTACTAAGAACAATAAATGATGCACAAGGCGTAGTCATTAGTAGAATTAGTAAAATGGGGTTTGAAGTTTTTAATGTCATTTAGAGTAAGTGATGGAGGGACATAAATATTAACCTGAAATTCAACTAGCGGAAGTGAGTAAAGGTGAATCAAATAGAAATGAGGTCATGAAAAAGCTCTGTAGAGATTGACCTATTTTCCTTGAAGATTAAGGTTTGAGACTAGATACAATAGGAATAATAATCCCTCACCCACTTAAGATCAACAATGAATTCACGGTATACTAGAAGGGAACCTTCAATGGAAAAATATTCACCATCTAAAGTCAATAATGACGATGTAATCACTAAATTCTTCAACCAAGGAACCATAATGAGAAACAATGCATTGTATCAAATACTCACTAAATCAACAAAGGAATAATGAGGACAAAGCCTAAAATTCTTCCTTCCAAGTGATAAGGTTATCCTTCAATGGATTTATCTTGGAAGGCTTTTATAAAACTTGGATATTCCACTATTAATCCTTATGCACCAAATAATGCCAAGAAAGAGAAGCTTCAAGAATTGAGATCATTCATCCATAAAGAAAGAAGTCTTTACACCCTAAATGATTCAAAAAATATATGCCAATTAAGCTCTAATGCGAGAGGGCTCCCAATATCATAGCATGAGTATAAATGAGGAAGGACTCCTCTATTCATAGAGTGAGGCTTAATTCCTTTTATAATAAAATAATAATATCTCGATGATTCCTTATATCCAAGCTACAAATAGTTAAAAATTGAACTAAGCAACCTAAAATGAAAAAAAAAGAAAAAAATTGAACAAGCTAGATGTATATTAAACAAGATGAATTAAACTCTAGAAAGAAGGTCATATCCTCCAAACAAAGGTGAATGATGCCCCAAGATGCCATGTATAACCTCCAAAGTGTTGAAATATGTAACTAGGTTCGGTTTTCATAATGACATATGTCATCATGATTTTATGTAATTTATGTAAATAAAAATAAAATTATTTATGTTATGCCTGAGTCACGGGTTTCATGCTCAAGGAATTTTATTTTTATAGTTGAATCTCCCACTGTGAGCTTTTAGGATTGGTCTTAAAGTCAATTACGCCATTATCATGTATTGATGACCCATTTGAGCATGTTACATATTGTAAAAGAGAAATAATTTGAGTCATAAACCCTTCAAGACCTTGTCACAAGTACTCCATCAAGTCGGCTTTCAAATACAAATTTAGATCATTGTAGAAGAGGATTTCGGCCTACACACTAGCATAAGTCAGCTTATTTTGCATGGAAAAAATACTATATAAAAGAGGACTCAACCTCACTTGATGAGCATTCATCCAAGCATCTGAAATTCAAGAAGAAGTGAGAAAATAATAATAGGAAGTCTCATATCTAGTGAAAAGAAAAGGAAGGAAAGTGAAGATTTTTTGGCACTGTTTTGGGTCATCTTCCTCGCACATGTGACAAATATTAGGGTTTCTGTAGTAGGGTTACCTCAACCCTTGAAGAAGCCAAGAAGAAGGTCACCAAACCATCATTCTTACTAGCCGAAATCACCAAAAGAAGTCTACAAGTCAAGAGAAGAAGGAAAGTATAAAAAAACTCTTCCAATAAGCCCACACGTGTGAAATTGCAGAAGTTTTAGGTAGACCGAGAATTGCAGGACTGTGGAAAAGGGTCAAAATTTTAGAGAAGCTGAGATTAGGAATACAAGAAGTCATTTTGACTAGTTTTGACTTGGGAAGGAAGGATAAGATGTGAAAAAGGTCTTGTGACTTGGTCTTGGAGAGTTTTTTAGGTCAAGGGTCTTGGTCTTGGAATTTATCACTTGAAGATTCTATAAGAAGAAGAATTTGTTTGGGTTTTCCTCTCAATTTGGAGAGGTTTTGGCCTTGGCTGATCGTCTACATCTTGTGTCCCTTGTGTGGCACCGTGTTCATACTTTTGATAGCTGTTTGATGAAAATAACACTATGATAACCAAGTTAAAGAAGAACCTAATCAAAAGAAGTAGAAAGTATTCACAAGCAATTATAATTTCTAGAGAAATCACCTCTTGTCTTTGCCCTAGATTTCTCAACACAAATGGTCCAAGAAAACATGTCAATGTTCAACATCCCCTTTAAAGGATGTAAATCAACCCCATAATGCTTTCACCAAGGTGGACACATGGATTTTCAAGGTGGAAATATTGTCCAAGTTATGCATAATACCCTTCAAAGGGGTGGCATGGTGTAGAAGTTCAACATTTTCTTGAATATGTGTGGATCAAGCCTCAAAATATAGTGAAGTGACAACCCATGCAAGAAATATGCAAATATTTAGCCCAATGTATGGTATAATGTTATTGGAACCACATTGGAACTTGTGGAATTGACTAGTACGACCAGTGGCTTGGAATAGGAAAATGTGAGTCCAGTATCAAATTGGCCTTTTTTAACCAAACCGTTTAGTTTTGTACAATGCAACCAATGATCCTCAAAACAAAATGTCAACATAAATAAATATTTATGAGTCGGGTAGCCTAATAACTATTTAGTTCAATATTGAGCCAACCTTTTTTCTCCAAACCAGCTAGTTATATATGGAATCAACCAATTCTATGTTTTTTTTGTTCATACCCAACATTTTGATTTGCACTTATCTAAATTTTATACTAAAAAATAAAAATAAAAAATGGAGATATAAAAATTTAAAAGGAAAACACAATTTGGTATATAACCATAACATGCACAATGGAAATTAAATTTGAAGACAAAATATACACCTAAAATACTAGACAGCAAATATACCTAGGAAACCCCAACTCCAAGGAAAACCTGCAATTATGTGTTCTTCTTTATTGCTCAAAAAATTCTTCATAATATTTTACAATTGACTGTGCACTAACCAGGTTTGTCCAAGAATTTCAGGACTGTTTTGGGCTGATTTGGACTATCTTTGGAGGTCGAGTTGATAGGGTTTGACCGAGATAAATTGGAGGAGAATTTCTACTGGTTTGACCAACATTGACTTTTTGGTTAGGGCATCCTATTGACTGCAGTTTGACTAGACAATAATTACAGTGTCTGGGCAAGTAAATTTTATATATTGTACTCTCTCTCTCCATTGAACTTTTGAAGAATAATAAGAAGATTTAATCAAAGGGTTTTCCCCACATTGGGAATTTTCCTTGGCATCCGCCAAATATTGTGTCCTCTTCTCTTGGCTTGTCTTTTGCTTATTGTTTATCTTCTATCTGGATTTACCATCAACGTTAATATTATTGCTAATCTAGAAATTGATATTGGGCTATTAAGAAAAATTGAAGTAAATTGCTTTAAAGCATAGAACATACCATTGTTATCTAAAATTAACAAAAACCTAAATTCAGTACAAGGGAGATGAGAGGATGTTTGCTTAAAGAAGAATTAACCATACAATATTCTTCCATCCGATCAACGAATTTATCTTGATATTTAAGAAGGATAATTTGAAATTGCTGAAAATATTTTAAAAATGAGCTTACTTCTAGTGATACAGTGTCGAGAAGAGAATCTCATGAAGAAACCCTAATTTGACCTAATTCAGGGATCTCATCAAGATTGTGAGAACATGACATAACCATTGCGAGGGCTGAAGTGCTTCAACTTCTTGACAAGTCCCCAAACCTTTAAATGTTGGATGATCTAATTTTGAGGGCTCAGTCAGATCATTAATTCTATGTAGACAACCTTCATCAATTATATTAACAAGATTATTACTAATTGGATGGAAACTCTTAAAACCATTGGTTTGATAAGATGTTTCAATATCACCAAATTGATTATATAAGACATAAAAGTTTGTTGGTCTTATAAACTAATATGTATCGATTATAGGGATTACATGAATGACTTAAACTAAAGAGTTAACTCCTTCCATTACTGAAGATTGCAAAACATAAGAATGATGGGCAATAATTTCATCCTTTTCTTCTTCATCATGTGAGACTTTATTGCCTTGTGTTTGCTTAAAATTCAATTCGACATATTGAGAATTTTGTTGATTTTTCAAGTGCAAATGATACAAGCACAACATTTTTGAAAATTGATAATTACTTCCAATGAGGTTGACCTTATTTTATTTTTTTATAGTATATTATTAAGAAATTATACTTCAGAAATTTAACCATTCAAGAACAATAGAATACTAGAGATCACATGCACAAAGAGAGCACACAATTTACCCTTGGAAAACCCACTAAGGGGAAAAACACAACAACATTTTCAATAGAGAAATTCTTCTATTCAACAAGAGACACACCTAGACTTTCTAGGCATCAACTAGGTCAAACCTGGTCAAACCCTCCAAGTCAAGCCTCCCAATTAAATCTAGCACTTCGCTCTGCTAATCTGCCCCATAATTTTGGCTCTCCTGCAATTGGTAGAATACTAGAATTTGGACCCCCTACAATTTCCCAGAAAGATCAAGCCCTACAACAAAAATTGCCTAGAAAATGCGAACTGCAAAGAGAGAGAGAGAGAGAGAGAGAGAGAGAGAGAGAGAGAGAGAGAGAGAGAAATTCTATGCAAACATTTGAGCTTGAGAGAGGGAGAAAGAGATACAATTCATCCTTCTTTTCGTCCTCCTTGTCCTTCTTTTCCTTCGCACACTTTCCCAGAAGATGCTTGATGATAAAAATGCAAGTTGGTCTTGAGGAGGAGGTCGATCTGCCTTTATATAGTTTTCTGATTGGGTCGAATGGGTATGTCCTTAGCCTGGGTTGACTTGACTTGGAGGGAGGTTGACTAAAAAAACTTGGAGCAACAAATTTCAGATTTCAAAATTCAAATTTTCTTATTTTAAAAGTGTCAATTGGACTTTGACTCAAAATATATTTTTCTTTTGACTCTAGCATTTAAAATATGTTTTACAATAATCAATATAAATACATCAAGGGCCAAATATACAATATGAAGACCGACCATAGTTACAAAATTCAACACTCCCTCTTAACTAGGGAGGTATTCATAATGACTATCATAGTTGTTCTCAAGTTTAAAAAAATTATGTAATAAAAGGTTATATCAAATCATCATCACTAGCATCATTATCTACCACTAGCATTCGCTAGGATCCATATCCTAGTTGGTACCTAACCCATGCCTTATCATCAACATATCAGGACACACCATCTTAGAGTGATTAGTCCTCAAATCTCAAGGCCTCTCACTAGGCCAAAAAATATTGAAATACTAACTCAACCCTCCTGGGAAACACTCTAAGCCTTGATGTTGAATGCCCTTACTCAACCATTACCTGAGTAGTAATTAGGTCTTGAACTTACTCAACACTTCATGGGGAGTACTCTGGGTCTCGATGTTGAGAGACCACACTCAATCTTACATGGGTAGTAATATGTGTCTCGATGTTGAGAGACCACACTCAACCCTACATGGGAGTACTCTATGTCTCGATGTTGAGAGACCACTCTCAATCCTACATGGGGAGTAATTAGGGTCTCTTCATTGAGAGACACTCACTCAACCTTATCTGGGGAGCACTCTGGGCCTCTCAGACCATTATCCCTATCGAGAGAATGTACATCCATGCTATTGTCATATTAGCACTCCCTCTCAATGAGAGGGGTAATCTCCACAAGCCCCAACTTCTCCCTAAAGTACACAAACCTTTCTCTAGACAACAGCTTTGTTAAAATCTCAATGGTTTGCTCATTAGTGCAAATGTACTCGAGGTTTACTACTCTCCTATGCACCATGTCATGGATGTAGTGGTACTTGATCTCAATATGCTTCGACTTGTCATGGAACACAAGATTTTATGAAATATTCACACAAGTTTGATTATCACAGTATATCAATTTTGGTTTCATCTCCTGGTAAAAAAAATCCTACAAACAAATTTGGAAGCTGCACTCCTTTGGGACAAGCCTTGCTGGTTGTGATGTACTTTGCTTCCACAATACTGAGTGTGAAATATATTTGCTTCATGCTCATCCAAGGTATCACAATGGAACCCAAAATAAAACATACTCTCGAAGTACTCTTCCTTTCATCAACTCTCGCTGCCCAATCAGGATCTATAAATCCTTGTAGTTGTACATCTATTTTTGAGACATATCTCAAACCATAGTTCACAGTACCACATGGATATCTCAATATGTGCTTTGCGGTAATCCAATGTCGATGTTTTAGTTCCACTTGAAATTCAATCAATGTATCCACAACAAAGCAAATGTTTAGCCTGGTGTTAACCAAATACATCAAGAAGCCAATCAACCACTAATACATTGATGGATCTACCAAGTTGGATTCATAACCTCTCAACTTTTTCAAGTTAGTCACCGTGGGAGTTGCTGTGGATTTATAGTCCATCATGCCAAATCTCTGAAGGATCTCAATGACATACTTTCCTTGACTAAGGAATAATTCATTGGACTTTTGTCATACTTCCAATCCCAAATAAAAATGCATCAGACCAAGATACTTCATATCAAACTCAGAAGCCAACTACTTCTTACATTTAATGATGAGAGGCCCAACCCCTGTCAGAAACAAGTCATGAACATAAAGTAATAAAATCACAGGTGCATTCTTCACAACCTTGAAGTAAAGGTTTGGATCAACATCACTTCCAATCAAATATGATTCAAGGATTTAGATTATTCACATTGATTTCATTTCAAGGAATTAATTGATCAGTATCCACATTATGCTCCATAGAGGTATTTGAACAATCAATATTATCCGAGACAAGGCCTTAGTCACCGGAATTGGATGGAGGTAGGAGCATATTATGAGGTGATTCATTGATAGATCCTATAATATGTTTACCAGGGTTATTTTGAATCTCAACAATAGGGAGAAGTGGTTTACCAATTTGATTTTTAGGTTGTCCTAATTCTCAAAAAACGATAACGGATTGTACGTAAAACAAATCTACTCCTTTTCATGCAATATCTCCTCATTACCTAAATTGTTGACAATCACAATTTCAATATCAACATAAGAAATCATTTCAGTGGGTAATGCAGCTGAAGGAGGATGCAGGATCTCATAGGTGATAATTTCCTCCTCTAATGTTTGATATTTTCCTTGAATCATAAAAGTTGGAATAAGGAAATTAAGGATGAGATCTAGCTGATTTTTTAACTGGAAGATTACCAGAATCACTGGATTATTGATTATCAACATTCATTTCAAATTCAAATTGTTGAAGAGAAAGATAAACCAATCCCTGAATTTTTTCATCCAAATAAATCCAATCCATGTCTCTCTCAAAGAATTGATAAGAAAGATGGATAAATCTATCAACAAAATCTCCCAATGATTCATCTGGTTTCACTCTAAGCTCATTGATCTTCTTAAACAAACTTTGACAATCATACCTATCAAAAGCATGATGACGCTATTGAGAAATCTATGGTAGCTAGATTATGTGATTTCTCTTACTTTGATAACTGCTTGTGATGTGTTTTTCTTATCTTGATTAGATTATTTTTCACCTTAATTATTATTGTGTTCTTTTCATCAAAAAAATAACAAACAATAAAGAACAATGAGATAAAAGGGAACAACATATAAGTGATCAGCCAGGGCGAAAACCTCTCCACTTGAGAGGAAAACCATAAGAATTCTTCTCTTCTTATAGAATATTCAATTGATGAATTCCAAGACCTATGACCCTTGGCCAAGACCCTCCAAGACCAAGTCCCTTGACAAGTTTTCCTTCTAATAGTTCCTTAACAACTACTGCAATTTCAACCTCCAACAAATTCTTCTGCCCAGTAAATTCTTTTGCAACTTTGACCAGCAGATTCTACTACAACTTTGACCTCTCTAGCAGATTCACAGTTTTGACCTTTCACAACTTCGACCTAGTTGCAACTTCACAACTTCGATGCAGCTTCACAACTTCGATGCAACTTCACAAGTTTGATGTTGCTTGACAACTTCGATGCAACTTTAGAATTTTCGTCTTTCCCAATAACTGTAGAATCCCTAACAAGAGAGAGAGAGAGAGAGGCTCAAAACTTTGGTCGTGTTCTTGTTCTTGTTCTTCTTCGTCCTTTTCTAGCTTCTATCTTGAGGAGATCGAACTTGCTTGATAGTGTGTCCAAATGAGGTCGAGTTCCTTCTTATATATAGGCTTTTGAGGGGTACAAATTGCTATCTTTAGGTTGACTTGATCTTTGCGCCATGACGTGGTCTTGGAGGGTCTTTTGACTCTACTTTGACTCAACAATTTTTTCTTTACAATATGTAACATGCCCAAATGGGTCTTTAATACATGACAATGACTCAATTGATTTATAAAAAACCTAGAAGCACTCAATGGGTGCTTGACCTATAAAATAAATTTCCTTGAGCATGAAACCCATGTTTCAAGAATAAAACTAAGAAATTTATTTTTTGATTTTACATTAAATACATAAAATTGTGATTACATATGTCATTATGAATACCGAACCTAGTTACATATTTAAATAAAAACTCCTTAATGAACTGTTCGAAAGAATGGATATATGCAACTGGTAAATAGGTATTCACCATTCTTTAACGTGACCTTCAAGCATAAGGGTAGAAAGTCTTCATGCAGAATCTTCAAAATATACTTCATTAGAATGACAAAATTGAAGAAATTGAAGCATATCTTCTGATCAAATATTTCACCCTCACCATCAAACTTATTTTATGACAAGTGATGAACTATTTATGCAGGAATTGAAAGATATAGTATTTTGGAAAAACAACCTAGGATAAAGATTTGGGATAGAGCCATTTCAAGATAGAATGTTAAAGAAGAGGCTCCATAGGGTTAGCTTGTCATCTTCCCTCCTAGTGCCAAACCTGTTGATGGTAAAAATTGTACCACCAATAGTTAGGGGTCTCCCTAGTAAGAAGTCCCAATTAGACCTCGTAAAGTTTGGGATAGGAGCCCCATTCAATGTGTGAGACCAATTTCCGCCATGATAGTTTTACTCTTGGCTATCAAATGAATAGAGGTTAGCGTAAAAAAATTAGTGAAATGCTTGAAAATGGGGACAAAATGAACCCATGATTGATAACTTGCAAAACATAATACAAGAATATAAAACCAAAATAATTAGGAGGAGCATATCTCAAGAAGGGTTAGGGAGCTAAAACCATCTCAGACATACATGAATAAGAAAGTGCCAGAAGTTAATTGTGAATCAGTTCATGATAAATTATCGGCATAACATGGAATAAGAAAACAAAGATTCAAACTCAAAGAAGACATGCAAGATATAATTCACAAATTAGTTCATTAACATATACCCATCATGTAAGAACACATGCACACACAATGGAAATATTGGATAGCCTTTACAACCACCATGAAAGTGAACATTAATGAATGCCAACTCTGCAGAACTTCTCATTAATCATGTTGCGAATTCATGTACATGTATAATAGGTCCATCAAAGCACAATTGTGGAATGTAGGTTGCTCATATCATTTCGAGGACCAAACCATAGCCTCACCACAACTTGCCTCACTATCTGCCAAGAGAAGAATGCTTCTAGCTACCTAAGCAAAAAACGGCTATCTAATGCTAGCCAATCTCAAGTGCTAAAAGTCCCTCTAAATGAGGCATGAGGGTATATTTATACAATTGGGGAGGTGGATTTTCACCTTCCCTGTGACCTTTCTTATTCCTTATGACCTTGTGTATTCCTCATAAAATCTTAAGGGGGAAGTCGAATTGCCTCTGAAGCTGATCTAGGATGCAATGAAGGAAGACTGTAGTAGCACTTTGTAGTCGTAGTTGCATTTTGTAGTTGCAGTCACATTTTGTAGTCACAATTGCCCTTTCTAGTAATTATCGTACTTTGTAGTCACAATTACCCTTTGTAGTCATAGTCACACTTTGTAGTCATAGTCACCATTTGTAGTGAAAATCACACTTTCTAGTCATAGTTTCCCTTTGTAGTCATAGTCACACTTTGTAGTCATAGTCATCCTTTGTAGTGAAAATCACACATTGTAGTCACAATTGCCCTTTGTAGTTGCAATTGCACTTTGAATTCATAGCCACCCTTTATAGTTGTAGTCACAATTGCCCTTTGTAGTCATAGTTTCACTTTGTAGTCATAGTCACCCTTTGTAGTGAATGTTGCAATGGATAATTGAATCGGGTTAAGTCGCATGCGAAAAACGCAAGTCAATCTTACAGAGTGCATTGAGGAAAATAAGGGGTCGTAAGTCACATTTCTAGATGGTAGTGAGTAAGTCACTAGACACTGCAAGTGTGACTTTCGACTTGGTGTTACGTGATAAAACACCCTAGGGTCTGGGTTGAGAAACCCAACAAATCGAAGGGCATACACCAACAAGAAGCAAGCAAACAGGCAGTCCTAATGCTTAAAATACTAAAGTGGGATGAAGAGATGGTACCCGTAGGTCCTCCATTTGAGGATGTTCCCATAGGTTCCAAACCCTCTACTTCCTCCAATGCTTCAAAACCCACAACTCATTCCAGGAAAGCATATATACTAGCAGTAGTTCAAAGCATGTTCAAGATATGAATGCTAGATCATATAAGAATATAGATATAAAACATGAGATCATACATAATTAGATCATAACATGAGTTAAAGAATAAATATCATAACATCAAGAATAAGACAAAGCTTATTTATTGATGTCTCCAAAGAATGTGGAAGAATACAACTTGATTCGACCACGGCTCCAAGCGAAAGATTCCTCTGGATCTGTCCAACCTAAGCCTCAATAATCCTCTTTAAAATGCATACACATAGATGCCATATAAAGGAGATGGACATCTCTATGAGGAAACAAGGGTTTCCTATAGTTTTGGGTGTAGGAGGCACAAGGATAAATCAGACTTGATCAAGGACCAATTGGATATAATATCAATATCCTATCTTTCTCCCCCCTTTAGGCCTTCCCATGAGGTGTATTTATATCACCCAAAAAAAAATGTTTCAGTTGGGACACAATTAGGCCACATGATCCTGTAGGTGGGCTTCCGGTGTAACTCGTAAATCCCACCCATAAAAAAAGGATTTATATTTTTTCAATATTCTAAATTATATATGCAGGTTGGGTATAGTTGGACCCACGTGTGCACACACTTTTTGAAGGGCATAGTCACTTGTGGAATTTAAATTAATGTTTTTTAGTAAGTGGACCAAGTTTGAAGGGAAAGGGCTGCCCAAGGCCATGACTCAAATCATCAAGTATACAAGGGTGATAAATGATGCTATAACACTTGGGAAGATATTATATAGCCTTTGTTGCAAATCAGAGCTATATAGGTTAGAGTATAATTCATTGGGTACTAAATTGCGATTTGTGACTTTGTAAGATTAGCCCTATGATCTAAGTTGCAGATCACATTTCTAGAGGCTAGGATGGGTAGTAATGTAGGTTGAAACTGTGACTTGCAACAAGGAAAAAAAACACAAGTCTTTTAAGGCTTAAAGCTAAACTTGCGAAGATGAAATGCGATTAGAGTCAAGTCAAAGAAGAAGTGAAATATTGAAGAGGTTATAGGGAAAGAAGCTTGAAAAAATTTCAAGTGGGGGGGACTTCGAACTCATTGTCGCATGTAACATTATAGACTCATTTCCACCTATAAACTCAATTATGGATGAATCCAAGTTGATCTCTGCAACAATATTCCATCAATAAATCACCATTTGGCCATGATGTATCTTCTAATCCCATTGAGCTAATAATATCTGCTTCCCATTAAGAGTTGCTTCTAGTAGTAGTAAGCCTTCTGGTCTTATTGCAACTTGTATGAACCCTAGACATACAAGGGCACATATAACTATATGAGGAGCAGTGTTGCAAGGTCCTTTGCGAAATTGATTGAATGCAAATTCTGTAAACCTTAGTGTAACTAGAATATGGGAATGAGGATGAAGCAATGTAGGAAGACATAAACAATGCGTCTCATTAAAATACACCCAATCGTAGCTTTCAATGATAACTAGGTCATTAAAGGGTTTCGATCATTTCGATCCACATGTATTGTTAAAACCTTGAAAAGCAAAAGAGGGACCCAATATTTAGGTAGACTGGAATTTTTTTTTTGGGGGTGTTGTAGCAGCTATAACAACACCCCAAATCAAGCTTACCAATGTAGATAAAAGGAGAAACACAAGAAAAAAACCTTACTTATAGCATATTGAAAACACCAACATTTGTGTCAATTCATCTTCTTCGTCCAAATTGAGCATTCTAGGACATATAAGCATAATGGGTTGAGGAGCCTAAAGGATATGAAGAAATATTGATGTTTTGTGTATTTGGGACCTTTACAAAATTTATTAGATGAAGATGATGCCTTAATGTTATGTCATCTCTAGAAATTCAAAGCAATTCACTTCTTTTGCTTCCTTCAACTCTTTAACTTATACATAATTTTTCTCCTAGTCTTTTAAAAGTATCCTCCTTTCATCTTTTATTCTAGTATATCAACATGAAGTACTCCATGCCATTTTTAATTATTATAGAATTGTGACTAGAATAAATTATAGATTCTAGTAATCACTCTTGCAAGGTCATATTGCCACATCACGATCACCTTAAATTAATGGTTTCCATATTGAGTAAATATTTTCTATGAAATAAGGAAAGACGCTCTTCTTTGCCTCACATAGTAGGTTAATCAATATCAAGAAAATTAAATGAAAAGGTGAATTGAGACACTCTTTCCACGTAGTGTGATCTATTCAACTTAAGGAGAAATAGTTATTGATGAATCACCTTAATGCACAAATGATGGTTGAAACCTAGACTTATCAAAATTGAACCATGTATCCCCAAGATAAAACACATGGCCTTTGAGTGTCTTCGAAATGAGGTTATTCTTATAAAATATTATATCCTCTTCCTTTCAATAGACTCCCAAGAATTGATAGATATTTTCTTAAAAAATTATGTCCTATGAATTTTACATGGAATTCCTTACTTTCCTTGTGTTGTATAGAATGAGCTACATTTTCTTGGATTTCCCTCAAAGCCCAATTCACAATAGGCCCCTTTCCTCATTTCATGTTGCATTTCTACCTTTCCAAATGACATTTACAAGAACCTTTATCATTAATAGAAACAAATTCCTTGATTTTTTGTTACCCATTATTGAACTAGGATATTGAGATTTCTCAAACTTGATCACATAAAAAATTCCCTAAACACTTTCTCAATTCACATATGTCCCCAATGTTAATTTTCTAGTGATCTATGCTTAACACAATCACTTACAACAATTATTCTTTAATTAGCAATCACTTTATCCAATAAATTCAATCTTCCAATGACAATAATCAATTGTAGACAAAACAGTGATCCAAATGCAATAAAAGACATCTAAGAATAAGAGCAAGAGAGACACAATATTTGGTCAAAGGCTAGGGAAAAGTACCACAAGGGGGAAAACCCTTTCAAAATTCTTCTTCTATTAGATTGTCATCAAATGTTCAACAGAGAGATACAATGTTCCAATTCATCAACAATGAGTCAAAGTCAAACCTTTGACTATCCAAAATCAACTAACCAATATCTAATCATAGATGAGCCCAAAAGTTAAATCTTGTCAACAAGTCAAATATGTAATTCTAGTTAAAGTCAACAACAATAGAAGAAACCCTAACCAGTCAATGGTCAAACCACCTCCATATTATCTTGGTTAATAGTCAAAAGATCCAACCTTCTTTGCTAGTCAAAGTCCAGTGAAAATAGTCAACAAAATCTTGGTCAAAGGAGAGATAAAATTTGTGGTCAATTGAGGTCAAAGTTTATGGTAAACTGTGGTCAAATAGCCCATAAAAGTTCAACCTCTTACCCAATGAATTTGACCTTCAAAAATAGAGATAAATTTTGAATTTCCAAGTCAAAGTGATCGAAGTCAACCAAAGTCAAAGGATGGTAAAACTATCCCAATAAAAAAGTCAGCACACAAAACATAAATCTCTTCCTTCCCTTCACATGTGTTAGCTCATACCTCCTATTTCAAACCTATACAAACCAATTAAGTCAAGAGAGAGAAGATATGATGAGTGATGGTGCTCCAAAGTGATGTGACATATGGTCTATTTATACGCAACTTTGGAGGTCGAATGAGCTTGCCTAGGCCAACTTGTACTTTTGTGCACATGTGGGTTTCTTATCAAAAGTAATATTTTTCCTTGACCAAATATAATTCATCCAAGGGCTAGTAGGGGCTTCTCTAGATGAGGAAGGGTTCCCAAAGGAGGGAATTTCTTCATGAGCTGCCAAAATTCAACACTCCCTCTCAGCTAGGGAGGAATTCCCAAATGCATCACGAATTTCATTTCAAATGTCTTATCATAATCATTGTTGTAACATATCATGTCTCATCACAACTAATCTCTGCTCATATGCTGAACATTCTTGAATATAAAGAAGAAGAATCATCATAAGGGAGATCTGACTTCCACCCAATATCCAAGGCCAATAGGTAGGATACATCTCTGTTAAGTTATGGTATGTTCTATGCTTATAACATTTTACTTCTTTTTCTTATTATATTCCACCGATTAGCAATCACATGTACATAAAGTAAAGTGCAGATAGAACATTAAACGATCGACAGAAAACAAGCCAAGACAAGAGACACAAGATGTGGCGGCTAGCCAGGGACAAACCCCACAATGTGTGGGGAAACCCTTTGATCAAATCTTCTTTTATCTTCAATAATTCAGCAGAGAGAAATAATACAATAAATCTGATTCATATCAGCAGTAGCAAACCCTAGATCAGTAGCATCAACATTAGCGGCTTCATTATCAAACTAGGGTAGACCATATCTCACAAACCGACAGTCGGATTGACTTCATTCCACCACCAAAAGTTTCGGCTTCCAGAGGAGGTTCAGATGAACCTACAGCGCAGTTCAGATGAGGATATCTTCTAGGCCACGCAAGTCAATCTTTACTTCTGCAGTTGCAGCTTCAGTTTCAGCAGTTTTCGGCTTCAAACTAGGGCAGTCGATATCTTGCAAACCGTTCATCGGATTGACTTCATTCCACCACCAAAAGTTGCGGCTTTCAAAGGAGATTCAGATGAACCTATAGCGCAGTTCCAAAGAGGAGATCTTCTAGGCCACGCAAGTCAATCTTTACTTCTGCAGTTGCAGCTTCAAATTCAACAGCTTTCCTGCTTCACATGTGTGAGAGAGAGAGACCCATTTCAGCGCAGTAGAGAAGAGACTCATATCTGCGTAGTAGAGAGAGAGAGATGTGATGAGATGAGTGAGTCTAAATGAGGAAAAGTCCTCTTATATTTATACACAACGTTGGTGGGTGAATAGATGCGACTGTTGGGCTTCTGAGCCTACATGAGTTGTAGGTCGGCTTGATAATAATTCCATAATCAAAATAAATTCATACCTCCATGAATACTTATCAGAATTGGATGATCTTTATATCAATCCTACACCTCTCGACGAGAGGAATCTAATAAAAATATTATTAGCCATGAATAAGATGACCCACATGAAGTTTTGCCCTGGTTTCCAATTTTAACACTCCCTCTCAACCATGGAGAACTTCATCTGCAATCTGTCTATCGGTTGTTACTATTCATCCATCAAATTCACTGCCTTGTACAGCCTGACCCTTGCCCTGCTCTGCTCTATTTTGCCTGTTCTGCTTTGTCTTGTTCTGCCCTGCACTGATCTGTACTGTTTTGTTCTGTTATGCTCTGCTCTTACATTGTTCTGTTCTACTCTGCTTTTGTCCGAATTATGAAGAAGAAGAAATGATCGAGGATGTATCATATTGACTCAAAGTCAGTCTCAGAGTATGTACCACTGGTCCCAGACCAGTCTCAACCAACCCAAAGTCAGCGTCATAGTGAGTACAACTCCAATGGTCCCAGACCAATATCATCCTCCACTGACTCAAAGTCAGTCTCAGAGTATGTACCACTGATCCCAGACCAGTCTCAACCGACCCGAAGTCAGCGTCATAGTATGGTACAACTCCTACCACTGGTCCCAGACCAGTATCATTGATCCCAGATCAATGGAGGTTATCCTAGCGTAGGGAGTACGGTAGTTACAACGATGCGTCCATCGGTACTACTATGGTCCTTAACTTCACTTCCCTGCTCATTGATCAGATGAGAGGTACTTCCCATGAGTCCCAGACTGCATGGGTAGGATGCCTCGATAGGAGAACTAATCAATCCTGTCCTCACAGGAGAACACGTCAATCCTGCTACAATTGCCATGGAGAACACATCAATCCAGGCCTCACAAGAGAACACATCAATCCTGCTACAATTGCCATGGAGAACACATCAATCCAGGCTGCCATGGAGAACACATCAATCCAGGCCTCATAGGAGAACACATCAATCCTGCTACAATGTTGCCACGGGGTGTACATGTATACCACCAGGGGATAGTGAATAATCCTGTGGTCATATGCTGCTCCAAGAAGCACCCCGCACCCCCCTGGAGCTCTCAGAGTGCAATGCATCATACATGACCCTCATTGGAGGGTCTTTGAACAACTCCAAGTTGTTCACGGAAAGTCAGAAATTTTACTTTCCCAAGGGGTTTTGTTAGAATGTCGGCGACCTGTTCATCTGTACCGATATGATGGAGCCTTATAGCTCCCCGTTGCAACATATCTTGAATATAATGGTATCTGATATCAATATGCTTGGAGCGATCATGGAATACAGGATTCTCTGACAAACGAATCCCACTTTGGTTGTCACAAAGGATCACAGTGGTATCCAATGTGAATCCAAACAACTCACTGAAGAGCTTTCGCAACCAAACTGCCTCACAAGAAGCCATGCTAGCAGCAATATACTCTGCTTCGGCGGTGCTCAAAGCCATCGACTTTTGTTTCCTGCTCATCCAGGATATCGAAGCAGATCTCAAGGAGAAACAACACCTGGAAGTGCTCTTACGGTCCTCCACATTGCCTACCCAGTCAGCATCTGTGTATCCAAATAGTCTCACATCTCTAGCAATGTATCTTAACCCATAAGTGATAGTGCCACGAAGATATCTCAGCAGATTCTTGGCACCAATTCAGTGTATGTGGTGGGGTTCAACCATATGCTGGCTCAACGTGTTGATTGCAAAGCATATATCTGGACGGGAGTTCACTAAGAACATTAATGCTCCGACGAGTTGCCGATACTCGGTAGCATTTCGTAAAACAGGTCCAGCAGCACTACCGCTTAACTTCTTGAAGTCAAGCTCCATCGGAGTAGTACAGGCTTGCAGTCCACCATTCCGAATCTTTCCAATATCTTCACCACATATTTTCCTTGAGATAGGAAAATTTCTCCTGGCTTTTGCCACACTTCAAGTCCTAGGAAGTAGTGCATTAGTCCTAGGTCTTTCATTTCAAATTCAGAGGCCAGCTCCCTTTTACATTTGTGAATGAGAGGGTCTGCACCTGTTAGAAAGAGGTCATCCACATACAACACTAGTATGAGAGGCTTGTCATCTTCAAGCTTAAAGTAAAGGTTAGGATCAGCTTCACTCCTAGTGAATCCCAACTTCATCAAGTAGCTATCGATCCTCTCATACCATGCTCGGGGTGCTTGCTTCAGCCCATAGAGAGATTTCTTCAACCTGCATACATGAGATTTTCGATCATAAATCTCAAATCCTTCGGGTTGCTTCACGTAGACCTCTTCTTCGATCGAGCCATGCAAGAACGTAGTCTTGACATCCATCTGATGTAGGTTCCATCCTTGTGAAGCGGCAAGGGCTATGATCGAGCGGATGGTCGTATATCTGGCAATAGGTGCAAATATCTCATCATAGTCTATACCTTCCTTTTGGGAGAAACCTCGAGCAACAAAATGAGCCTTATACTTTTCCGTGCTTCCATTTGCTGCATGCTTTATCTTGTAAAGCCATTTGGAAGTAACAACAGTCTTGTCCTGGGGTCTGGGAACTACTTCCCAAACATCATTCTTTATGATAGACTCATATTCTTTGGTCATAACATCCTTCCATACTTGATGCTTGACGGCATCTGAGAATGACGAAGGCTCATTTTGTATGATCGTGCTCATGATGGTCAGGTATCCTTGATACCTATTAGGTTTCTTACTTTCACGAAAGGTTCCTCGGGGTGCAGCATGTCCTTCAGCATCATCAAGTAACCCCTTAAGCCATGAAGGCCTCTTCCTAGAAGAGGAAGGCTCATATGGAGGAGGATCAATCGAATCCATGGGTTCTTCTACATTAGGCATTGATTCATCATCCTTTTCTTTCAGTTCCCTGGTGTCGGCTTCTTGAGAGCGTCTCAAAGTTGGAAGATTGATCACCTTGCTGAGAGCCATATCTTCGTCAAAGGTGACATCATGACTAATTATGACTTCCCTTTGACCGGCTACATAGATTCTATAGCCTTTAGTATTTTCACCATAGCCCACGAAAATTCCCTTCTTTCCAGATGCTCCCAATTTATTTTTTTTCTCTTTCGGCACATGAAAGTATACAGGGCTTCCAAAAATTTTAAAATGAGAAACATCAGGTTTCTTACCGGTGAATTTTTCTTCAGGAGTCTTGGAACCCAATGCTTGATGAGGGCATCGATTTTGTACATATACGGCAGTGTTTGCAGCTTCAACCCATAGAAACTTAGGAAGACTTTGATCATGTAGCATGGCCCGGACAGCTTCCATAATTGTGCGGTTCTTCCTTTCTGCCACACCATTTTGTTCAGGAGTATATGGTGTAGTAGTCTCCCTCTTGATGCCAACCTCTTTACAAAAATCATGGAACTCATTAGATTCATATTCAGTCCCATTGTCAGTTCTTAAGATCTTGATCTTCTTTTCGGTTTGATTCTCAATTAGGGCTTTGAAGTGTCAGAACCAAGGGAACACTTCATCCTTCTTTTTCAAGAAGCATATCCAGGTATTTCGAGAATGGTCATCTGTAAAAGTGAGATAATATGAGTATCCTCCCAAGGAGTTCACAAGCATCATACCTGATATGTCTGAGTGAACTAGTTGTAATATATCAGAGGTCTTGCTTTGACTTGAAGGGAATGGTCCCCTTTTGAGCTTTCCTTCGGCACATCCCGGACATATACCTTCTTTCTCTACTTGGAATTCAGGCATCCTTGTTACCATCTGTCTTACATCGGGTAGAGCTTTGTAATGAAGGTGGGCAAACCTCCGATGCCAAAGTTCGGACCTAGCGGACTTCCACCGACTTGATATAAAGAATCAACTCGAAACCCAAGAGTGAAAGCATCTTTAACATTATTTTTCCATATGCGTACCTTACCATCACTGAAGGTTACCTTATAGCCTTTGCCTTCCATTGCCGAGATGGATACCAGGTTCTTTTTGAGATCAGGTACATATAATACATCTTGTAAGTGAATCGTATTACCTTGATTCAGTTTAAGAGAAACATTGCCTACACCTTTCACTGGGTATTTCATGTCATCTCCAAGGACAATTTCCAGGTTAGTTTCTTTCTCTACCAGATTATAGAGTACTTCTTTGTAACCAGTGAAGTGTCTTGAGGCACCACTATCAATGAGCCAAATTCCCATTGAGTCCGAAGGAGCGGAGGTAGATAGAGCAGGTTGTAGATAATATTCAGCCTGCTTATCGCCAACAGTGTTAGATTCATACCTGGAATTTCTAGCCTTCTTGAATGGTTTCCCTCTTCCTTGATTTCCCGCATTCCTTTTTCCTTTGTTGTTGAATTTTCCATTCCTTTGATTACCATGAGAGGGATTTTGATCATCGTCACGGTGAGAGTCCTTTCTATCAGGGCATTCCCTTGCATAGTGACCTGCTTTATTGCAAATGAAACATCGTCCTTTTCTTCCACCCTTAAATCCAACCTTTCTTTTCGATTTAGACCCAGAATTATTTCTTTTCTTAGCATGAGAAGAAAAAGCAGCAGGAGGACCTTTAGGCAAGGGCATTTCCTGCTCTTCTACCCTTGTTTGTTCTTGAATGCATCTAGCCATTAATTCCTCGAAACTAGGAATTACATTATTGTTCAGAAGAGTAGTCCTGAACACATACCATTCAGATGGTAATCCTCCGAGAGTTGTGAGTGCCATTTCTCTGTCAGTAATGGTTTCCCCAATAGATAGGAGATTGTTCTTGATTTTGGTGATTCTTAAGAAGTATGCTTGCATACTTTCATCTTTACCCTTCTTGATTTCCCTCAACTTATTTCTAAGAAACAAAACTTGATTTGCATCATTAACTTTAAATAAACTCACCAGTCTGTTGTAGATTTTCTTGGAGGTGTCTAGATCAGAGATGTAGGCCACCAAGCGCTTGTCGATAGAGTCCCGGATGATCTTCTTTGTTTTGACTTCTCCATTTTTCCATTTGTTCCAGGCAGCAGCATATGCATTTGATGAAGGCTCAACAATATTGCCTCTTACATGGTCCAACACTCCTTGATCTTCAAGGGTTAGATTGATAGACATCTTCCATCCGTGATAGTCAGCTTTCTCACGGAGCTTGTCTTCGGCAGGAAAGAGTGTTGAGGACCCCATAGTTCTTTTAGGATAGCCTTGTCAATCTTCTCTTCAATGATAACTCTTGCTCTTGCTCGGGCTTTGTCTTCACCTCAGCTTTGATACCATGTTAAGTTATGGTATGTTCTATGCTTATAACAGTTTAGTTCTTTTTCTTATTATATTCCACCGATTAGCAATCACATGTACATAAATTAAAGTGCAGATAGAACATTAAACGATCGACAGAAAACAAGCCAAGACAAGAGACACAAGATGTGGCGGCTAGCAAGGGACAAACCCCACAATGTGTGGGGAAACCCTTTGATCAAATCTTCTTTTATCTTCAATAATTCAGCAGAGAGAAATAGTACAATAAATCTGATTCATATCAGCAGTAGCAAACACTAGATCAGTAGCATCAGCATTAGCAGCTTCATTATCAAACTAGGGCAGACCATATCTCACAAACCGACAGTCGGATTGACTTCATTCCACCACCAAAAGTTTCGACTTCCAGAGGAGGTTCAGATGAACCTACAGCGCAGTTCAGATGAGGATATCTTCTAGGCCACGCAAGTCAATCTTTACTTCTGCAGTTGCAGCTTCAGTTTCAACAGTTTTCGGCTTCAAACTAGGGCAGTCGATATCTTGCAAACCGTTCGTCGGATTGACTTCATTCCACCACCAAAAGTTGCGGCTTTCAAAGGAGGTTTAGGTGAACCTATAGCGCAGTTCCAAAGAGGAGATCTTCTAGGCCACGCAAGTCAATCTTTACTTCTGCAGTTGCAGCTTCAAATTCAACAGCTTTCGGCTTCACATGTGTGTGAGAGAGAGACCCATTTCAGCGCAGTAGAGAAGAGACTCATATTTGCGTAGTAGAGAGAGAGAGATGTGATGAGATGAATGATTCTAAATGAGGAAAAGTCCTCTTATATTTATACACAACGTTGGTGGGTGAATAGATGCGATTGTTGGGCTTCTGAGCCTACATGAGTTGTAGGTCGGCTTGATAATAATTCCATAATCAAAATAAACTCATATCTCCATGAATACTTATCGGAATTGGATGATCTTTATATCAATCCTACACCTATCCACGAGAGGAATGTAATAAAAATATTATTAGCCATGAATAAGATGACTCACATGAAGTTTTTCCCTGGTTGCCAATTTTAGCACTTGTCATGAGAGACAAGGATCAAACTTCCTATTTCCTACTGAGCCTTCCCACCATAAACCTCAAGAATAAAGTGGTAGAACACTTGTATCCTTTCACTTTTGGAGGGTACCTCTACTTACCAGTGGTAAGGATCACACACACCCAAGTCTCTCCTCACCCATTGGCCAGATGGGTCGCAAATTGCAATCCCAACAAGCCTAACTTTTAGGTAGGATGCATACTAGAGTATACTATGTCAGGGGAGGATACCTCTACTTGTCATCAATGACAAGGATCACACACAGCCTAAAGTGGAAATAGGCAAGATACATCTACTTGTCATAAATGACAAGGATCACACATCCTACTTTCCAGATTTCCCTCAACCCAAGGAACTCTCCAACTCAGTACCTCACTAGGAGCTTAGATAGGGGGGAAGAGCATATCTCAGTGTCCTCAATCAGCCATGACCCATTCCCAAGAGGGTCACATTCATCAGTCCAAGATGCTCTAAGAAGACCAAGAACTTACCTTTCAACAAAGCCTTGGTGAGAATATCTTCTATCTTCTCATCAATCGAAATGTGATGGAGTCTCATAACTCCTCTCTACACCATATTTTGGATGTAGTGATACCCAATCTCAATATGCTTCGATTTGTGGAATACAAGATTCTCTGCCAGATGGATCCCACTCTTGTTGTCGTAATATATCATTATCGTATCCAACACTTTCTCAAATAGCTCTCCAAAGAACTTCCTCAACCATACTGCCTCACAACTAGCCATGCTAATGACAATATAATACACCTCAGTCATGCTAAGGGAAACATTTTTCTGCTTCCTGCTCACCCAAGATATCATGGTAGTATCAAAACTAAAGCAACGTCCTGATGTACACTTCCTGTCAATAATATTTATGGCTCAGTCAACATCAGTGTAACCATGCAACCTCACATCTCCGGTAGTGTATATCAGACTAAGATTAATCATCCCATGTAAATATCTCAACACGTGCTTAGCAACAATCTAGTGTGCATGAAGAGGCCCAATCGTAAATTGGATGAGAGTGTTAACTGTAAAACATATGCCTGGTTAATTGTTCACAAGGAACATGAGTGCCCCAATCAACTATCGATACTCAAAGGGATTTTCCAAGTTAGGTCCTACAACTTCTTGAAGTTCATCTCCATTGTTGTGACCATGGACTTGCATTTTACCATCCCAAATATTTCCAGTAGTTTCACAACATATTTCCCTTGTGAAAGGAAAATCTCACTAGCTCTCTGCCACACCTCTAAGCCCAGGAAGTAGTGCATTAATCCAAGGTATTTCATTTAAAATTCAAAGGCTAGCTTCCTCTTACACACGAGAATAAAAGGCTCACCACCTGTCAAGAATAAGTCATCAACATATAATACCAAAATTAGGGGAATACCTTGTACAAATTTGAAGTAGAGGTTCAGGTTGACATTGCTTCTTGTGAATCCAAGCTTCATAAGGTAGCTATCAATGTGATAATTCCAAGCCTTATGGGCTTGCTTCAATCCATAGAGAGCCTTCTTTCGCAAACAAACATGAGATCTTGTCTTTTACGTCAAATCTCTATGGTTTCTCAACATATACTTGTTCCTGGAGTATGCCATGAAGAAATGTTGTATTCACATCCATTTGGTGAAGAGTCCATCCCTAACTAGTAGCTAGAGAAAAAATAGATCGAACAGTAGTATAGAGAGCAATCTGTGAAAATATGTCATCATAATCTTGTCCCTCTTTTTGCAACAAACATCTAGCCATGAGCCTCGCCTTATATTTATCAATGCTTCCATATGATCTATGCTTGATCTTATATAACTATTTAGAAGTCACAACATACTTTCCTTCGGGCCATGAAAATACTTCCTACACATCATTCTTCATTATAGATTCATATTCTTCGGCCATAACACATTTCTAGACCTGTTCTTTCATTGCTTCTTTAAAGGTGGGAGGCTCAAGTTGTTTGATGGTGCTCATAGCCACAACATAACCTTGGTACCAACATAGATTTTTACTTTGTCTAAAGGTTCCTCTAGTAGCAACATGTATTTTAGCATATTTCAAGGTATCACAAAGCCATAATGCTTTATTCCTGGTAGGAGGATCACATGGAGGAGGATCCAAGATGTCCATAAGTTTCATAGGGTAATTAGTAACATCAGTCTCAGGTTTAGGCACTAGAAGGTCCTTCTAGTAGGTCTATGCCATCATCTTTCTTCTCAATAGGAGGAGGAGGAGGAGGAACGTCCCTTTCTTTCATAAGGAAGGCATCTTCATCGAATGTCCCATCCCTACTAAAATAAATATTCCTTTGACCAGGCACATATATTCTAAAACTTTAGAATTTTCATAATATCCAACAAATGTACCTTTCTTCCTGAAAGCTTCCAGCTTGTTCCTCTTATCCTTTGACACATGGAAATATATGGGGAAGCCAAAGATACTTAAGTGTCCAACATCAGAGTTCAAAACTATGAATACTTCTTCAGGGGTCTTATCACCTAAGGCTTGATGGGGGGTCCTGTTTTGAACATAGAACGCAGTGTTGGCAACTTCACCCCACAAGAGCTTCAACAAATTTTGATCATGTAGCATAATTGATGGTCCTGTTCTTTCTTTCAACCACTCCATTATGCTCAGGGACATAAGGTACAGTGGTCTCCTTCTTGATTCCCTCTTCCTTGCAAAAGTCAATGAAATAATTTGAAATGAATTCTCCACCATTATCAAACCTGAAGACCTAGATTCTCTTCCCTATTTGATTTTCTATTAGAGCCGTGAAGTCCTTGAACATATCAAATGCCTCATCCTTGTATTTCAAGAAGAATATCCATGTCTTCAGTGAGAAGTCATCCAAAAATATTATATAGTATAGATCAACCCCAAGATAATTCAATCGCATAGGTCCACATAAGTCAGAATGTATGAGTTGAAGGATAATTTTGATCCTACTCTTGCTAGAAGAGAATGGTCCCCTTGACTTATTTACACTTGCAAATCCTAGACATACCCCATCATGATGAGTTTGAACCAAAGGCATTCTAGAAACCATCCTCCTTACTTTAGGTAGGGATTCATAGAGAATATGGGAAAATATTTGATTCCATAACTCACATTGATGATTGCTATCATGTACCAATGCTCACATCAATTTTCCATTAACTCTATAAAGTCCTTCACTTCTTGATCCCATTGTGGATGCATCCCTCATGCGATATTACATAGGCCAAGTGAGGACCTTTTATTTTTTGAAGAAAACTCTCATCCCTTTTTCTTCTAAGGCAAATATATATATGCTAGATTCTTCTTCAATCCCGATACATACATATCATATAGATGTATGATTTCACCATAGTGCAAATGAAATGAAATAGAACCAAATCCCTTCACATGATAAGTAGAGTTGTCTCCACAAATTATTTTCAAATTAGTCTCCCTCTCAACCAGGTTTGAGAGGACTTCAAGATACCCAATGAAGTTTCTAGAGGCTCCATTATCTACCAACCATCATATGAACCAGGAGGAGAGGAACTAGTATGAGCAGAAATAAGAAAATATTTAGATTGAGTAATGACTGTGTTATTTCCATAGCTTGAATTTCTAGATCTCTTTTGAGGATGATGGCCTTCTTCATGATCATCAAGATTATCTCTTCTTCTTCTATCACTGAATTCATCTCTTCTTATTCTATCATTGAACTTGTTATTGTTGAAGCCTCGATTATTGTTGTAGTTAGATCTTGGAGTTCTTCTCTTTTCTAGATAGTATCGGGCATAATGATCATGCTTTTGGAAATTGAAGCATTCAATTTTCCCCATTTTAAATCTTCTAGTGGAAATCTTGGATTCTAGAGCAGGATTTCTAGGATTAGATGGTCCTCCTCTTCCTTTCCTCTTCTTGTCTTGTGCAAAAAATTCTGAAGGCTCTCCTTCTTCATGCGTTTGAATCCTTCCTATGGAAATCATCCTGGTCTCTTCTTGAGTTCACTTGCCAAGAAGTTCATCAAATGTCAGGAATTTTTCATTGTTGCTAATAGTTTTAATGAATCTCTCCCAAATTAAAGGAATACCTTGAAGTGAAATGAGTACCAACTATCGGTCATAGATTCTCCAACAGTCAGTAATTGAAACTTTAATTGGGATAACCTCATGAAGTATGATTGCACAGTATCCCTCTTACTCATCTTAATTTCCTTAAGTTGATTCTTCAAGTAAATAATATGATTCAAATTGTTGACCTCATACATTCCAAGCAGCTTATCATAAACTTCCATGGACTTCTTCAACTTAGAAATGTAAGTAAGAAAACAACCTTTTAAATAATCTCACCTTTTTGTACTTGGACTTGATAGTAGCAGAAGCATTTTCTGGAGGCTCAGGTACCTTTCCTTCCACATATTCCAAGACATCATTCTCATCCAAGGTCACTTCCAACTTTATTTTCCAAATAGAAAAATTTGATGAATCATTTAGTTTCTGTAATATCCCGTTTCATGGATATCCCTCAAACCCAATCAATCTCTAACCAAGTAATCAAACTCTAACTAGATAACACACATGATACAATAGCCGGAAAGCTCAAGAGACAAAAATAATAGTGATGCAACATATAATAATGTATACACGGAATATAAGCAGATACTCAAGAAATGCAGAGAGAAAAGCTAAGCCATTTTATTATACTGAGTAATGGAAAGAGTACAGGAGGTGATCAGAAAGATAGCACCTCGACTTGCACAAGGAAAGTGAAGAGATACACACAGAATAGTAAGAAAATGACCCTTCTCTGAACTACGTCCAAACTGTCAGAGAATTGATGTGCTACTGCTACTGCTGGAATCAAGTGAGGATTTGGGGCCGTTCCCCTCCTCAGAAAATGCTGAAACTCTGGAATCAACCTCTGCTCAATAAACCCAGAAAAGCCCACAAAGCTTTTATAAAATAGCCGACCCCCGAAAATGACCCTCTTGAGGATCTACGCTGTCCCTCAATGCTCTGCGCTGCCACTGAATAGAGCTCTCCAAAACTATACCCGAAACTCTGCCAAAATCCTCCAAGATGCAAGGGCTGATCCGTTGCTCAATCTCCCAGCTCAAATCCTCTACCAAAACCAAACCCGGAGCTCCTACCAAAAGAAACTGCGTCCTCCTCTCTCAAGACTGCGCAATCATCCCAAAATGCTCAGCGCCTCCTCAACTCCAAAGATCAATCCTCTTGCAAACGACTGATGAAACTACCTTGCCTAAGCAGGCACTTGAAGTCCCCCGGGACTAAGGGTGAGATCTCCGAATGGAGACACTTGATGCACTAAACAATGCTGCAGATAGGCTAAACAGCCAGCGTGCTCTAAGTCAAAGTGACTACCTCAAATGCAACATAATCGAATGCCAAAATGAGGAGGCTTCTCTCTCCTTTATAGCATTGGCCTCTCTCAAACCCTAAGCCCCACCTCCTCCAACATAGCCTCTCTCTCTTGCCACGTGCTCCTCTCCATCTGCACAGTCCCTCTAAGTGTCTACGTGGGCCCCCTTCTCTACGTGGTCTTTTGGCCCCCTTGGATCCCCTTTAAGTTATAACGTTGTGCTACTAGGGAGTGAATTTATTCTAAAAGTGAGTTATGTCCCCCCTTTCCTCACCATTTTATTTATAAGTAACTATAGAAGGAAAAATTTGAGAAAAATCGAATATTCCAATTAGCCATGGCTAATTAGGAATATTACAGTTTCTCTCCCTCCTTGAAGTATGGAGTGGACATTTTGACCAAGTCAAATAATCTCCTTCAAATCTCTTCAAAGGTTATTTATTTTCTCTTGTCTCCATGGGCTTGTCTTCACCTCAACTTTGATCCCATGTTAATTTTCTAGTGTTCTATGATTAACAAAATCACTTACAACAATTATTATTCAATTAACAATCACTTTATCCAATAAATTCAATCTTCCAATGATAGTAAGAGATTGTAGATAGAACAATAATTCAAATGCAATAGAAGACAACAAAGAAATAGAACAAGAGAGACACAATATTTTTCCAAAGACCAAAGAAAAACCCCACAAGGAGGAAAATCCTTTCAAAATTCTTCTTTTGTTAGATTGTCATCAAATGTTGAGAAGATAGATACAATGTTCCAATTCATCAACAATGAGTCAAAGTCAAACCTTTGACTATCCAAAATCAACCAACCAATATCCAATCAACAATGAGCCCGAAAGTCAAATCTCATCAACAAGTCAAGTCTACAATTATGGTCAAAGTCAATAGTAGAAGTAAAAAACCTAACCAGTCAATGGTCAATGGTCAAACCACCTCCAAATCAGCTTGGTCAATAATCAAATAACGCATATTTCTTTGCTAGTCAAAGTCTAGTCAAAGCAATCAACAAAAGCTTAGCCAAAGGAGAGATAAAATATGTAGTAAAACTGTAGCAAATATGCGATCAATTGAGGTTAAATTTTGCAGTCAACTTTGGTCAAATAGCCCATAAAAGTACAGTCTCTTGCTCTATTTTCGCTGCTACAACACCCTCTAAAATTTTGGCCTACATCTAAATTTTAAAGGCTACTTTGTCTTTGCATGCTATCATTTTTAGCAGTAAGAGTCATTCCATGTGTATTATCTAAGTTTTCAAGTCCCTTTTGGAAGAAAACCACAGTGTCGTCTTTTGGCATGGGAATCATCACACATCACAAAAGAAGAGTTATGGTTCATTTCAAGGGGTAACATTGGTGTCAATGAGTCCTATTTGTCATATAGACATGTATTAGACTCATTCCCAAAGTTTTATGCATTATCGCACAAGTGTCGTCACTATCATTACAAAGTGTATCTTAAGTGATGCACTTGGAGGAGGTTGTTGTATTGCCATTGCATTGAGGGGATCATGTTGTCCTTATGTAATGAGTGATCAATGTTGTGTCATCGATTGTTTTGTGTGTGATCATGTTTAAATTTTATCCTTGCTCACTTTGACCTCATTGATCCCACACTTAGTCAAATTCTGAAAAGTTCTTGCCCAAGCAACAATCCATCACTTAGCCCCCTCGAACTACACATTGCACAATGTCAACCGTCAAGATCAACAGTTTCCTCTTGGAAATGCACAATGCGTAGTTCTCGCCTCCAAGGAATGTGCATTGTGTAGTCTCAGTGCTCAACCCTGGCCCCTTGAGCTCCACAACTATGCAGTTCATCCTCCTAGTCAACCTCCTTTTGCGCATTGCGCAGTGGAACTATTCAATCTATCATCCTGACTCCTTGATCTACACAATTACGCAATACCTAGGCCTCTCTCTCCTTGTTAAGCACATTGGGAAATTTCAAGCCTCAAGATTTCCTCGCTGAGCTCCTCAACTGCATAGTCATCACATCTTGACCTCCAGAGCTGTGCATTGCATAGTCTCGAGCCTCATTCCTCCACTCCTGACCTCTAGAACTACGCATTGCACACTATCTAAACCTACCTCTCCGTCCAACATCCAACTCCATCTCAATCATTGATTTTCATGAAGAATGTTAGACTAGGAGTTTTTCGAACTAATGTCATCTTGTCATGAGTGGTTTTTAGTTGCAGGTATTATATCTTGTCATGAAAGGACGATGATGAATGAGAAGAAGAAGGAGACCATGTTAAAGGACATCTATGTAGCTGCAAGACAAGTTGATCATTGAAATAGAAGATGAAGGGATACTAGATTGCGACAATAGATGAAGATCAAGATCACAGTGGAAACTCCCTATCTTCAAGCCTTATGAAGGAGGAATTTAAAGAGCATGTACCATGTCTCAAGAAGACACACAAATAACAACAGAAAGAATGGCTTGACATTTCCACATCATCATTGAGTCCATGTCATCAATGTCATGTCATGTCTTATCAAGGTTTCATGTAAAGATGTTATATGAGTCATCATTTGCCACATCATTTGTGGATATGATTATGTAATTTTTAATATATGAGAAATGTAATGTAAAGTGGAAGTCCAAGAGTCACCTATAGAATGTGAAAATTCATGAAGAAGTCAAAAGGTCATATGGAAGTCAAAGAGTCATGAGGATAGTACAAGAGTCACAAGGGAGGTGAAGAGTCACCCCATTTTCTATATATACACCCTCATAGCTCAAGAAAAAGACGATTCACCTAGGCTCCTCCCACTAGGCATTAGAAAGGAAGATAGTTATTTTGGAGGAGCAAGTAGTAGCTCTAACGCTCCACTATTGGAGCTAGTGGTGTTCATTGTACCAATGTATCTTGGAACTTTTTCTTAATATTTGAAGCTCATTGAGGCAACACAATTTCATGCATATGTCGTAAATGTTGTAAGACTATTATTTGAATGTTTGTGATATATGTTGTTTTCATCTATAATAAATAAATTGAACTATTTCAGTGCCTTTGGTTCTTATATTATTGAAGGTGTGTTGTGTTTGTTTTAATGATTGTTGCTTCCATGTGAACTGTTTCGCTAGTTGATCAACAATTATTTCTTATAAATATGCTAATGTGTCTTTATTAGATTAGTACTATTACTCTTCTCTCAAAGGCTCACTTTTATTTCCCCTTAGATGAAAGAAATTGTTGGGAATCACGATTTTCGTTAGACCAAAACCTGCAGGTTTTAGTCAACGATCGCATCGCTAGAGTTAAGGATCCATGAGAGGTGGTTAATCCATGTCATGAAACACAAGGGGAGCGTTGGTTTATCCAATGTCCAACAATATCATCCCCAAAGCGAGCCAGGTGTATATGGAACTCGTGACCTATGCTTTGATACCGCTTTTTGGTAATCATGACTTCCGTTAGACCGAAACACACAGGTGTTAGTCAACAATTGCATCTACAGAGATAAGGATCCACAAGAGGTGGTTAGTCCATGTCACGAAACACATGGGGAGCGTTGGTTTATCCAATGTCCAACAAAACCTTGATAAATTCTACAACTGAACATTCCACAAGGCATACTCACTTGTTCTTTCAAAAGTACATGTATATTACTCTCTCATGCTCACCATTGCAGCCAAGGAAAATATTTAAGAATCATGGGATCCGGGCCTTAATTCTAAAAGGGATCCTATTCCAAACAGTGCAAAGTCTAATTGGGACTTTTCACTAACGAGACCCCCTTACATGTTGGTGGGATCCAACACCATCAAAATTCTAGAGATAGGAGAGAAGCCACCTTTTTATGGCTTATTACTCACCACATCCTAACAAGTAGACTTCCACACAAGGCAATAACATTCCCATTTCCACTCCAACTCATACTCCTGAGAGAGAGGAAATTTCTCAGCCTAGTTTGGGACAAGCATTTGAGGTTACTTACAATCAACTCCGGACTACCCAACCCATTACTCATTAGTTTGCGAGAGCTATTGGTTTACTCCCTGTTGCTACTATTCTACCTCATAAGTCTGTAAAGAAAAAAACAACTCCCAACAACACATTGGTTTCTTCGGTGGAATATTTGGTTATCGTGACCCTTGAGAAGTTAGTTGATCTCACGGAAGGAACAAGTCACCAAGGGGAACTTCCACCCATTGAGGAGAATTTGGATAGTGAAGGGGAATATTTTTCAGTTTTGACGAGGAACATCCTAATTATATTATAGATTTTAACAATGAAGGAAAAGCCTCTTCAAATTTAGAATAAGAGGAGGAGGAAAGAGACAAAGACATGGTTGATGCAAACTTGGATTGGATGGCCCAAGGGGCACTTATGCTTCCGAATAATCTTCACAAGAGGCCAAGACATCTGGAAATTCTGTTGTCAAAGATTGATCCCAATAAGCAGACCAAAGTAGTGTTGAAGAAAGTGTAACTAGGTTCGGTTTTCATAATGACATGATATTTGTATTAGATGTAATAAAAGGAAATAAATTATTTTTTGTAATCTTGCTACATGGATTTCATGAGAAAGAAGTGTCTCTAGGTAAAAAACTTCTTCTTGATGTCTTTAGGATTTATTTATATGTCAAAGAGTCATGTCATGCATATATAAACTCTTCATGAGTTCATGTAAATATGTACATGTCTTCAAAGTTGTGTAACAACCCTCCAAGACCAAGATCAATGGCTCAAAAGCTAGTCTATCAAAGTCTGCAAGAAAAAAACAAGGGATCTTCAAGTCGGCTAGAAAATGAATTAAATCAATCTCTCTCTCTCTCTCTCTCTCTCTCTCTCTATATATATATATATATATATATATATATATATATATATATCATTTCAGCTTGAAGAAAAGGTCACATCAGTTCAGAAGTTCAATACCCATGAAGGGTCAACGCAAAAAGACACAAAAAAATTCAGATGCCTCTGAGATTTCATATGGAGGAGTAGAGCCACAGGTAGGGTTTGACTGCACCTTGTTTGGGGTTTAGGTGTAGCCAAGACCTCAGATAAATGGAGCAAAATGATCTTAGGTAATAGACGCAATAGTGATGTGAGGTTTGGACATTCTCGACAATGCTATGAATGGAAATCTCGACATTACAGTGGTGAACTAACCTCACATGGCCAGGAGCAGTCTTGACATCAGATCTCGGTGGTTCTCCTGTAGTAGTCTAGGCACATTGGACAACAGTGATAGATCTCTCACTCGACAATCTAATGATGAAGATAATCCAAGTGATGTCTCTATTGCAATCTCGACATAATGAAAAAAGTTCTCAGGATTACACGAAGTGACAAGGGTTACATTATTGGCATCTCTGTCCTAGTATACATAACTATCTATATTGCAACAAGCATAATGTAATTCTCTTGGTCTTGATGTTATCATGATGATGAAATAAATCTTTGTAAGGACAATGGTGCTAGATATACTTGTGAAAGTAAATATATAGTCACAATGATATAATAGTACTTAGATCCACCCTCTAGTGATCTCTATGTGAACATATATCTTAGATGCAGTCCCAAATATGCAGTAATAAAAGAAACAATGATCACCAAAGTAAAGAGGGTTAGTCTCAAAAGAGGTAAAAGACAAGGATCATGATCTTTTACTGCAGTGAAGTGCAATCAAGATCTCAAGGAAGGGGCAGAAGATCATATCAGCCTCAAGGTGCAGCCATGGTGCATGATGCTCTCAAAAACCTTGCAGCAGTGATGAAGTTCTTGGAGGTGCAATAGTGATGACCTCATAGGTGCAGAAAGATGATGATCTCAACAATGTTCAAGCAAAAGGATTGATGTCTTGGTCTTGGAGAGGCAAAATGTGTCAAGGGTCATGGTCTTGGTATTTGTCAAAGGAATCTCTATAAGAAGAATTTACGCATGGGTTTTCCTCTCCAAAAGGGAGGGGTTTTGACCCTTGAAGAAAGCCAAACATTTGTGTTCTTGTCTCTTTTGTTTTTGATAGCAGTTTGATGAAGGAAACACACATACTCAATGAAACATTAAGCTAATATAAATTGTGTAAATGGCTCTCAAATTATTATCATGTTAAAGAAGAATCACCTTAATATGAAAACCCTAGATTCTTCAACATGGTATCAGAGGGATTGGTTTTAGCAGTCAAAGTAAGGGCAGAAAAGAGACATATAAGGAGTCAAGTTTCTACAAAGCATCAAAGCTAGCTGAAGGAATCAAGATCTACATTCAAAAGAAAGCCCTAGACCAAAGAAGCAACCTACAAGATCAGTCTACAACAACAAGGGTTTAGGATGACAACAGTCTTCAGATCTCAGGGGGAACTTAATTCAAAGGCTTATATAGAAGTACATATGGACAATACTCAAATCAGAAGCTGTACTATCTAATGGATCTCTATGCATCATGGCAAGTAACTTCAATTCATCATGTATCAGTAGTTTGTTGGAAGGAAATCTTCCTATCAAAGATCTCATTTGGTGGAAGCATCAAATCTTCCTTCCAACAACCATCATGATCAGGGTGAAGATCTCATCTTCACATATCAAGTAAGTACCTTTTCATTTTATAATCAAATTTGGTTTTATGAATTCATGATTGCAAGTAGACCTATACATTGGTTGGGTTGTCAAAGGTTCTTGCATGGAATGAGAAGGATTGTCATAATCCTTAGAGAAGTCAATACATCAAGGTCTCCTTTGAATTCATGAGAACTCTTAAGGTTCTATAAAGTAAGAAAGGAGACATAAGGATACATGAAATACTAGAGGATATACTCTCTGGAATCCAATGCAGAAGGTGGAAAAAAATTTCTTCATGGGATCTCAACTGAAAGATCTGGGAAAGTGATGAACAGACAATCATCATTGATAAGCAAAGTGACAAATGTCTATGAACAAGAAGGTCACCTCAATCGATACTTTTTGGTCTCTATGCCAGATAGAGAACTGTAAGTTGAAGGGACTCAACTACGTGCAAAAGGAAAGGGAAGTGTGGTCCTAAAACAAGACAAAATAATTAATTCTATGGGAAGATTATGGAAAGAAGCTCATATCTCCAGATGTAGGAAGCTAAAGAAAGGATCAATGAAAGAGGGAGTAATATATCTCAATTATGAATGAGATGGATCTTATCAGAAGTCCTTGCAAATATGATCATAGTAAGAAGATGCATCGTGGCATCATGAAAGCAAGAGCTCGTATGAATCATGAAGGATATAGATCTTGGGAATCTCATTGTACATTAAAGGAAAGGAAGAAGTCATCCAGGACAAATGAAGTATTTGTTAGATAGGGATATACCAGATCTTGAAGATTCTTGGATGGAAATCTCAGTGGAGGATCCCCTAAGACTAGGAAGGCGGAAAGTGATTCATCAAGGATTCCAACTTATGGAAATCATGAGATGAAGGATTGATGACATAATGAAGCAGATCAAGAGATTGAAGATCCATTCAATCAAGAGAGTTGCTGAAAGTAGCCTGAAGGGAAAATGAGGTATGTATGCTTGTATCTGTATTTGTATTTGATATCGTAATGTCATGATATATGGTTGTAGGTAAAATGGATCGAGCATCTCCTCCTCTGAAAGGATGCAAAAAGACATAAGTCAAACTAGATGAAATCAACATAATATTTCCTCATAATGAAGTATGAGGTAGTTGATTACAATTGAAGAACTCCGGGAACTCCTGGGAATGAAAGACACGAGGATGGAAGAGATCGTGAAACATGAAACCATGATAAAGGAACTCGACATCCAGAGGATCAGGAAGACTTGACCAGGAAATCCCCTGAAATGATGTGAAGGCTCTGATGGAAGTCTAAAAAGGTGAAGAACCTTGAAAATATATATTGTTGGGAGATGAGTCAACATGTATGCAGGATGTTGATACCTACAAGAAGATGTCACTGGAAAAAAGGTCATCACCAAAAGGTAATATGTGATTTGTTTTTGCTGTCTGACCTCTTGGAAAATACTGCGTATGTGTGCAGGGCCAAGGTAAGGTGAATTGTGAAGGATGTCACAACTATGTGAATCACCGTTGAAGAAAAGGTGAAGATACATGGCCTTATGAAGGAAGCCCCTGTTAAAATTGGCAACCAGGGAAAAACTTCATGTGGGTCATCTTATTCATGGCTGATAATATTTTTATTAGATTCCTCTCATCGAGAGGTGTAGGATTGATATAAATATCATCCGATTCCGATAAGTATTCATGGAGATATGAATTTATTTTGATTATGGAATTATTATCAAGCCGACCTACAACTCATGTAGGCTCAGAAGCCCAACAGTCGCATCTATTCACCCACCAACTTTGTGTATAAATATAAGAGGACTTTTCCTCATTTGGAATCACTCATCTCATCACATCTCTCTCTCTCTCTACTACGCAGAATGAGTCTCTTCTCTAGTGCGTTGAAATGGGTCTCTCTCTCACACATGTGAAGTCGGAAGCTGTTGAATTTGAAGCTGCAACTGAAGAAGTAAAGATTGACTTGCTTGGCCTAGAAGATATCTTCTTTGGAATTGCACTGTAGGTTCATCTGAACCTCCTTTGAAAGCCGCAACTTTTTGTGGTGGAATGAAGTCAATCCGATGAACGGTTTGCAAGATATCGACTGCCCTAGTTTGAAGCCAGAAACTGCTAAAATTGAAGCTGCAACTGCAGAAGTAAAGATTGACCTACGTGGCCTAGAAGATCTCCTCTTTGGAACTACACTGTAGTTTCATTTGAACCTCCTCTGAAAGCCACAACTTTTGTTGGTGGAATGAAGTCAATCCGACGAACGGTTTGCAAGATATCGTCTGCCCTAGTTTGATAATGAAGTCGCTAATGCTGATGCTATTGATCTAGGGTTTGCTACTGCTGATATGAATCAGATTTATTGTACTATTTCTCTCTGCTGAATTATTGAAGATAAAAGAAGATTTGATCAAAGGGTTTCCCCACACATTGTTGGGTTTGTCCCTGGCTAGCTGCCACATCTTGTGTCTCTTGTCTTGGCTTGTTTTCTGTCGATCGTTTAATGTTCTATCTGCACTTTACTTTATGTATGTGTGGTTGCTAATCTTTGGAATATAATAAGGAAAAGAAGTAAACTGTTATAAGCATAGAACATACCATAACTTAACATGGTATCGGAGCTGAGGTGAAGACAAAGCCCGAGCAAGAGCAAGAGCAATCATCGAAGAGAATATTGGCAAGGCTATCCCAAAAGAACTATGGGGTCCTCAACACTCTTTCTTGTTGAAGACAAGCTCCGTGAGAAAGCTGACTATCTCGGATGGAAGATGTCCATCGATCTAACCCTTGAGAATCAAGGAGTGTTGGATCATGTGAGAGGCAATATTGTTGAGCCTCCATCAAATGCATCCACTGCTGCCTGGAACAAATGAAAAAATGGAGAAGTCAAAACAATAGAAGATCATCCAGGACTCTATCGACAAGCACTTGGTGGCCTACATCTCTGAACTGGACACCTCCAAGGAAATCTATGATAGACTGGTGAGTTTATTTAAAGTTAATGATGCAAATCAAGTTTTATTTCTTAGAAATAAGTTGAGGGAAATCAAGAAGGGTAAAGATGAAAGTATGCAAGCATACTTCTTAAGAATCACCGAGATCAAGAACGATCTCCTATCTATTGGGGAAACTATTACTGACAGAGAAACAACACTCACAACTCTTGGAGGATTGCCATTTGAATGGTATGTGTTCAGGACTACTCTTTTGAACTATAATGTAATTCCTAGTTTCGAGGAATTAATGGCTAGATGCATTCAAGAAGAAACAAGGGAAGAAGTGCAAGAAATGCCCATGCCTAAAGGTCCTCCTGTTGCCTTTTCTTCTCATGCAAAGACAAGAAATAATTCCGGGACTAAATCAAAAGGAAAGACTGGACCTAAGGCTAGAAGAAAATGACGATGTTACATTTGCGATAAAGCAAGTCACTATGTATGAGATCATGAGCATCATGATGAATGAGATCATGGACATAAAGGGCAACATGAGATCATGGACATATAGGATAGAATAATGATGATGCACACTAGTTTGAGCAGCATTATGATGGATAAAATCATGGACATGGGCAGCATGATGATAATCATGATTAGAGAAGCATGGTACAGTATGCAGTGGTGCAACTCGAAATCCCTCTGATGGCAATCAAAGGAATGACAAATTCAACTACAAAGGTAAGAGGAGAGCTGGGAATCAAGGAAGAGGACAAGCATTCAAGAAGGCTAGAAATTCTAGGATGTATTAAATGCACCTGACCTCAAAAGGAACCTAGTGTCCATCTTGGCAATGGAAGACAGAGGCTAGAAGGTAACCTTCAGCAATGGCAAGGTATGTATATGGAAAAATAATGTTAAAGATGCCTTTACTCTTGGGTTTAGTGTTGATTCATTATATCAGGTCGATGGAAGTCCGCTAGGTGTCATGTCTTGTGACACAACTCTTTAGTCCGAACTTTGGCATCGGAGGTTTGCCCACCTTCATTACAAAGCTCTACCCGATGTAAGACAGATGGTAACAGGGATGCCCGAATTCCAAGTAGAGAAAGAAGGTGTATGTCCGGGATGTGCCAAAGGAAAGCTCAAAAGGGGACCATTCCCCTCAAGCCAAGCAAGACCTTCGATATATTACAATTGGTTTACTCAGGCATACCTGAGGTTGGCATTAAGAGGGAGACTACTACACCACATACTCCTGAGCAGATTGGTGTGGTTGGAAGGAAAAACCACACGATGATGGAAGTTGTCCGGGCCATGCTACATGATCAAAGACTTCCAAAGTTTCTATGGGATGAAACTACAATCACCGCCGTATATGTACAAAATCGATGCCCTCATCAAGCATTGGGTTCCTAAACTCCTGAAGAAATGTTCACCACCGGTCAAAGGGAAGTCATGATTAGTCATGATGTCACCTTTGACAAAGATATGGCTCTCAACAAGGTGGACAATCTGCTGAATTTGAGTAGCTCTCAAGAAGCCGACACCAGGGAACCGGAAGAAAAGGATGATGAATCAATGCCTGATGTAGAAGAACCCATAGATCCGATTGATCCTCATCCACATGAGCCTTCCTCTTCTAGGAAGAGACCTTCATGGCTTAGGGGGATACTTGATGATGCTGAAGGACATGCTGCACCCTGAGGAACCTTCCATCAAAGTAAGAAACTTGACAGGTATCAGGGATACCTGACCATCATGAGCACGATCATACAAAATGAACCTTCATCATTCTCAGATGTCATCAAGCATTAACTATGGAAGGATGCTATGACCATAGAATATGAGTCTATTATGGAGAATGATGTCTGGGAAGTAGTTCCCAGACCCTTGACAAGACAATTGTTACTTCAAAATGGCTTTACAAGATAAAGCATGGAACAAATGGAAGTATGGAAAAGTATAAGGTTCATTTTGTTGCTCGTGGTTATCCCAGAAGGGAGGTATAGACTATGATATTTGCACCTGTTGCCAGATATATGACCATCCGCTTGATCATAGCCCTTGTGGCTTCAAAAGGATGGAACCTACATTAGATGGATGTTAAGACCGCGTTCTTGCATGGTTCTATAAAAGAAGAGGTCTATGTGGAGCAACCTGAAGGATTTGAGATTTATGATTGAAAATCTCATGTATGCAGGTTGAAGAAGGCTCTCTATGGGCTGAAGCAAGCACCCCGAGCATGGTATGAGAGGATTGATAGCTACTTGATGAAGCTGGGATTCACTAGGAGTGAAGCTGATCCTAACCTTTACTTTAAGGTTGAAGATGACAAGCCTCTCATACTAGTGTTGTATGTGGATGACCTCTTTCTAACAGGTGCAAACCCTCTCATTCACAAATGTAAGAGGGAGATGGCTTTCGAATTTGAAATGAAGGACCAAGGACTTGAAGTGTGGCAGAAGCCAAGGGAAATTTTCCTATCTCAAGGAAAATATGTGGTAAATATATTGGAAAGATTCGGTATGATGGACTGCAAGCCTATGACTACCTTGAGGATCTTAACTTTTAGAAGTTATATGGTAGTGATGTCGGACCAGACTTGGGAAATGCCTTTGAGTTTCAAAAACTCATTCGCATTGATGTTCTTGGTGAACCTCTGTCCGAACATATGTTTTGCAGTTAGCATTGTGAGCTCATATTTGGTTGAGCCTCACTGGATTGATGCCAGGAATCTTCTGAGATGTCTTCAGGACACAATCTCTCATGGATTAAGATACACTGCCGGAGATATGAGACTACTTGGATATACTGATGTTGATTGGGCAGGCAGTAAGAGCAGTTCCGGGTACTGTTCCACCTTGGGATCTGCTTCGATATCCTGGATGAGCAGGAAGCAGAAGTCGGTGGCTTTGAGCACCGCCGAAGCAGGATATATTGTTGCTAGCATAACCTCGTGTGAGGCAGTCTGGTTGCGAAAGCTCTTAAGTGAGCTGTTTGGATTTACATTGGATACCACTGTGATTATCTGTAACAACCAGAGGTGGGATTCGATTATTGAGGAATCCCGTATTCGTCAATTGCTCCAGCAGATAGACATCATATGGGATATGGTAAGTCGATGAGCAAGGAAGCTCCATCACTTTAAGATGATGTACAGGTTGATACACCTTGTCAAAGCCCCGAGGAAAGATCTAATCTATGATTTTCCCAAACGACTTGGAGTCAGCAAGAAACCCTTGTACAAGGGTCCCGCATGTTGCATACATTGAGCTCTTGGAGCTCTGAGGGCTTGCGTTTCCTACTGGAGCAACATATGACCACAGGTGACTCACCCTCCCCTGGTGGTGCACACTGGAACAAGATGATTCGCTCTCTTGTGGGACAAGATGATTTGCTCTCTTGTGGAACAGGATGATTCGCTCTCCTGTGTAGCATGATGATTAGTTCTCTTGTGAGGCCTGGATTGATGTGTTCTCCATGGCAGCCTGGATTGATGTGTTTTCCACGACGATTGTAGCAGGATTGATGTGTTCTCCTGTGAGGACAGGATTGATTAGTTCTCCTGTCGAGGCATCCTACCCATGCAGTCTGGGACTCATGGGAAGTACCTCTCATCTGATCAATGAGCAGGGAAATGAAGTTAGGGACCATAGTAGTACCGATGGACGCATCATTGTATCTACCATACTCCCTACGCTAGGATGACCTCCATTGATCTGGGATTAATGAGACTGGTCTGGGACCAGTGGTACATACTCCGAGACTGACTTCGCGTCAGTGCAGTACTAGTCTGGGACCAGTGAGAGTGGTACATACTATGACGCTAACTTCGGGTCGGTTGAGAGTGGTCTGGGACCAGTGGTAAACTCTCTGAGACTGCAATACTGGTCTGGGACCAGTGGTAGGAGTGGTAGTTACTATGAAGCTAACTTCGGGTCGGCTGAGACTGGTCTGGGACCAGTGGTACGCACTCTGAGACTGACTTTGAGTCAGTGGAGGATGATACTGGTCTTGGAACAGTGGAGTTGTACTCACTATGACGCTGACTTCGGGTTGGTTGAGACTGGTCTGGGACCAGTGGTACATACTCTAAGACTGACTTTGAGTCAGTATGATACATCCTCGATCATTTCTTCTTCTTCTTGGTCTGGGACCAGTGGTAGGAGTTGTACCATACTATGATGCTGACTTCGGGTCGGTTGAGACTGGTCTGGGATCAGTGGTACATACTCTGAGACTGACTTTGAGTCAGTGGAGGATGATATTGGTCTGGGACCATTAGAGTTGTACTCACTATGACGCTAACTTTGGGTTGGTTGAGACTGGTCTGGGACCAGTGGTACATACTCTGAGACTGACTTTGAGTCAGTATGATACATCCTCGATCATTTCTTCTTCTTCATAATTTGGACAAAAACATAGTAGAACAGAACAATGCAAGAGCATAGCAGAACAGAACAAAACAGTACAGATCAGTGCAGGGTAGATCAAGACAAAGCAGAACAGGCAAAATAGAGTAGAGCAGGGCAAGGGTCAGGCTGTACAAGGCAGTGCATTTTATGGATGAATAATAACGACCGATAGACAGATTGCAGATGAAGTTCTCCATGGTAGAGAGGGAGTGTTAAAATTGGCAACCAGGGAAAAACTTCATGTGGGTCATCTTATTCATGGCCAATAATATTTTTATTAGATTCCTCTCGTCGATAGGTGTAGGATTGATATAAAGATCATCCAATTCCGATAAGTATTCATGGAGATATGAATTTATTTTGATTATGGAATTATTATCAAGCCGACCTACAACTCATGTAGGCTCAGAAGCCCAACAGTCGCATCTATTCACCCACCAACATTGTGTATAAATATAAGAGGACTTTTCCTCATTTGGACTCACTAATCTCATCACATCTCTCTCTCTCTACTGCGCAGGTATGAGTCTCTTCTCTACTGCGCTGAAATGGGTCTCTCTCTCTGACACATGTGAAGCCGGAAGCTGTTGAATTTGAAGCTGCAATTGCAGAAGTAAAGATTGACTTGCGTGGCCTAGAACTCCTCTTTGGAACTACGCTATAGGTTCATCTGAACCTCCTTTGAAAGCTGCAACTTTTGGTGGTGGAATGAAGTCAATCCGACGAACAGTTTGCAAGATATCGACTGCCCTAGTTTGAAGCCGGAAACTGCTGAAACTGAAGCTGCAACTGCAGAAGTAAAGATTGACTTGCGTGGCCTAGAAGATCTCCTCATCTGAACTGCGCTGTAGGTTCATCTGAACCTCCTCTGGAAGCTGAAACTTTTGGTGGTGGAATGAAGTCAATCCGACTGTCTGTTTGTGAGATATGGTCTGCCCTAGTTTGATAATGAAGCCACTAATGCTGATGCTACTGATCTAGGGTTTGCTACTGCTGATATGAATCAGATTTATTGTACTATTTCTCTCTGCTGAATTATTGAAGATAAAAGAAGATTTAATCAAAGGGTTTCCCCACACATTGTGGGGTTTGTCCCTGGCTAGCCGCCACATCTTGTGTCTCTTGTCTAGGCTTATTTTCTGTCGATCGTTTAATGTTCTATCTGCACTTTACTTTATGTACATGTGATTGCTAATCGGTGGAATATAATAAGAAAAGAAGTAAACTGTTATAAGAATAGAACATACCTAACTTGACACCCTCTTAACCAGGGACGAGTTCCAAGTTTCTCTTCACTCAGAAACTTGCTTGATTTCCTTTGCTCATTGGAAATTCCCTAAGCTCCCTCTTACTCAGGGACTCTATCATCAGTACTTTATAGGGTCTTCTAGTTGATTGGTGATCCAAGACTTCAATGTCATCAATTTATTCACATGTAGGGTTCAACCATCCATCACTTTCCTCCGTCATGTCATTCCTACTTTCCTGGAAATTATCCTCCTTGGCTTTACATCTGGGGCTGTTAAGTTATGGTATGTTCTATGCTTATAATAGTTTACTTCTTTTCCTTATTATATTCCAAAGATTAGCAATCACACGTACATAAAGTAAAGTGCAGATAGAACATTAAACGATCGACAAAAAACAAGCCAAGACAAGAGACACAAGATGTGGCGACTAGCCAGGGAAAAACCCCACAATGTGTGGGGAAACCCTTTGATCAAATCTTCTTTTATCTTCAATAATTAAGCAGAGAGAAATAGTACAATAAATCTGATTCATATAAGTAATAGCAAACCGTAGATCAATAGCATCAGCATTAGCGGCTTCATTATCAAACTAGGGCAGACGATATCTTGCAAACCGTTCGTCGGATTGACTTCATTCCACCACCAAAAGTTGCGGCTTTTAGAGGAGGTTCAGATGAACCTACAGTGCAGTTCCAAAGAGGAGAACTTCTAGGACACGCAGGTCAATCTTTACTTCTACAGTTGCAGCTTCAAGTTCAGCAGTGTCCGCTTCAAACTAGGGCAGTCAATATCTTGCAAACTGTTCATCGGATTGACTTCATTCCACCACCAAAAGTTGCGGCTTTCAGAGGAGGTTCAGATGAACCTACGGTGCAGTTCCAAGGAGGAGATCTTCTAGGCCACGCAATTCAATCTTTACTTCTGCAGTTGCAACTTCAAATTCAACAGCTTTCGGCTTCACATGTGTCAGAGAGAGACCCATTTCAGCGCAGTAGAGAAGAGACTCATTTCTGCGTAGTAGAGAGAGAGAGAGAGAGATGTGATGAGATGAGTGAGTCCATCAAATTATGAAGAAGAAGAAATGATCGAGGATGTATCATACTGACTCAAAGTCAGTCTCAGAGTATGTACCACTGGTCCCAGACCAGTCTCAACCAACCCGAAGTCAGCATCATAGTATGGTACAACTCCTACCACTGGTCCCAGACCAATATCATTGATCCCAGATCAATGGAGGTCATCCTAGCGTAGGGAGTATGGTAGTTACAACGATGCGTCCATCGGTACTACTATGGTCCCTAACTTCATTTCCTTGCTCATTGATCAGATGAGAGGTACTTCCCATGAGTCCCAGACTGCATGGGTAGGATGCCTCGACAGGAGAACTAATCAATCTTGTCCTCACAGGAGAACACATAAATCCTGCTACAATTGCCATGGAGAACACATCAATCTGGCCTCACAGGAGAACACATCAATCCTGCTACAATTTCCATGGAGAACAAATCAATCCAGGCCTCACAGGAGAACACATCAATCTTGCTACAATCGCCATGGAGAACACATCTATCCAGGCCTCACAGGAGAACTAATCATCCTGCTACACAGGAGAGCGAATCATCCTGTTCCACAAGAGAGCGAATCATCTTGTCCCACAAGAGAGCGAATCATCTTGTTCCAGTGTGCACCACCAGGGGAGGGTGAGTCACCCTGTGGTTATATGTTGCTCCAGTAGGAACCGCAAGCCCTCAGAGCTCCTAGAGCTCAATTTATGCAACATGCAGGACCCTTGTACAAAGGTTTCTTGCCGACTCCAAGTCGTTTGGGAAAATCACAGATTAGATCTTTCCTCGGGGCTTTGATAAGGTGTATCAACCTGTACATCATCTTAATGTGATGGAGCTTCCTTGCTCATTGACTTACCATATCCCAGATGATGTCTATTTGCTGGAGCAATTGACGAATACGGGATTCCTCAATAATAGAATCCCACCTCTGGTTGTTACAGAGAATCACAGTGGTATCCAATGTAAATCCAAACTTCTCACTGAAGAGCTTTCGCAACCAGACTGCCTCACACGAGGTTATGCTAGCAACAATATATCTTGCTTCGGCAGTGCTTAAAGCCACCGACTTCTGCTTCCTGCTCATCTAGGATATCGAAGCAGATCCCAAGGTGAAACAGTACCCGGAACTGCTCTTACGGTCCACCACATTGCCTGCCCAATCAACATCAGTATATCCAAGTAGTCTCACATCTCCGGCAATGTATCTTAATCCATGAGAGATTGTGTCCTGAAGACATCTCAAAAGATTCCTGGCATCAATCCAGTGAGTCTCAACCAAATATGAGCTCACAATGCTAACTACAAAACATATGTTTGGACAGAGGTTCACCAAGAACATTAATGCGAATGAGTTTTTGGAAACTCAGAGGCATTTCCCAAGTCTGGTCCAACATCACTACCATATAACTTCTAAAAGTTAAGTTCCTCGAGGTAGTCACAGGCTTGTAGTCCATCATACCGAATCTTTCCAATATATTTACCACATATTTTCCTCGAGATAGGAAAATTTCCCTTGGCTTCTTCCACACTTCAAGTCCTTGGTCCTTCATTTCAAATTCAGAAGCCATCTCCCTCTTACATTTGTGAATGAGAGGGTTTGCACCTGTTAGAAAGAGGTCATCCACATACAACACCAGTATGAGAGGCTTGTCATCTTCAACCTTAAGGTAAAGGTTAGGATCGGCTTCACTCCTAGTGAATCCCAACTTCATCAAGTAGCTATCGATCCTCTCATACCATGCTCGGGGTGCTTGCTTCAGCCCATAGAGAGCTTTCTTCAACCTGCATACATGAGATTTTCGATCATAAATCTCAAATCCTTCGGGTTGCTCCACGTAGACCTCTTCTTTGATCGAGCCATGCAAGAACGCAGTCTTGACATCCATCTGATGTAGGTTCCATCCTTGTGAAGCGGCAAGGGCTATGATCGAGCGGATGGTCATATATCTGGCAATAGGTGCAAATATCTCATCATAGTCTATACCTTCCTTTTGGGAGAAAGCTCGAGTAACAAAACGAGCCTTATAATTTTCCGTGCTTCCATCTGCTGCATGCTTTATCTTGTAAAGCCATTTGGAAGTAACAACAGTCTTGTCCTAGGGTCTGGGAACTACTTCCCAAACATCATTCTTTATGATAGACTCATATTCTTTGGTCATAGCATCCTTCCATACTTGATGCTTGACGGCATCTGAGAATGATGAAGGCTCATTTTGTATGATCGTGCTCATGATGGTCAAGTATCCTTGATACCTATTAGGTTTCTTACTTTCACGAAAGGTTCCTCGGGGTGCAGCATGTCCTTCAGCATCATCAAGCAACCCCTTAAGCCATGAAGGCCTCTTCCTAGAAGAGGAAGGCTCATATGGAGGAGGATCAATCGGATCCTTGGGTTCTTCTACATCAGGCATTGATTCATCATCCTTTTCTTTCGGTTCCCTGGTGTCGGCTTCTTGAGAGCTCCTCAAAGTCGGAAGATTGATCACCTTGCTGAGAGCCATATCTTCGTCAAAGGTGACATCATGACTAATTATGAATTCCCTTTGCCCGGCTACATATTCTATAGCCTTTAGTATTTTCACCATAGCCCACGAAAATTCCCTTCTTTCCAGATGCTCCCAATTTATTTCTTTTCTCTTTCGGCACATGAAAGTATACATGGCTTCCAAAAATTTTAAAATGAGAAACATCAGGTTTCTTACCGGTGAATTTTACTTCAGGAGTCTTGGAACCCAATGCTTGATGAGGGCATCGATTTTGTACATATACGACGGTGATTGTAGTTTCAGCCCATAGAAACTTCGAAAGTCTTTGATCATGTAGCATGGCCCGGATAGCTTCCATCATTGTGCGATTCTTCCTTCCCACCACACCATTCTGCTCAGGAGTATGTGGTGTAGTAGTCTCCCTCTTAATGCCAACATCAGGTATGTCTGAGTGAACCAACTGTAATATATTGGAGGTCTTGCTTTGGCTTGAGGGGAATGGTCCCCTTTTGAGCTTTCCTTCGGCACATCCTGGACATACACCTTCTTTCTCTACTCAGAATTCGGGCATCCCTGTCACCATTTGTCTTACACCGAGTATAGCTTTATAATGAAGGGGGGAAACCTCCAATGCCAAAGTTCAGACTGAAGAGATGTGTCATAAGACATGACACCTAACGGACTTCCATCGACCTGATATAATGAATCAACACTAAACCCAAGAGTAAAGGCATCTTTAACATTATTTTTCCATATACGTACCTTGCCATTGCTGAAGGTTACCTTGTAGCCTCTGTCTTCCATTGCCAAGATGGACACTAGGTTCCTTTTGAAGTCAGGTGCATTTAATACATCCTAGAATTTCTAGCCTTCTTGAATGCTTGTCCTCTTCCTTGATTCCCAGCTCTCCTCTTACCTTTGCTGTTGAATTTGTCATTCCTTTGATTGCCATTAGAGGGATTTCGAGTTGCACCACTGCATACTGTACCATGCTTCTCTAATCATGATTATCATCATGTTGCCCATGTCCATGATTTTATCCATCATAATGTTGCTCAAACTAGTGTGCATCATTATCATGCTATCCTATATGTTCATGATCTCATGTTGCCCTTTATGTCCATGATCTCATTCATCATGATGCTCATGATCTCATACATAGTGACTTGCTTTATCGCAAATGTTACATCGTCATTTTCTTCTAGCCTTAGGTCCAGCCTTTCCTTTTGATTTAGTCCCGGAATTATTTCTTTTCTTTGCATGAGAAGAAAAGGCAGCAGGAGGACCTTTAGGCATGGGAATTTCTTGCACTTGTTCCCTTGTTTCTTCTTGAATGCATCTAGCCATTAGTTCCTTGAAACCAGGAATTACATTATAGTTCAAAAGGGTAGTCCTGAACACATACCATTCAAATGGCAATCCTCCAAGAGTTGTGAGTGCCATTTCTCTGTCAGTAATAGTTTCCCCAATAGATAGGAGATCGTTCTTGATCTTGGTGATTCTTAAGAAGTATGCTTGCATACTTTCATCTTTACCCTTCTTGATTTCCCTCAGCTTATTTCTAAGAAACAAAACTTGATTTGCATCATTAACTTTAAATAAACTCACCAGTCTATCATAGATTTCCTTGGAGGTGTCCAGTTCAGATATGTAGGCCACCAAGTGCTTGTCGATAGAGTCCCGGATGATCTTCTATTGTTTTGACTTCTCCACTTTTCCATTTGTTCCAGGCAGCAGCCGATGCATTTGATGGAGGCTCAACAATATTGCATCTCACATGATCCAACACTCCTTGATTCTCAAGGGTTAGATCGATAGACATCTTCCATCCGTGATAGTCAGCTTTCTCACAGAGCTTGTCTTCAGCAGGAAAGAGTGTTGAGGATCCCATAGTTCTTTTAGGATAGCCTTGCCAATCTTCTCTTCGGTGATTGCTCTTGCTCTTGCTCGAGCTTTGTCTTCACCTCAGCTCTGATACCATGTTAAGTTATGGTATGTTCTATGCTTATAACAGTTTACTTCTTTTCTTATTATATTCCAAAGATTAGCAATCACATGTACATAAAGTAAAGTGCAGATAGAACATTAAACGATCGACAGAAAACAAGCCAAGACAAGAGACACAAGATGTGGCGGTTAGCCAGGGAAAAACCCCACAATGTGTGGGGAAACCCTTTGATCAAATCTTCTTTTATCTTCAATAATTCAGCAGAGAGAAATAGTACAATAAATCTGATTCATATCAGCAATAGCAAACCCTAGATCAGTAGCATCAGCATTAGCGGCTTCATTATCAAACTAGGGCAGACTATATCTCACAAACCGATAGTCGGATTGACTTCATTCCACCACCAAAAGTTTCGGCTTCCAGAGGAGGTTCAGATGAACCTACAGTGTAGTTCAGATGAGGAGATCTTCTAGGCCACGCAAGTCAATCTTTACTTCTGCAGTTGCAGCTTCAGTTTCAGCAGTTTCCGGCTTAAAACTAGGGCAGTCGATATCTTGCAAACCGTTCGTTGGTTTGACTTCATTCCACCACCAAAAGTTGCGGCTTTCAAAGGAGGTTCAGATGAACCTACAACGCAGTTCCAAAGAGGAGATCTTCTAGGCCACGCAAGTCAATCTTTACTTCTGCAGTTGCAGCTTCAAATTCAACAGCTTCCGGCTTCACATGTGTGAGAGAGAGAGACCCATTTCAGCGTAGTAGAGAAGAGACTCATATCTGCACAGTAGAGAGAGAGAGACGTGATGAGATGAGTGAGTCCAAATGAGGAAAAGTCCTCTTAGATTTATACACAACGTTGGTGGGTGAATAGATGCGACTGTTGGGCTTCTGAGCCTACATGAGTTGTAGGTTGGCTTGATAATAATTCTATAATCAAACTAAATTCCTATCTCCATGAATACTTATCGGAATTGGATGATCTTTATATCAATCCTACACCTCTTGACGAGAGGAATCTAATAAAAATATTATTAGCCATGAATAAGGTGACCCACATGAAGTTTTTCCCTGGTTGCAAATTTTAACAGAGGGAGAGTTAGACACGACATTATTGTCTTCAGCTTGGAAGAAATAATGGAGGATTGTGTAATCATTTGGCATTCAACACTCTTTGAGGATGTGGTAGGGAATCAAAGACAAGATTGGGCAAGAGGATCGATATTCTTGAGGGCTGGGAACCCAAGATGAGAATAGTCCTAGTAGGGCATACTCAGAGAACACCCGGGTGGGTATGACCCTAAGAGAGACAATGATGATGCGTGTCTATCAATAATTGGTCTCACCAACATTATGTGCTCTGATCTAAGTGAGAGATGGAGTTGTTAGTCAAGGCCTTGCTAAATGGAAACAATGTTGGTTGAAATGATGCTATAACAGATGGATTGCAAATTTGATTCTTCTTATGAGAAATTATTCAGATTGAGAATGACCAAGTACCATTATGAATACTTCCCTAGTTAAGAGGGAGTGTTGAATAAAGTGTAACTAGGTTCAGTTTTCATAATGACATGATCTTTGTATTAGATGTAATAAAAGGAAATAAATTATTTTTGTTATCTTCCTACACGGGTTTCATGAGCAAGAAGTGTTTCTAGGTAAAAGAATTCTTCTTGATGTCTTTAAGATCTATTTATATGTCAAAGAATCATGTCATGCTTATATAAAATATGTACAAGTCTTCAAATTTGTGTAACAACCCTCCAAGACCAAGATCAATGCCTCAAAAGCTAGCCTACCGAAGTTTGCAAGAAAAACAACAAGGGATCTTCAAGTCGGCTAGAAAATGAATTAAATAAATAAATATATATCATGTCAGCTTGAAGAAAAGGTCACATCGGTTCAGAAGTTCATGTCGGCTCATATATACGCTCATCACTATAAATACCCATGAAGGGTCAACGCAAAAAGACACAAAAAAAATTCGGATGCCTATGAGATTTCGTATGGAGGAGAAGAGCCATAGGTAGGGTTTGATTGCACCTCGTTTGGGGTTTAGGTGCAGTCAAGACCTCAGATAAATGGAGCATAATGATATCAGGTAATAGACACAACAATGATGTGAGGTTTAGACATTCTCGACATTTCTATGAATGGAAATCTCAGCATTACAGTGGTGAACTAACCTCGCATGGACAGGAGTAGTCTTGACATCAGATCTCGGTGGTTCTCCTGTAGTAGTCTAGGCACATTGGACAACAATGATAGATCTCTCACTTGGCAGTCTAATGATGAAGATGATCCAAGTGATGTCTCTATTGCAGCCTTGGCATAATGAAAACAATGCTCAGGATTACACTAAGTGACAAGGGTTACATTCTTGGCATCTTTGTCCTAGTATATAGATCTGTCTATATTGTAACAACCATAATGTAATGCTCTTGGTAGTGATGTTATCATGATGATGAAATAAATCTCTGTAAGGACAGTGGTGCTCGATATACTTGTGAAAGGAAATATATAGTCACAATGATATCATAGTACTTAGATTTGCCCTCTAGTGATCTCAATGTGAACATATATCTCAAATGCAGTCCCAAATATGCTGTAATAAAAGAAACAATGATCACCATAGTAAATAGGGCTAGTCTCAACAAAGGTAAAAGACAAGGATCATGATCTTACATTGCAGTGAAGTGTAGTCAAGATCTCAAGGAAGGTGCAGAAGATCATATCAACCTCAAGGTGTAGCCATGGTGAATGATGCTCTCAAAAATCTTGCAGCAGTGATGAAGTTCTTGGAGGTGCAATAGTGATGACCTAAGAGTTGCAGCAAGATGATGATCTCAGTAGTGTTCAAGCAATAGGCTTGATTTCTTGGTCTTGGAGAGGCAAAATGTGTCAAGGGTCATGGTCTTGGTATTCGTCAAGGGAATCTCTATAAGAAGAATTTATGTGTGGGTTTTCCTCTCCAAGAGGGAGAGGTTTTGGCCCTGGAAGAAAGCCAAACATTTGTGTTCTTGTCTCTTTTATTTTTTATAGTGGTTTGATAAAGGAAACACACATACTCAATAAAACATTAAGCTAATATAAATTGTGTAAATTCCTCACAAATTGTTATCATGTTAAAGAAGAATCACCTTAATATGACAACCCTATATTCTTCAACAAGCAGAAGACCATATTGATGACTTCTACATGCATTTACAAAAGCTTGAGGTACGTATTGACGATGTTGCTTGTAGACCCTTTTTGTACACTTTAGAAGGTAGAGCATCTGTATGGTATCATAGTCTTTCGGCCATTTCAATTCATAGCTAGAGGGAGTTTAAGAAGCTATTTTTGGAAAAATGCGTGGACGATAAAACTCCCACCATGTTATTAAAAGAACTTGGGAACCTAAAAATGGGGGATAAAGAAAGAGTTAAATATTTTAAGCAAATATTCACTCATTTTTTGAAAAATTTCCCCACTGATGTACAACCACACGATGACATTACTAAGGATTATTATACAACTAACTTTCCAACTAACATTTCTGTGTTTTTCAAAATATCTTCAAAGAATACTTTGGCCTTAAAATTTTTTGAAGCTCTTGATGTCGAAAAAGATTTATGTTCTATTGGAGTCATTGAAGACGCCAATGGTCCTAAAGACTCTATGGAAGTTGTTAAGAAATGCTAAGCCTTTTCCCACAAAGCTAAAGACAATGGCTCTTTTGATATGGAAAGCTTGACCAAGTCTTTGAAACTGCTCATGAACGAAGTATTAGAGTTAAAGAGAAGATCGAATGAGGCATCGACTACTAGCAGCATGTCTTTTAGGTTGCCTTTCCTTAAAAAAATCAATAATTCTCAACCAACCAAATCTGCTGAAGGTTCTAATGCAATGTTCAATGTCAAATGTTTGGGCATGGATAATTTCTGCACTTTTTACCAAGAGAAACAATCAGAAAAGACGTGACCACAGTGGAATCACAATATCAACACTATGATGACTAATCTGGTTGATACTTCATTAGTGGAAGAACAACCTGAATAGAGTGAAGAAACAAGTGAACGTATCACGATTGAAGAAAGTCTGGGTTTTGGACACTCAGTGAACATGTTTAATATTATATAACATGTTGATAAGCAGAGTGTTGATGAACCGTCAATGAGTGAAGCTCCTCCCAAGTAGTCAATTGGCCGTTATAATTTGAGGTGCAAGTGACCTGTTTCTGAGAATGAACTTAAGAAGCAATTGCTGCGTAGAATTCTACCACCTTCCAATCGAGCTCAGAATTCACAGGACTAGTAAGTAAGTGCTCCTTCTCCCAATAAAACTTCCACCAATAACAATAACAAGTCCACCACTCCTAAAGTGCCAGATAGAGCTACACCACTTGATCCTTCATCAAAACCAGTTAAGATGGAAATTACATTGTTTTTAATGATATGAAAAGAGCTTGGGCCAACATTTCAATATTTGAGCTCGCAAATATAATAGGTCAACGAGAATTGATTATCAAGTCACTCTCATCACATTTTTCGGTAGGTAAAGAAGTTTCTTCTCCTCAGGTAATGTCCGGTAACTCTTTCGATATTATCGAATCTGTAGTTAATGCTATCAATTTAATTTATAACACTCTTCGCCCCTCATTTCTTTTAACTTTTGAAATTTTTAATTATAATGTCCATAATTGTTTGGTTGATTCCAGTGCATCTGCGAATGTTATGCCATTATATGCCGCTAATAAAATTAATGCTAAATGGGATAAAATTGATGCACAAATCATACAACTAGCCAGATCATGTTTCCAAGACATTGGTGAGCTCAACAATCATTAGGGGAATTTTTAGGTCTAAAATGGGCCTCCTAAGGAAATTATAAAATAATAGTGGAAATAATAAGATAAGATTAGATTACGTCATCAAATTTTAGAGGGAAAAAATAAAAAATGATTTTTTCAACTTATCTCCTTATGGGTTTACTCAAATTTTTAGCGGGAACACTCATTGGATGCATAATTTGATTCTTCATCCAATGAGTACCCATGTTGCATACTTTCAATGGAACCTTCTACATGAAAAATGAGAAATATATGAAAAACGTGATTGCAATCACGTTTTTTCATGTATTTCTCATTTTTTGTGTAGTAGGGTCCATCAAAAGTATGCAACATTAGTACTCCTTGGACGAGGAATTAAATTATGCATCCAATGAGTACTCCCGCTCAAAATTTGAGTAAAACCTTAGGGAGATAAGTTGAAAATACAAGTTGAAAAAGTAGTTTTATTATTCTATTAATTTTTAATCTTTTTACTTTTTTACCCCAAACACTATGAATCATCCCCCATGGTTGACATCATCATCTTGAATCCTATTGGTTCTTATAAATTTTATTTTGGTTGTACATTTTTCTTAGAAGGCCCATTTTAGACCTCAAAAGTTCTATTATATGTTTGTCGTTTTACCATAGAGTTCACCATTGCATAAACATTGTAATTGTAGAAATTCTTGAAGCCTATGGTTTATTGTGTTAAATTTTCAGATTGTTCGATGTTGAATCAATTAATTTAGCCCAATTCAATAATTCAATTAGAAATATTTTCAATACCAATTAATATTTCCAATCATCAATGGTAATTTAAGATAGAACAATAAATGAAATGATAAAGGAGACAATCAACACATCAACAAGAGACACAAGGTTTGGTCATAGACCAGGGAGAAACCCCACAAGGGGGAAAACCCTTTGAAATTATTCTTTTATTAGATTGTCATAAAATGTTCAGTAGAGGGTATAATGATCCCAATACAACGTCATCTAGTAAAATAACCCAATAACATTCAAAAATATGTTTCCATCATCAATATATATTAGAGACAACTTTTCATGTCTGCGGTCAACTGCAACCAACTTCAGTGAACAGTCAAATTCAGTCAAACTTTCCAATTGCAGGGAGGAGGAGATATGTGAGCGAATATAGGCTTCCATTCACTCCCTTGGGCCTGCTATCCAACGACTACAGTCGCATTTATCCTTTGACAAGCCAACGAATATAACCCAAAACCTTAAAAACAAATGCGAGCTTCGGACCTTGTAATTTCAGACCTTTGCAAACTTCTTTTGTCAACCCAGCCTCAGACTTATGCGAACCAATCAATGAATAAGAGAATAAGAAGATGCTTGGTGATTTCTAAATGAGCTTGAGGTCACGTGTATTTATAGGCTTCAAAGAGTGACCAATTTACCATTAGGGTCAACCTTCCCAAATATGCATATGTGGGTTTTTCTTCATAAGTACACTTTCCCTTGTCAAAATTTGATGATATTTAGCTCGATTTTGGTCCTCTTGAAAAGAGGAATTCAATGAGATCATCATCTCCATAAAATTATTTGTCCAAATTGGAATTTGGCATTATTTTCCAATTTTAACACTCCCTCTCAATTAGGGGGAATTCCACTTGCATCATGTCATGTATGTCCCGTCATCATATCATGAACCATCTTTGCTCAACTCTATTTGCTGAAACATTCTTGAATATAAATAATAAGAATAATCAGGGATCTAAATATACCACCCTCTACATCATTGGAGAGAACATCTCAATCTGAAAAGAATATCAGGGAGAACATCTCAACCTGAAACCACATCGGGGAGCACATCTTAACCCAGAATCTCATGGGGGAGATAAACATCTACAACCACATATTGAGAAATAGGTGATATAGGGCATCACATCTTAACCCATCTTATTTCCCACTTATCTTCCCAACAACCACCCTAAAGAGTCAGTGGTAGGATACCTGCATCATAATTAGCTTGGTTTGTACACCCCAAGTACACTCTCAACTTGTTGGCCAAATGGGGAGTGGTATTCCCAACAAGCCCAACTTGTGCGTATGATGCCAACTGGGGTATACTATGCAAAGAATAGGATAGGGGAGAAACATCTCCAACCCTATGGGCAAAAAATAGGGGAGCAACATCTATGACCCTATTTTCCAGAGATATCTCAACCCAAAGAGCCCTCCATCTCAATTCCTCACCCTGGGAGCTTAGACAGGTGGGAAGAACTAGCTCAGTGTCCTTGATCAGTGATTCCCTTTATCCCAAGGGGTCACATCTGTCAGTCCAAGATGCTCTCTAAAGACCAAGAACTTTCCTTTCGACAAAGCCTTGGTGAGAATATTTGCAATCTGCTCATCTATCGATATGTGATGGAGTCTAATGACTCCTCTCTATACCATGTCTCGAATGAAGTGATATCAAATCTCTATATGTTTGGACTTATCATGAAATAAAAGATTCTCTACCGGACAAATCCCACTCTTGTTGTCACAATATATCACTGTAGTGTCTAGGACCTACTCAAATAGCTCTCCAAAGAGCTTCCTCAACCAAACTTCTTCGTAGCTAGCTATGCTAGCAGAAATGTAATTTGCCTTGGTGGTACTCAATTCTATGGAATTATGCTTCCTTATCATCCAAGATATCATGGAAAATCTAAGGATAAAACGACATCCAGACGTACTCTTTCTATTGACAATATTTACTGCCTAGTCAACATTAGTGTATCCATGAATTCAAACATTTCTGGCAGAATATCTTAGACCAAGTGTGATTGTCCCATGAAAATATCTCAAAAAGTGTTTGGAAGCTATCCAATGTGCATGGAGAGGCTTGGTCATGAATTGAATCAATGTATTCACTCGTAGAATATGTTCGGACGAGTGTTCACTAGGAACATTGGAGCCCCAATCAATTATCTATACTTGGATGGGTTCGCCAAATCGGGTCTTGCAACCTCTCCACATAGCTTCTTGAAATTCATTTCCAACGGTGTGGGTAGGTGTTAAAATTGGAAACTAGGGCCAAACTCCATGTGGGTCATCTTATTAATGGAAGCTGATATTTTTCTTGGATCCCTCTCATCGAGAGGTGTAGGATTCATCTAAAGATCATCCTATTCCGATAAGTATTCATAGAGATATGAATTAATTTTTGTTATGGGACAATTCATCAGGTCAGCCAACAACCAAATAAACCCCACTTGTGCTCAACGTTTTAGTATAAATAGAGGTGGCCTTCAAGTCATTTCAACACACTTGGGATCTCTTCCTCTCTACCTATCTTTGGGTTTTAGTAGGAGGAGAGATCCTAAGCGATAATGTTGCCCTAATCCAGAGCACAGAAGTTGGAACTGCCGGAACAGCCAGGAAAGATGACATAGAGGGCAAAAGCCGAAACTGCCGGGAATTGCCGAGACTTGTCGGAACTGTTGGGAACTGTTAGAACTGCCGGGAACTACTAGGAACAGTCGGGAACTGCCGAAACTACCAGAACTGATGGAACAGCCGGAACTGCTGGAACTGTTGGGAACTGTCGGAACTGCTGGAACTGCCGGAACTGCTGGAACTTTCGGGAACTGCCAGAACTACCGAAGCTGCCGGGAATTGCCGGGAACAGCCAAAACTGCCGGGAACTGCTAGAACTGCCGGGAACTCCCGGAATTGTCGGGAATTGCCGGAACTGCTAGGAACAGCGAGAACTGCAGGAACTACCGGGAACAACCAGAACTACCAGGAATTGTTGGAGCATCTGTCTCCGAAGCAGAGTAGCATGCAAGGGACAACTAACTAACATTGGGACAGTTGTATGGTACTTAGCAGCAAATACACCAAGCATGCAATGTTATAGCTAGCATGCAAGGGACAACTAGCATACAACAACAAGCATGCTAAGGACAACAAGCAAGCAAGGGACAACAAGCATGCTAGGGACAATGAGCAAGAAAGGGAAAAACAAGCGAGGTGTAGCCAGAGCATAGGTCAGTATGGCAAGATGGTGTAGCAATGGCACATAATGCAGTACTGTGATGGGTATAGTCATGATTAATGAAGCGTGATGGGATGCAACATAGTGATGATGGGTGCAGCATGGTGCAGCGCGGTGAGGTGCAGCATGATGACAAAATACAACACAGCGACAAGTGAAGGAGTCACCTTTGAGAATCAGTTGAAGCAACATGTCTTCAACTGATCTCATGTATAATCTTCTTAGAGATGATCTATGCTCTTATCTAGATAAGTCAAAGTGTCGACTTCTGTTGTAAACGTACTATCTCTCTCTCTCTCTTTGTGCTGAACTATTGAAGAACATATAAGAAGAATTGATCAAGGGTTTCCCCACATTGGGGTTTGTCCCTGGCTAGTGCCACATCTTGTGTCCTCTTGTCTTGGCTTGTCTTCTGCAATTTATGTTTATGTTCTATTTGCAATTTACTTTAATGTGGATGTGATTGCTAATCTGGAAAAGATATTGAACTAACTATGAAAATTGAAATAAATTGCTCTAAGCATAGAACATACCTAAAATTCACAGTAGGGAATTGCATTATGTCATTCCAAATCTCTCCAACAACTTCACAACATATTTTCCTTGTGAAAGGAAAATCTCATTGGACCTTCACTACACCTCAAGGCCTAGAAAGTAGTGCATGAGTCCAAGGTATTTCATTTCATATTCAGAGGCTATCTCCCTCTTAGACTTGATAATCAGGGTCTCACTACCTATCAATAATAGATCGTCGACATATAAAACCAAAATCAATGACATATCTTGGACTACCTTGAAGTAGAGGCTAGGATCGACATTGCTTCTCGGGAATCCGAGCTTCACCAAATAACTATCTATGTGGGCGTACCATGATCTGGGGGCTTGCTTCAAACCATACAATGGTTTATTCAACCTGCAAAAATGTGTCTTTTGATACTTTAATTCAAATCCTTGTGGTTTTTTACCATACACTTCTTCTTGTAACATACCATGGAGGAATGTAGTCTTTACATCCATCTAATGAAAGGTCCATCCTTGACTTGTGGCAAGGGAAACTATTGAACGAATGGTTGTATATCGAACCACACGTGCAAATATATCATCATAATATTATCCCATTTTGTGGGAGAATCCTTGGGCCATGAACCTTGCTTTATATTTCTCAATGCTACCATCAAATCCATGCTTGATCTTGAATAGCCACTTTGAAGTCATCACAGATTTCCTTTTTTGTCTCGGCACAACATCCCATACGTTGTTCTTCATGATTGATTCATATTCTTCAGCGATAACATCTTTCCAAACTTTTTCTTTTACGACTTCTTCAAAGGTGGGAGGTTTGGCTTGAATCATAGAGCTCATGGCTGCAATGTATCCATGGTACCTGCAAGGCTTCTTGCTTTCTCTCAATGATCTTCAAAAATGAACATGTCTCTCATCATCCTTTAAAGTATCACAAAGCCAAAGTGACCTCTTCTTGGCGGGAGGATCACATGGAAGAGGATCTAAGGGATCCATGGGCTCCGGGGGATCATCAACAATATTTGTCTCAAATTCAGGCACGGGTGGACCATCTAAAATATCCATATCATCATTCTTCTCAGGAGGAGGAGGAAGGTCCTGTGCTTTTCCAAGGGTGAAATCTTCATTGAATGTAACATACCTACTAATTTCAACCTTCCTTTGACCAGAAATATATATTCTAAATGCTTTAGAATTTTCACAATATCCAACAAACGTACCTTTTCTTGTCGTGGCATCCAACTTGTTTCTTTTGTCCTTCGGCACATGAAAGTATACGGGGCAGCCAGAGATACGAAGATGACCAACATCATGCTTGACACCTGTGAATAATTCTTCAAGGGTATAGTTGTTTAATGCTTGATGAGGCACCCTGTTTTGAACATATACGACAACTTTCGTTGTTTCTCCCCAAAGGAACTTTGAAAACTTTCATCATGGAGCACGACATGTGAAACTTCTATAATGTACATGTTCTTTCTTTCAACCACTCCATTTTGTTCTAGAGTATAGGGAAAAATTGTCTCTTTCTTGATGCCTTCCTTCTTGCAAAAATCAATAATATCTTTTGATGTTATTCTCCACCATTGTTAGACTTGAATATTTTGATTTTCTTCCTTGTTTGATTTTCGATCAAAGCTTTGAACTCCTTGAGAATTTCAAACAATTCATCCTTGTGCTTCAATTAATATATCCATGTCTTTCTTGAGAAGTCATCAATGAAGGTGATGTAGTAGAGATGACCACCAATAGAATGCATGGGAATTGGACCACATATGTCAGAATGAATGAGATGGATGATGCTATTTGTCTTGTTCTCGCAAAATGGGAATGGACCCCTTGTCTTATTTCCACTGACACAACATGGACATACTCCATTATGTTGGGATTGAACCTTGGGAATCCCAAAGACCAATTTCTCCAACTTCGAGAGAGCATCATAATGTAGATGGGCCGATATTCGGTGCCATATCTTGCTTAGATGATTAATATCATGGACCAATGCTAGAAGAGGTCTTCCAGTAACCATGTAGAGTCCTTCATATCTTGGTGCCAATGTGAATTCATCTCTCATAGGTGATCCAATAGGCTAAGTAAGAACCTTTCCCTTGATGAAGGAAACCCTAATCCCTTTGTCTTCCAAAGTAGATATTGATACCAAATTCCTCTTCAATCCCAATGGTAAAATTTTAGTTGAAATTTCCAGTCGCAGGGAGGAGGAGATGTGCGAGCAATTGAAGGCTTCAAATCGTTCCCTTGAGCCCGCAGGCCAGTGACTACAGTCGAATTTATCCTTTGATGAGCTAACAACTGTAAGTCAAAACCCTAAAAACATATGTGAGCTTCAGACCCTGTAATTTCAGACCTTTGCAAACTAATTTCTTGAACCCAACCTCAGACTTGTGCAAACCAATCAATGAAGAAGAGAAGTAGAATATTTTTAGTGGTGTCCAAATTATCTTGAGGTAACTTGTATTTATAGGCTTCCAAGGGTGACCAATTTACCATTAGGGTTGACATGTCTAAATGTGCATATGTGGGTTTTTCTTCATAAGTACACTATCCCTCGTCCAAATTTGATGATATTTAGGTTGATTTTGGTCCTCTTGAAAAGAAGAATTCAATGCAATCATAATATCCATCAAATGAGCTATCCAAAGTGGAATTTGGCCATAGTTTCCAATTTTAACATACTGTTGAGCAGAGATTGGTCCAACAAATTACAAGGGTACTTTTCAACTGAATGGACACATTCATGGCTTCCATACAAGGGAAGAAACAACAAAATTCAAGAATAAAGTGAGCCTTACATGAAACATATTCTGGCACAACTTGTGGGAAAAAATGAACTAATGGGATTTATATATGTTATTTTCAGAAATTGTTTTCTAGAAGTACACCATTGATGTTATCTGGCACAACCTTCATTGTTTCCACTAGATACACAGTTGGAACTCCTTCCTTGAAATCCAACTAGTGCAAATAAATTTTGTACAGTAGATGTAAATATTTGTAGTATAAGACATAGCCCTAGTATTGTTATAGACATTTTTGGGCCCTACAACCCCAAGCATGAAATGTCCATAAACCAAGGGCTCCTAAGTCCCTAAAAGTGTTGTTCTAACCCCTAAAGGAACAAGGTCAACAGATTACAGCTTCTCCCAGAAGTTCTCCATGAAAAACTGCTCAGAATTGGTCAAAACAGGACCATTTCAGCTGCTCCACTGGCTAAGTGCGTTGCATTTCAAAAATCCCTTCTATGGGGTGTGATGGGCGAGAAATGACAAATGGCAGTGTCATTCCGTGAGGTGGAGAGGCAATGGAAGCTTCTAGAAACTTCTCCTATGACACTTGCCTCACTGAATTCGACCAAGGATGAGCAAGAGACCATCAATCTCCAAGTGGAAGCAAGAACTATCAGAGGGAAGACACTAATCAAATCACAAGCTGACTCATCCCCCTTACAGGTATCTATATATGGATCCCTCATCCCAGAGATCCAGAGGCTGGAATTTTGCATATTGTAAGGAATTGCCGTTGGTTTCTTGAGACAAACATCAGATTGTTGGGTGATCTAAGCTTTGTTTGAGGTGAAGAGGGGCTTCTTTTCTGGGAGGTTGATGCTGGGTTAGAGCAACTAGTTGTAACTCCTCTTGGCTCTTTTCTTGTTTATCAATAAAAGCTATTCAAGTTTTCCTCCATGCTTTTGTGTCATTGATGTTTGCTACATTTGTATGGTCAATTTACATCTGATCCTAGATTGTTTATGATTATAGATCCATGTCTTTGTATAGTGCTATGCTTCTGTGATCTTACAGGTACTTTGTGAAGCTGGGCATGCAAGGGAGAAGGTAGCTGAAGACTATCAAAGAAGAGAGGGACCAAATCAGGAGATTAGCGCAAGACAGAGGTTGGTCTTTCTGTTCCTCTATATCTATAATTCATAAAGGAAAAATGAAAGTAGTTTTTCTCTGTTTGTTTCTAAGGCAACTGTCACACCTTAGTGGGATAGAGCAATTCTATATAGACACTTTTCCCTGTAACAAGTATCGCTAATATTTGGATGTTGTACTTTGATGGTTCACAAACACAAGAGGGATTTGGAGCTATTTTTTTTTAATAGAACCGTAATAGAGAAAACATTTGATATCTTGCCTCTTGGAATTTGAGTGCACCAACAATGTTGCTGAATATTAAGCACTCATTCTGAGTTTGAAGAATCTATTGACCTCAAAATTTGAAGTGATCAAAGAAATAGGTGACTCTGAGATAGTCGAACGACGGGTACGAAATACGATACATTGTGTGTCACCAAATATAAGAAATTATCAACAAGAGGTATGATACTTAATTTCACAATTCCAAGACTTTAATATTATTTTTGTTCCTAGAATTCATAATGCTACTGCTGATACATCAGAAAATGCTACCGCTAGGTTGTCACCGTTAAAGGATGGATTTTCTGTTGAAATTATTTATAAGTCACCTGTTCATGATAATATTAATAATTTTGATTTTTTCAATGACGACCAACATATACTAGACTTTATGGAGAACGCTCATGTATTCAAGGATGTAGCTATTGATGAAGACAAGCATGTGAAATATTTGCAGTATTCATCTCAAGAAAGTGAAGGAAACCCCATGCCCAAGGGTGTGGTGACATTTGAAAAGTTGTATGACCTACAAAATCGCTTCAAGGGACCATTCAATACAAATACTCATAACTCCACTCTGTCGCATGAAAAAGTAAATATTGGTACAAAAGTAAGATCCAAAGTTTGTGAATCTCGATGCTTGTTGTACTCCTCAAGAGTGGTAGGCTTTTATCCACCTCTTTAAGTAGTATCAAGATGTTTTCACATGGATGTACGATGATATTAAGACTTACGACACGTGAATAATCAAATATGTGATTCCTATTAATGAAGGGGAAAAGCCTTTTAAGCAGAAACTAAGGAAAGTTCATTCTACTCTTGAGCCCCTCGTTTAGAAAGAGTTGAGAAAATTGTTGGAGGCTTAGATCATATTTAAATTTTGTCATTCAACATGTGTCTCCATTCTGGTTTCGGTAAGGAAGAAGTTCGGGGAGATACACCTGTGCGTCAATTTTCACAATCTAAATTGCACCTCAGCCAAAGTTAATTATCCAGTGCCGCCAATGGAATTTTTTTTACAAACAATATCGAGGTTTGAAATGTTTTCTTTGCTAAAAAATTTCTCGGGATACAACCAAGTTTTGGTTGTAGAACCCGACAAGCACAAAACTATGTTTAGAACCAATTGGGGTACATCTTCTTTCAAAAGAATTCATTTTGGACTTGTTAACTCAGGTGATACTTTTCAACGTGCTATGGACATTGCATTTCACGATTTAATTGGACAGAGAATTGTGGTTTACTTAGATGATGTAACAATATTTTCGAAAAGGAGATCTGATCACTTACATCATCTAAAGAAAATTTTTGAGCGATGTCGCAAATACGGGATATATATTAATCCTAAGAAGAGAATTTTCACAGTGTCCAAGGGAAATATATTGGGCCATATTATCGCAAAGAGTGGGATTAAAGTGGACCTTGAATGGGTCAAAACTATCACTCAAATTCCCTTCCTAATGAACAATAAATCTATGCAATCCCTCTTAGGGAAAATCAAATTCTTTCGTAAGTTCATGTCAGACTATTCACAAATAGTCAAATTGTTGTAAGAGATGATAAAGAAGGATGTGACCTATAAGTGGAATAAAAGGGAAAATGATGCCTTCACCCGTATTAAGCAAGAAATCACAAAATCTCCAACACTATATTCTATGAGCTTTGGAAAAGATTTCATGTTGTACGCTTTCGCTTCTAATACTTCTCTTGCTTCCGTTCTTATGCAAAATGATGATCAGGATAATGAATGTCCCACATCTAATGAGTTTTGACTTGCAAGGACCTAAACTAAATTACCCTTGCCATTGATAAAAAAGCTTATGCAGTGTACAAGGTGATAAAACACTTCAGGCATGATCTTTTAAAAAATCATGTCATTATCTTTGTGCCTCACCCAATTGTTAGATCGTTTTTTGTTCAACAAGAGGTGGGTGAAAGAAGAGTGACCATGATGACAAGCTTCCAAGAATACAATCTTGATTTCAAGCTAGTTCACATGATAAAGGGCCATGGTCTATTCCAGCTAGCAGCAAAAGCGACAAGTTCACCAGAATATGACTCTTCTAGATGGGAGCAAGAAATGTAAATGTATAACATCAAACAAGTTACCCCCACTGACACATCCACCTCTTGGTATGAATATGTGCTACATTATCTTGAGCATGGTACCTTTCCCTCTCATTTATTGACAATATATAAGAGGGCTACTAGACTAAAAGATTTATCATATCATTTGGTACGAGGAGCGATTTTTAGGAAGCACCATAATGAGGTCCTACTCAAATCTCTTGAAGCACCTGATTCAGAAAGGGAATTGCATGACCTCCATGAGAAATCAACTGGTGGGAATTTCATGGGTGACACTACTATGCACAAGATTATGCGGGCTGATTTATATTGGCCCACACTTTTCAAGGATGCTTGTGCTTATGCCTGCAAATGCCCAGTTTTTAGAAATGCATTGGCTGAGATAAGAAGTCAGCGGCCCCATTGCATCCCATCACTGTAGAAGAACCTTTCCAACAATGGGGAATGAATTTCATCGATGAAATTTTTCCACACTCATCGAAGCAACACAACTACATCATCACTACTACTGATTACTTCTTGCGGTGGACATAAACGGTTCCTATCAAACAAGTGAATGATCAGGTAGTTATCAATTTCCTCAGGAAAAATATCATTACCAGGTTCGATGTTCCGACATCACTTGTTTTTGATAATCTAACTTATTTATCATCGCTTAAAATTTATTATTTTGCATTATAAAATGGAATTGTATTGAAACATTCAACTAAATATTATCCATCGGGTAATAATATTGCTGAGTTAACCAATAAAAACCTTATCTGTATCATAGAAAAGATTGCCTACTCTAAACAAAGGAAATGGCACAATGCTTTGGTGAATTCTCTATGGGTTGACTGTGCCATGACTAAACCTTCTTTGAAAACCTCTCCTTACTTTCTGGTGTATGGAAAATAAGCCATCCTACCTCCAAACATCTATCTTCCAAACCTTCAACTTTTTGAAGAGTCACAGGGTAAACCTTGTTTTTTGGTTCATAGTAGGATATACACTCTCTTGAAGCTACAAGAATAAAGGAGGAAATCAAAACAAATTTTCTCTTCATCCAAATTGTATCAAGAGATGGTTTGATAAGAAGTTTGCGGGGAAGAAGGAATTTAGTGTGGGAGACCTGGTATTGAAGTGGGACAAATCCCACGAAGAGAAGGGGAAACACACTAAGGTTTAGTTGTTGTGGATCATATCATTTTTGTTCGTGAGAAGCTTGGCCACCACACTTATCATCTCCAATATTTAGATGGGAATATGGAATCTCTTCTTGTTAACGACCAAGATTTGAAACAATATGTTCAATAATAGTTTAGGGTTGTGCCCTACCCTATGTATATAGTCTTTCATTTTTGTTTGAATGTCATGTTCTGTATTTTCTATTATCTTTTCATTCTTGTGAATAAGCCTTGTGTGCAAGTGTGTTTGGTTCCAATGTGTGTGGAAAAATGGAAAAGGGCATTGTGACACAACAACATTTGGCTAACATTTAGTCCTTCTTCGTCTTGGTTCATACCTTTTGGTCGATGATGTTTTGATGGAAAATACAATCCTTTTGTAAGGAGAGATTTGTGTAGACCATGGTACCTGTATCTATTCTAGGAACCTCATTCCTATGCTCGGTTCTTTGTGTTTCAGTGTTTTTCACGCTGATCCAATCAAGTAGAGAAGGGCTAAGGGAAAATATTAACAAGCATGCCAATATCAAAGGTATATATATATATTCTTATCTGAAGGAACAACCTCTTCTCCTCTCAATAAGTTGGGATCCGTCTTTCTCCCCATGAAATAAATAAGTTCCAAAGCACAATCCTATAAATAAAAATAAATAAAGGGTGAAAGAAGAGAAAGACTTCTTGAGCAGAGAGGTGAAGAAAGTAACTTCACCAGGGTACTATCCAAGTTCGTTGGCAGTGAAGCAATTCTTGTGTTCCTATAGTGACTCTACCAGAGTACTGTCCAGGCCTGTTGGCACCAAAGTAACACCAGAGATGAAAATTAAGACTTTGAATATCTAAAGCTCGCAAACTCTATTACCCTTCTCCTGAATCAAAACAATTGTGATATGGTTGGCCTGATGAATGTGTTCAACCGAGATAGGTATGAAGGGGGCTATATCTATAACCCGTTAAGTAGGGAAGCTAAAGTAATCTACACGATTAATCAATATTTCATGAGAAACTAGATCCTGCACAAAAGTTAGACCAGGGCAAAGAAATTGGAGTTCTTCTATCGTGTCACCAAGTGTTGTTGCTACTACAATTCCCTCCAAAATTTTAGCCTACATCTAAATTCCGTAGCCTACTTTGACTTTGCATGTTGTCGTTTCTAGTAGTAAGAGTTATTCGATGTGTATTCTTTAATTTTTCAAGCCCCTTTTAAAAGAAAACCAAAGTGTCTTCTTTTGGCATGGGAAAGGTCACACATTGCAAAAGCAGAGTTATGGTTCATTTCAAGGGGTAAATTTGGTGTCATTGAGTCCTATTTATCATATAGACATGTATAAGATTCATTCACACAATTTTATGCAATGTCACACAAGTGTCGTCACTATCGCCACAAAGTATATCTTAAGTGTCGCCCTTGGAGGAGGTTATTATATTTTAAGGGGGTCATGTTGTCCTTGTGTAATGAGTGATCAATGTTTTGCATCGATTGTTCTAAGTATTTGATCATTTTTAAGTTTGATCCTTGACCATTTTGACCTCATTGATCCAACATTTAGTCAAATTCTGAAAATTTCTTTCCCGAGAAACATTCCACCACTCAGCTCCTAGAATTGTGCACTACATAGTGTCAACCCTTAATCTCATCCTTTTCCTCTTGGAAATGTGCAATGTGAAGTTCCTGCCTCCAAGGATTGTGCATTACATAGTCTCAGTGCTCAAACCTGGCCCCTTGAGCTCCACAACTGCACAATTCATCCTCCCAGTCGATCTCCTTCATTGCATTGTGCAGTGGCGAGCTTAAAGCTATCATCCTGCAACCTTGAGTTGCACAATTGCGTAATCCCTAGGCCTCTCTCTCCCTATAGTGTGCAGTGGGAAACTTCAAGCTTCAAGGCTACCTCACTGAGATCCTCAACTACGCAATCATCCTACCTTGGCCTCTAGAACTATGAACTGTGTAGTATAAAGCCTTAGTTCTCCACTGCTGACCTCTGGAACTACGCACTGCGCAATCCTTGAGCTTGCCTCTTAGTATAGCACCTAGTTCCTACTCAATCAATGATTTTCATGCAACATGTTAGAATAAGAGTTTTTTTGGACTGATGTCATCTTGTCATGAGTGGCTTTCAGTTGCAGGTATTATATCTTGTCATGACATGATGATGATGAATGAGAAGAAGGAGACCCTACTGGAAGACATCTATGTAGTTTCAAGACAAGTTGATCATTAAACAAGAATATGAAGGGACACTAAATTGTGACAACAACTGAAGATCAAGATCACAGTGGAGACTCCCTATCTTCATGCCTTATGAAGGAGGAAGTGAAAGAGCATGTACCATCTCTCAAGACGACACACAGATAACATCAGAAAGAATGGCTTGACATTGCCACATCATCATTGAGTCCATGTCATCAATGTCATGTCATGTCTTGTTAAGGTGTCATGTCAAGATGTTATATGAGTCATCATTTTCCACATCATTTGTGGATATGATTATGTAATTTTCAATATATGAGAAATGTAATGTAAAGTGGAAGTCCAAGAGTCACCTATAGAATGTGAAAAGTCATGAAGAATTCAAAAGGTCATATGGAAGTTAAAGAGTCATGAGGGTAGTCCAAGAGTCACAAGGGAAGTGAAGAGTCACCCTATTTGCTATATATACACCCTCATATCTCAAGAAAAGTACTTTTCACCTTGGATTCTCCCACTAGGAATTATAGAGGAAGATAGTTCTTTTGGAGGAGCAAGTGGTTGCTCTAATGCTCCACTATTGGAGCTAGTGGTGTTCATTGTACCAATGTATCTTGGAACACTTGATTAATACTTGAATCTTGTTGAGCCAACACACTTTCATGCGCATGTCGTAAATGTTGTAAGAATATTCTTTGAATGCTTGCGATATATGTTGTTTTCATCTGTACTAAAGAAATTGAACTATTTCGATGGCTTTGGTGCTTATATTGTTGAAGGTGTGTTGTGTTTGTTTTAACGATCGTTTCTTCTATGTGAACTATTTCACTAGTTGATCAATGATTCTTTCTTATATATATGCTTGTGTGTCTTTATTAAATTAGTACTATTGCTCTTCTCTTAAAGGATCACTTTTATTTCCCCTCCGGTGAAAGAACCTTGATACATTTTGAAACTAAACATTCCACAAGGCATACTCACTTGTTCATTAAAAAGGACATGTACATTACTCTCGCGTGATGACCATTGCAACCAAGGAAAATATTTAAGAATCATGGAAAGCGAGCCTTAATTCTAGAAGGGCTCCTATTCCAAACAATGCGAAGTCTAATTAGGATTTTTCACCGGGGATACCCCCTTGCATGTTGGTAGGATCCAACACCGTCAACATGTCCAATGAATTTGGACTTCCAAAATAGAGATAAATTCTGAATTTCCAATTCAAAATGATCAAAATCAACCCAAGTCAAAGGCTGGTCAAACTACCCCAATCAGAAAGTTAACACAAAAAAAAAATTCTTTCTTCCCTTTTCACATGTGAGCTTAAACCTCCTATTTCAGATCTATATGGGCTAATCAAATTAAGAGGGAGAAGATGTGATGATGAGTGATGATGCTCCAAAGTGATGTGACATGTGGTCTATTTATATGCAACTTTGGAGGTTGAATTAGCTTTCCCAGGCCAACTTATACTTTCGTGCACATGTGAGTTTCTTTTAAAAAATAATATTTTTCCTTGACCAAATTAAATTCTTCCAAGGTCTAGTAAGGGCTTCTCTGGATGAGGAAGGGTTCCCAAAGGAGAGAAATCCTCCCTGAGCTACCAAATTTCAACGCCCAAATGTGGAGTAAAGGCCAAAAGAATTTGAAATCCTATACCAAATTCAAATAGACCATTTGTTTCTCGAAAACTATTCTCACTCATCCTCCAACAAAACACACATTAAGTAAAGGGTTAGATCATGTGGTTTCCATATTTGAACACTTTATGTCATAACCATGGCTTTATGGCTTACTCTCCATGTCAACACATTAAATTCATTTAGCTAAAACTGAAACATTGGTTATTTGAATTGAATCAAATCAGTCTTTACCAAGTTGACATCATTGGTAGAGAGCATAGTAAACCTTTCCTTGCATCATACTCGTTGTTTTCGGAAAAATTTAAATATTTATTTTGGAATGGTCTCAATGAAATAGTGTCATCTAGGAAATATTCTTCCATCAGCCCATAGAATATGTATGTGTCAAACCAATTCGATTAATCCAAATTGTAGAAGAAGTTAGCATCTTCAAAAACATAGATTTTTAGATTTCTCCATAATTATGTTAGTCCAAATAACTTGTCCAACAAGAGAACATCTAAAGGAAATGCTCATTCATATCTTAGAAATCAATCACTCTCCTTTTATATGTACAAAGAGGTTGCAAACAATCAAGAACCAAGTATAGTTCACCAACTTTAATATTTTTTCACTTGCTTTTTGTCAGCGATGAATTTGAGAAAACTTGTTGAATGTTTCACTTGTGGAATATTTTACCATGATAACTTCCATCGAAACTAATTTTAAAGGGTAAAGTTGTTCATTTTTTTTTGTATTTTATTAATGGGAACCACATGGGGGCCTTAACTCCTAAACCAACTTTTTTCATTGGGAATAAATTATTAGAAAAGCTACATTTCTAAAATGATTTATCTAGCATCTCTTTCATGAACATAAATAACCATAAGAAAATATGTATTATTATTTTAAGTTCTTGTTACTTCCCATATTGTATATAATGTTGAAATACCTAATCCACACAATATAATTCAAGGCGTGTTAATTTTTGCAACTACAGTAAAATTCCACCTTGGACAACTCAAATGACTGATATGATGTTTTCATTAGATTCCTCTTTTTGAGAGGACCAAAATCAACCTAAAGATCGCCTTATTTGGACAAGCGGAAGTTGAGTTTTGAATTATTTTATTCATACATGTATTATGGAATGGTTCTGCCCTAACCACGTGTAACTGCTTAGGTCGGCCTCAACCCAAAGTGGACCCTCATGAAAGCCTATAAATAGAAGAGACCTCAAGCTCATTTAGACACATTGATCTCTTATTGTCTTGGTTCACACAGGTCTGTCAGAGGAAAGTTCACACAAGGGCTTGAAATATCAGGGTCGAAGATCACACTAATCTAGGGTTTTTTGGATCTCGGACGTTGGCATAGAAATGGACATTTTATTCCTTGGACGTTGACACAAAGTGGTCATGACAACGTCCAGGTTGCCTTGGATGTTGGCACAATGTGTTATAGGAGTGTCGAGGGGTTCAGAGACAGATCAGGTTGTATTAGTCCTTGGACGCTCACACAAAGTGGTCCTGAGAGCGTTCGTACTGCCACAAATGCTCACACGTAAGGCTTATGAGAGTGTCTAGGGCTTGAAGCATATCTGGGTATGTTTGACCCCAGATGTCCTCATCCAGTTCACCTGGAAGCGTCCAAATCTATTTCGGACGCAATCATCCAGTTATGTAGAGAGTGTCCAAAACTCCTATAAACACTCACAAAGCTCCTCCTCCCCACGTCTGGCACTCATAGATGAGATTTATGTATTTTGAAGATTCCTCTCAGTGACAACAATGTTTAGCAGTATCCAACAATTGATGACAGATAGTGACAACACTTTACAGTACTCAGAATCAAGGTTTTGATTATAAGCATTATTAGATTTGTTTAATGGATATCATGGTTGTTTTGTTGCATAGATAAAGTTATGTATCATTGTAATCTATTTTTCTGAATCATTTGATGACAATAGAAGAAGAAGAAGATTTTCAAGGGTTTTCCCCATAATGGGTTTTTCCCTAGTCTCGGACCAATCTTGGTGTCTCTATGTGTGTCCATCTTTTTCTTCTATTATTCCTTTATATTTTGATACATCGATGATGATGATGTTGTTGTTCTTTCTATATAATTGCATAGTGACTGATGAATAATGGTGTAGATATGAATAACATAATGATGATATGGGGTGAACTTAATGTATTAATGAAGAAATTCAAATATCAAAGAAAATAAAAATGTAGCCCTATCAAAAACTAACATGGTATGAGATCTGGGATGAAGAAAAGCCATGAAGATCACCCCGATAATGACACCTTAGATGGAAGAAAGAAGTGGAAGGTGGAGACCTAAAAGAATTCTAGGGTTTGAAGAAAACCTAGGCAACTTGATTATTAGGGTTTGTTGTATGCTAGGAGGTTACGATTGGAGAGATAACCCTGGTTTATGGAAACAATATGAGGTATGGAACCTATCTGGTCAATGTGAAGATGCTCAACCACTTGTCAAAGATTTGATGAAGCCCTAGATGGGATAATCCCTAGCATGCCTAGTTGGATAACTAAAGGCAACATTGGTATATGGACCATGGACATTAATAACTCTTAACTATTGGTTCAAGAGCGAGAGGATCACCTCTCATTGAAGATAAGTATTTCTTGACTTATGATGCCTCTTACTTTTGTTTAGACCTATGAATATGATGATTATGTTTATTACTTATACTTCCTAAATATGTATTTGAGTATATGGATGTTTCTAACCTCCTTGATGAGATGTGATAAGTGAATCCCTCTTAGTATCATTTGAGATGCAGGAAGGATGGCTAGAGTTGGAAAGGGTAAAGAGTTACTATATGAAAATATGTCAAAATGATATGAGCAACTCATGTCTAATGGAAAGGTGCACATGTATTTGAATACAATAGGTATGCATGGTATGTTGTATTTTATTTGTAACATTAAATGGCTCGATAAGCCCTAAGGTATGATGAGAATGTATTTCTTTGATAACTCATACATGCATATGACAGTGACTTGGCTCTATGTTTCCTAGAATAAAATGATGCACTTGGTGTTGAACATTTTGATCTTCTTGAATTATATGAGGCTATCTTGTGTTGATACATTGATACACTTGATTATTGGCTAACAACCATCCATTGGACATATTGATCCTCTAAAGAAGGCTAGCACCTTGACTCTAGTAGATTATTCTCTTGATACTTGTCATGATGGATTTCTCATTGATTCCTATACTTGAGTTTGCTGATAATGCTTGTGATAAGCATGATGAAAGCATATGGAGAGAGAGATTGACACTCTCATTATTTTGGTAAAGTTTTATTGAATGAACCTAATTGCTCTTATTGATCATGATAAGCATGGAAACCTTGATGTTATAGGGATAACTATGAGATTGATATTCTAGATCTCCTAGTACTTGTGGTCACGACTTGATATCTTATGGTAAAGCTGAATGCCCTAACTTGATGGAGTGACCTGATAGAAAGTGTTATTTTTCTCATAATCTCTGAGATATGATGTTGCATCTATATGCTGCTTGGAGTCTAACCTTTGATGAAATATTGATGTCATGATGTTGATAGCCATGATAGCTATATGTTTATGATCTAAGAGATCCATTGTTGCATGACTCTAGTAGAGACATGCTGATGACATGAATGAAGATGAATGAAGTAGATCCCAGTTAGAGGGAGAATCTCTTCTCAAACCACTATTTGCATTATGTACTGTTAAAATATGATTTATGTGCATTTGACATTATTGATATGCAACAAAGTCTCAAATATGAAGCCCGTACAAAAATTAGGGTTTCTGCTCCAGACAGAGGCACTGAACTGGGAAATCTTGTCCTTGGACACATGCATGCTAAGTCCCAGAGAGCATTCATGAAGCTAATGATGCTCCCATGCTAACCTGAAGGGAGCGTCCAGGGGTTTGACTATAGTTGACTATCATCTAAATCTTTCTGAAGATGTCTGAACTCTGAATCAAGATGTTTCTGACATATCTTTCCACTATAATATGATTTTTGAAGTTGTTGGGTTAAATTGATGATATGAAGTATCTTGCTTGAAATCAGATGTTCACCTGGAATATGTCAGTACCTCAGATGTGTTGCAAATAACAAGAAGATCCTAAAGCAGGAAAATCTTGTATATCTTGCATGAACATGCAAACTTAACTTGTATTTGCAGGTGATCAAGACATACATATAGATATGCCACTATGTTTGTGCCACAAGAGGTTGGCATGATTTGGCTTACTGATATACATGAATAGGTATTTTCCATGATGCTTAACAATAACTTTGAATTTATGATTGAAATGTGATTTGACTATAGATCTCTCTACCTGATGCCTAATGATTTGATCTTATGTCAATACTATGTGGGCACAATGACTTATGTGGGTATTCAGAAATTGACCTCCTTGTTCCTAGAACAATGGTTGAGGTAATTATAGTCGTGATTCAGAATGAAAATGGAACCTGCATGACTCATCCTTGATGTATGCATTTACACCTAGTGACATAATGACTTGTATTATGATTATGAGGAAGAATTAATACAGTTAAGATTGATAATGCATGGTTGATGACAACTTGTTGGCATAATAATAAATGAAGTCACGATTTGATATGAGCTCCACCTGTCACTTGGTTGAAAGAATTGATACTATGATGTTGATGACTTTGATAATAGTTTTTATCTGACTTATGAGATTTGATAAGCTGGCTATGTTGATGTGATGGTAACAAAATTGATTTATATTAGGGAGATTATTTTGGATAAGCAAGGAATTATGCTTAGAGAATTGCATGAAGCAAGCTTCCCGATCTAGATATGTTTATATTTGACAGTTGTATGATGAAGTCAGGATGATGAGTTCCAAGGTATGACTTTGATTTTGATTTTGATTTTGTTTGTATATCCCGATGGTCTAATACTTATAGGTGATGAGCCTTTCATGATCTAAATGAAAGGGATATAGATTTTGAAGCTCGAAATGATGTATCATGGCATGATGGATCAATTTCTGGAATTTGGAAAAGAAATTCCATATTGCAAAGCTATTGGAAAATATTTTTGAAAATGAAAATCCTTGGATACTTTGATTTGAAGTTCAAAGATGTTGTTGAAATTGACATACCATCTGACTGTTGATTGAATCATTGATGTTCCGTTTTGAACATCCATCTGTATATGTATGATGTGCATAGAACCTGGATAAATTCATGGTTGAGCTGCTTCATTCAAATAGAGTTGCCACCAAGCATACCTTGAAATATTTGCATGTGATATTCTATTTTTTAGGCTGATATATTTAACATAGTTACCAATCAAATGAGAACGATTACCCGAAAATGGGTACTCTAGCCTAAAAACTCCAAAAAAACATGAAAAAATAACCCAAAAATGAAAATTGTTTATGCTAGTATTTTAGGGTAAATTTTCAACTTTTTTCTTAAATGGAAGTAAAAACAATTTTTGTTTTGAAAAATGGATGAGAAAAACACCCTTAAAAAAATAAGTGTTTATTCTGGAATAACAAAAGAAAAACCGGGTTACAATTTTGACATTTTTTAGTAATGGAGTTAAAGATAAAATATCCGGACTTTGAAATTTTTTAAAATTCCAACAATTCTTGGACATGATGTTAAAGATCAAATGTCATGTCTCAAATCCTGATAATTCCAACTATTTCCATCCATGTTATTAAAGATAAAATATCTTGACTCTAGAAAACCTTGAAATTGTAATTGTTTTCAACCATAGCATTAAAGATAAAATATCATAATTCAGAAACACCTTAACATTTTGACAAATTTTCAACCTTGTAATTAAAATCCTTCAGTTTGTAACACATTTCAACCATGAAATTATGGACAAATTATATGACTAAAACAATTTTTAAAAATGAACAAGTAGCTGAAAGATTAATTATTCCAAGAGTAATTTTTATTTCAAAGGATAAAACTATAGCTCTTTTCAAATTTTAGCCTAAGACAACTTATCATATGTAAGAAAAACCTGAAAATCAACCATCAAAACGAAGTGTTCTTTTTAATGAGACATTCAAATTCCAACAATTTTAAAACTATATTATACCAAATGATAACAATAAATAATATCATGGCAATATCACTGTATAATTAAAAAAATAAACATTAATTTCTAATATTTATTTACTTTTAATAAAATATCAACTTTCATAGATTGAATATCACATACATTAAAGCATATAATCCAAAAAACATAGAAATGACCCATAACTTCATGTAAGATCATATGGGAGTCAAAAATATTTATTTCAAGTTACCATGCAAACATCTCTAAAGACATGAATTTCTTTTAATTAAAACATTAAATCCAACAAATATAGAAATGACTCATAACTTCATGTAAGATAATATGGAAGTCAAAATATTTATTTCAAGTTACCATGCAAACATCATTTACATAAAATGTCTTAGACATTTATTCAAAAGCGTCCATAGGATCTGGCACACCATTCGAATCTACATCTTCAGATGAATGACTGGATGCAGATGAAGATGACACATATTCTTCTCTTTCATCAACTAGAGCCCCATCTGAGTCAACATGCATGCCCACCATTTATGGTTTCAAAAGTATTCTAGATCTACGACTAGGTTCAATAGACTCCCATCTCAACATTGTTCCTTCTGGTAGCAACTTCTTCAAAATATCTATGGTATTGAAGCAAAGAGTTCCTCTCTTTGTTAAATTGAAGTCATAGACAAGTATGCCAACATCCTCCAATTTTAATAGGCCTGTGCAGTGACAATTTATATTTGTACCCTTTCTTTTTCTCTTTCTGCGAATTTGTTTATCAACTACCATCTCTGGCTTGTACACACCATTGAATGGGTGGGTATTTGTGGCATACCAATGTACCTCAATAGCTGTAATATCTTCATTTTATTTAATGAATTTTATAACCTTCACAATCCAAAATGGATAGCCAAGTGGATCTCCATCTGCTAATACTGCTATCATGCAACCCTCCTTAACATCCTGCATAGAACCCCTGTAAAGGTCTTCCATGGATTCACGTTTTGCACACGATATTCTAGAACCAATATAGAATTCTCTTTCCTCTTCCTGTTGAGAATTAATAATGCCTTGAGATTGTTGTTGTTCAACAATGTGTCTTTCCTCCTGTTCATTTGGCATATTTTGAGGCCCAATAAATGGAGTATTCAAAAGTGTTTATTCATTTCCTGATATTGAGATGATATCACTTTGATCATTGAAAAAAGACTCCACACCAAACTGAATCAAAAACATCAAAGTAGTCATATGTATCTCTAATACATTTTTTTTTTATTTCTTCCAGAAATTCAGAATAATTTATCTCTCTCTTATTTCTTAGTGCATTATTGAGTTCAAAAACTGATTTTAATAATATTATCTTTGATGCAAATATTGGATGATCTGGAATGACCTTCAAAAATGCTAAACTCAATGACGACCCCCATTCTGCAACAGATGAATACTTCTTGCCCCATATAAGTGTTTGCCATCAATTTTTTTTTTATACAAAATTGATGCTGGAAGCTAATGTCATTATGTTGTTCAATGCATTTCTCGTCACCATGCGATCCCAAAATAAACCTTCACATGTCAATAGTTTCTTCCAGCACGTGAAAAACAGGCTCTGGAATGTATGCTTTCTTAATGCATTCAATTAATGATGGAAGACTCCCAACATTATTCCTCCTCAATGTTACTGAAAAATGACTAAACATCTGATCAATATGGTCATGAGTGTGCCCAACAAGAAGGAAACCAACCTTTACCTTTTTAAAAATTCCCAATTGAACAAGCATGTTTAGATATCCAAAAATAACTTGATTTTTATTTTCACAGCTTGTGTTGTCCAATTGCAGATACAAAACTTCAGGAAGAATACCAGACCAATGAGAAAGCACATAATGGATTATAGTTATGGTAAGATTTGCATCATTATGAATATTTGGAGCTGTGAATTAAACCCTTGACAACATCTTCCCATTAAATACCATACATCCAACCAAGTGAAACTGAATAAAATTTTCTTCCTGTAAATTTTTTGGTGTGCGGACAAAATGTGGTAGAAGTGTTTTCTTTTGGTCCATACCATCAATTATCAAATCCAAATATTTATTTGGATTATAATAACACTTTTTTCTATGTTTATATAATTTTTGTCTTTCACTTGTTTGCTGATTGCAATGCTCTTGAAGTGCTTTGACAATGGAATCTGCACATAAAATAAAATAAATATATTAATAAATATATTTTCATAGTTGATAACTATCCAATTTTTAAAAATAATGTTATGAAGCATACATTTTTCTTCCCCTTGAAATTGATCTCTTTTTTATTTAAGAGAAGAACATGCACTGCAAATCCCCATCCTTGTCTTCTTAGGAATACAGACATTGTTGAATTCATTCCTCCATATCCTTGTAAAATATGAATATGTAATAAAATTACCATCTCCTTCAGCACCTTCTGCATATTCTCTGTATAAGTTGTAGATTTCTCATCTTGAGAAATTATCTGGAATATGTATTGTGTCTTTATTTGGCATACACTCTCCATGCTTTGAAAAGAAGTCTTTCATCCATGACATTGCAGTAATTGTTGATGGTCCAACCTCTCTTTTATAACATACTTCTGAATAATATGTAGGGTCTTTTTCCAGTCTTTCTTGGATTCTTGACAAATGAAAATTACCAACTAAATGCAACATTTTGAAAGCCTTTCTACAGATCAATACATTCCCAATATGATAATCATAACCTGCAAGTGTAAATTGAATACAACCCACTAAAAATGAATTTTGCATGCTTTTATTCATTGACAAATATTTATTCCTTTGCTTCAAAGCAAACTTGAAATCCATATGTTTCAAGAAATCCTTTTGGCAACATTCACTTGAAATTAGATCACCGATAGAACTTCTACTTGTGAGATATTTTTTCCTAACCCTTATATAATTGGAATATTTTGGATTGATATGAAAAGGCATACTCCTACTTCTAGATACAATATTTTCTTGTAATGTCTCCCTCATTTCATTATTATTATTATTATTATTATTTTTTATTTTTATATTTTATTTTTTACTTTTTATTTTTTATTTTTTTATTTTTATTTTTATTTTTATTTTATTATTATTTTTTCTGAATTTGTCTACTCCTATTTGATACAAAATAATTTTACAAAGAGGCCTCGGCCTCGAGAATTCTAGCCTAGAGATGCGGCATGCTCACATTACATAGCTGAACATTGACCAAAAAGACCTGCTGAAGACCAACTAGAAGGGCTTCTAGGATCATGACCATGACTAGTTCATTGAAACAGAAAACTCCAATATCGAAACTGAAGACTGACCAGAGGTAATTCAACAACCAAAACAGGATACCTGGGCCTAGGCAAGAAAACAGAGAAGCGCTACCCAAATCAAAACTGAAATCAGACCCCAAAAACAATTGTAATCGAAATCGAGACCGAAATACACAGCCAGAAAAATGCCGCTGATGCAGGGGAAACTGACAATTTGACTTTGGAACAAAGGACTCAGTGTGAGAACTGTATAACATATAATGGCGATAAAATAGGAGGGAATTGAGCACCTTCGAGCAACGGAGAAACAAAAACCATTGAACGCAGACCTGATTAAGCTTCATGAGAGGTGGAAGGTTGCTCTTCAATGATGCGACGCCCATAATTGTAGGGGTTTTCATCCTCAGAGGGATGGCCCTATTTTCCTGAAGAACCGCCACCAGTAGGGACGCTTGGACTAGCTTGATTATTCATGACTTGGGTTGCAGTGCCCTTACTCGGACCAGGATCCTTACTCTGCTTGTTGTCAATCTGAGAAGTACCATGCCTATCTTCCGCCCTCGTCTCCAGAGTCACCCCAGCGGTCACAAAAACCTAACCAGAAGTAACCTATAGAAGCTCAATGGTGACTGAAGCTAAGAAGGAGAAATTACTGAGAGTACAGGGGAACTGAAAACGAGCAGTATGAGATGGAGAATTGAGAGAAAACACAGCTAAATTAAGCTGCCCACAACCCCGTCCACGACCACTTTTGGTAACAGGATAGCGGTTAGAGAAGAAGTCCGAGGAGTATGACGAGGAGTTCGTAGTGGAGGAGGAGGGCTGGCAGATAACTCGCCCCCGGGAGATTCCCCTCCTGCAACTCATTCTCTGGCGCAATCTGGGCATAGTGAGAGGAACAAGAGGTTCTAAATGGGCTGCAATACTGTGGAGGTAGAGGGGGATAGAAAGGGGCTTAGCTTCAACACACAGAGGGGCACTGGGAAGGACAGAGGACGGACTACTATTGAAATTGCAGAAAAGGCTGTGAGAAACATGAAGGCCCGACAATAAATCCACACAGCGATCCAGATCCCAACGTTTCCCTGGGCTGGTCCGAGAGCTCGGCTCTGCGACAACAAGGGAATAACGCGAGCGCAGGGGAGGAGCATGAATGAGTCCAGGGAGGGGCACCATGATCGAAGAATTAACAGGCTGGTGTGGAGGGACGAGTTGCATTAACGCAGCATTGAAATTGAAAGCAGAGGAATTAATGACCGTCATTGCGCGAGGCCGAGTGGCGGTGGTAATAAGCCACGCGCCAACCCACCAAGCCGCCCACGTACCGATCACATTGTTAAACACCCGGATCTGGGAGAGATAGATCTTGTTGCACCAGAAGAGTGTAGTCTCATTTGAGTTGTATGTCATTAGAACTGCTCAATGGACCAGAGAAGAATGGGAGCTGCTGATCAGCGCCTTGATTAGCCAGTCTATCGGCTACCTTATTAGCTGTTCACCGAATGTGCTTGAAGGTGATGCTGCGTGGTGCCCTGAGCCATTCTTCAATTTGTTCCAATCTGCTTAGGAGCTGCCAGCTCGAAGCGATCTTTGCTGCTGAAAGTGCCCAAGTGAATCCGAATAGCAACCTCTATTAATATTTGAGAATCCCCTTCTACCTCTTGAGGGAAATTTTTTTCTATTTTTGCTATACAAATGCCCTTCCATAAGCCTTCAAGTTCGACAACATTGTTGGTGTCTCTTCCAAGCGAACCATGATATATGTGTAGAACAGAGCCTTCAGCATCTCTGAAGATACCACCATATCTAGCCAGCCCAGGATTTCCCTTAGCAGCTCCGTCAAAGTTCAGTTTGTAAGAGTGGATGGCAGGAGGAGACCAGAATTGGGGAGACTCAGTGTGGATGGAGGAGCTGGGCTTGATTTGAGCTAAAAAAGTGAGGTCCAGGTTCCAATTGTCCAGAATGAGGCATTCCTGGGGTGAAGCTGGCAAATCTGAGTCTTGCCAGTGTCTTAGAGCTAGAGTTTCTTGAAGGTTTTGTTTGAGAAGTAGCCAAAGAGTGTCAAGGGGCGTGCTGTGATTTTTAAAGATCCTGTTATTTCTTTCCTTCCAGATGATCCAATAGACAAAGCCTGGTAAGAGGTTCCAGAGGGAATTGAGTAGTAGACTTTGGAAAGGATGCCGAGGCCAGTTCCTGATGGTGTTTAAAATATCACCCACACGTCTACCTATTCTTCTGTTGCACTGTGCCGTTCTCTCCCAAATTTGAGCTGCTAGTGGGAAGGTGTCCAAGAGATGCAAGATGGTATCTGTGTGAAGATTGCAATTGGGACATCTGGAAGGCCCAGTAATTCTTCGCTTTTGTAGATTGTCCCAAGTGAGGATCCGTTGTTTGCTTAGTAGCCAAAGGAAAGTAGAGACCTTAGGCCAGATACTTGGTTGCCAAACCTGATCCCATAGCTGATCCTTTATGATCTGTGTGGGTTGATAGAGAAGTTGGTATGCTTCCTTGGTAGTGAACATACCTTTGGGTGTATATCCCCATCACACTTTGTCCTTCTGATCAGAGAGTTTAATTTTCCTAAGTTTGAGCTCTTGATCGATCTCTTCATAAGTTTCCTCTTGCTAGTTAGCCTGCCAGGTGTTAGTTGTTCTCCAAAGTTGAAAACCTTGAGGGGATTACTGCTGCCAAAATTGATGGACATGGATTTGATCATTGTACTGCATAGTTTCTTGCCACTTAGGTTTGTGGAAGAGAGAGGCGAGTTTGGGAAGTTGTTGCCAAGATTCCTCCCAAAATCTTGCTGTGGTACCCGAGTGGATTTCCCAAAAGCTGTGCGCTTGAATAAAGGCACTATGTTTCTTGGCCGCATTCCAAATCAGCGAGCCAGGGGTGGTTGTGCTGATGCGGATGAGATCCTCCATTGGACTGCTTGGAGCATATTTGGCCTGCCAGAGACGTGCCCAGGGAGTGTGCGGTTTGGAGATCCAGTTCCACCAGATGCGGGCGCCCATGGTGTTATTGCTATGGAGGGGATCCCTTAGACCAAGCCCACCAACTGACTTCAGAAGACAAACCTCAGTCCATTTGACTAAAGCCCATTTTCTGTTGTGGCCAGAGGAACCCCAAAGAAAGTTTCTTTGAAGATGGCAGATTTTTTTAAGAACCCATTTAGGGGCTGCCAATATAGAAAATAAGTACAGAGGCATGGCTTGGAGAACGGATTTGATTAGGATAAGCCTACTAGCAATGTTGAGCGAGCGATAGGTCCAAGAGGAGAGCCTGGTTTCTAAATTGTCAAGGAGGGTTCTCCAGGAAGCATGTTTGATGGCTGAATCAAGTAGGGAAGCTCCAAGATATTTTGAAGGAAGCATAGCTATCGAGAAGTCCAAAATCCTGGCTGTATTTCTCTGAGTGAGAATGGGAGTATGGAAGAAGAAGAGCTGGGATTTGGAGGCATTGATAGTGCTACCAGAAGCTTCTGAGAAGAGATTGAGCAGGGACTTGAAGGCAGAGGCCTCTTGGACTGACGGATGGCCGAAAAGCATATTATCATCGACAAGCTGTTGGTGAGAGATGGGGGGTTGACCATGCAGAGAAATTCCCTTTAAGGAGTGTGAATTGATAGCAGAATGAAGAAGGAGACTAAGTCCTTCAGCCATGAGAACAAAAAGGAACGGGGAGAGAGGATCGCCTTGATGAATACCCTGGGAGGGACGAAAGGGCGAGGAAGGAGAACCATTAAGAAGGATGGAGAAACAGGGGGAGGAAATAAGATTCATAATCCAACGAGTCCAGGTAGCATTGAAGCCGAATGCAAGTAACATATGATTAATATAGGTCCAGCTGAGTTTATCGAAAGCTTTAGAAAGATCTAATTTGAGAATCATACCTGGCTTTTTTAGAATCTTGAGTGAGTGGATCACTTCATGTGAAAGAATGATACCATCCAGAATCTGGCGCCCTTCTACATAGCCTGTCTACTCTGGCGAAATGAGGAGAGGGAGAAGAGGTTTGAGCCTGTTCGCCAAGACTTTAGATATGAGTTTGTAGATTACATTGCAGAGTGTGATAGGCCTATATTTATTAGGTGTATTGGATTCTTCCACTTTAGGAACGAGCGCTATGAAGGTCGTGTTTAGGGAAGGAAGGATCCAATGCATCGATCGCGATTCTTCCACGAGCTCCCAGACCTCTGTTTTGATATGCTCCCAGAAAGCATGAAAGAAGTTGGCTGTGAAGCCATCAGGGCCAAGCGCTTTGCCATCCTTGAGTTGGGCCATTGCGTCCTCCACTTCCTGCATAGAGATAGGCTGGAGAAGCATATTGTTGTGGTCCACGGTGATGATTTTAGGAATGTGCTATGTAATAGATCGAATAGCTTGATTTCTGCAGCCCGGGGGCTCCCGAAGAATGTCCTGAAAGTATTCTTTGAATTCCTGTTCCACTTCTTCATGCACCTCCAGACGCTCCCCTTGCTGATTATTAATGAAGGCGATGTTATTGTGCATTCTCCTTTGAATGGTAGACCTATGAAAGAATTTGGTATTTTTCTCCCCATCCTTAAGCCATCTAATCCTGTATTTTTGATGCCACAGGGTATCTTCTTGTTTCCTTCGTGCTTCAATCTTGGTCAAGAGGAACTAATCCTATTGCGCATAGTCTTTCGTTCTTCCCTCAGAGATAATACACTGTTGCAGTGTGTTCATTTGCTGCTCCAGCACTTTCCGATGGTCAAAAATGTTACCAAACTGAGTGCGATTCCATGATTTCAGAACTTGTTTGAGGTATTTTAACTTTTGTTGAAACTAGAACATCTTGGCTCCTTCAGGGGGAGTGTTATAGACATTTTTGTGCCTTACAAAATTGAGCATGAAATGTCCATAATCCAAGGGATCCAAAGTCCCTAAAAGAGTTGTTCTTGCCCCTAAAGGAACAAGGTCAACCAATGACAGCTTCTCCCAGAAGTTCTCCACCAAAAACTACTCAGAAACAGTCAATTCAGGATCAATTCAAATGCTCTACTAGCTGCCTGCGTTGCAATGCACCCCAGTACACTAGCTAGGTGCGTTGCAACGCACCTAAATGCACTACCAGGGTGCGCTGAGCGAGAAATGCCAAATGGCAATGTCATTCCGCGAGGTGTACAGACACTGGAAGCTTCCAGAATCTTCTCCAATGACACTTGCCTCAATGAATTCGACCAGTGATGAGTAAGAGGCTCTCAGCCTCCAAGTGGAAGCAAGAACTGACAGAGAGAAGCCACAAGTCAAAACATAAGCTGACTCATCCTCTCTGCTTACATCTATATATGGATCCCTCATCCCAGAGATCCAGAGGCTGGAATTTTGTACTTTGCAGAGAATTGCTGTTGGTTTGAGATTGAGATTAGTACATTGGGTGATTTATGCTTTGTTGGAGGAGAGGAAGGGATTCCTTTGCTGGGAGGTAGATGCTGGATCGGGACTCACTTGGTTGTATCTCCTCTTGGACTTTATTATCATATCAATAAAATTATTTGAGTTTCTCCTACATGCTTGTATATCAGTGATGTTTTGTTATATTTGCATGTTTAGCTTAATCTGATCCTGAGCTTTTTATGAATGTATATCTATATCTTCGTGTAGTTTCTCTCCCTTGTGATCTTGCAGGAATTCGGTGAAGCTGGGCCAGTAAGGGAGCAGGGAGCTGGGAGCCATCGAAGAGAGGAGCGATTGGATCGACAAACTAGCGAAAGACACAGGTTAGTTACATCCTTTCTCCTCATTTACATTTCATAAAGAAGAATACTCAAGTAGTTTTCCTTGTTTGTTGCTAAGGCACTATCACACCTTAGAGTGGGATAGGGGCATTCTGAATGGATAATTTTCCCAACAACAAATTGGCGACTCCATTGGGGAACGTATCTAGTTAGTTTATTTGTGTTTCTATTGTTGTTCTCCTCATAAACTTAGGAGTGGCGAATCGAACTGCATTTGCCATTTACAAATGCAAAGTAGAGATCTGCTAATCTAGTCCATTCACTGGACCTGTTTATGATCTGAACAGCTGATCCACAAATGATCTAACAGCCCTTTGTGATAGATCTTAGTACTCCTTTAAATCATCCCTCTAATTGTACCTAATTGATAGCTTTTATCCGGCCAAAAACCGTAGATTAAACTGCAAACCGTGACCCAGAACCCAGAGACAATTCTCGTTTCTGCTTCAACGCAGGCTCTGTGAAGAGGTTCTGCATTTCAACGCAGGTCCCAAGAGGGCTACCTGCGCTGCAATTCAGTTTCTCTGTGCTGGGGGTGCGCTGATCAGCCTTTGCCCTGTGCAGCTGTGGTTCTTTGCATCCTTGTGTTCAGTTTTATCTCTGTTTTTTGCAGCCTGTTATCAGTGTGTGTACCTATCTGAAAACCCCTTTTCTTTTCCTTAATTCCGCCTCAGTTGTATAAAAGAAACTGTATTTGTTTTTGTGTATTTGTTACATCATTTGCAGTTTCCCATTACAAAAGTAAACTAGTCATACTGTCGCCCTTAGATCTACACCTGTTGTAAGTGTCGTTTTGATCTTAGGAGTAAGTTTGTTTGCTGTTGACATTTGATTGCGCTTTTACTTTTGTCTTTTGGTTTGAATTTGTGAATTTCTAGTGTCGAAACAAGTGTTTACTTCAAAATCATAAAGTGTCGTAATCGTCTTTTTGATTTCAAAAAGAAACTTGTTTGTGTTTTCACTTGAAATCGAATTCAAATTTGTACAACAACTTTCTTTTTAGGCATCAATATTAAGAAAGTGAAAACAAATACATGCATTTGTGCATTTGCATATTGATAGTTTGTATGGTTTGATTTAGGAAAAGTGCATTTACAGTGTGCTCTTTGCTCTTTGAGAAAAGATTGTGTCTTTCTTTTCCCCTTGTAGCTAGGATTTTCATTGTTGAAAAGAGCTAAAAGCTTGCTTATCATCTTTAGACTGCATTTAGGAATTTTATCTACATCTCGTGGTGATCCAAAGATGCAAACTTCTAAGAAAGATCAACCTAAAATAAATTGAATGAACTTAACAACGCTTTGTAACTTAACGCACAACATAGAGGTCTAGGCTAGAGACGTGTTCCGGCGTCGTAAAACCTGGTGACTGTCGATCTCGCTGATGGTTGGGTGATTCCTCCTGAGAGACGATAAGCGCCAGTACGGATTGTGCTCCCACGTACTGTCGAGTATATATTGGGAGACCCCTATAGGCATAAAACCTTTATCCATAGGAAGCCGTGTCGGCCGCCCTACTGATCGCAATGCACTGAACACAGCATTCGGGAAGATTGACCGCCCGTACCTTAAAAAGTATTCTGCGGTTTTGCAAAAAGTTTGGCACACCCTCTACCTAGAACTCCAGAGCAGTCCATTTCGTTCCTTTTCAGACTCCTTAACGGAAAAGGTCCATCTGAGCACTTGTCACTTCAGGATCATTAAAAATCGAAGGAGACTAGAGTCATCTTTTGCTTTTTCTCGACTCTTTAAAATTGAAAAAGCAAGTTGTGTCTAAAGCGTCTAAAATTCATTTAATTCGGAAACACATTTCCCCTTTTGTATTTTAGTTGATTGAGTAATCCGCAATCGTGGAAGAAAGTCAATTGAAACCCCATCGTTGGCGGAGGCTTACGAGTCAACCATCTTTGTCTCCGGAATCGAAAATAGTACGGACAAAGCGAACTCGTTTAACCGGTTCGAAATCTCCTATTAAAGTTAGAACAAGTGTTCCAACAACATCCGAGATTCTGGTTACTCCAAACATTTCTGGAAACCCTGCCTCTACAGAAGAAGGTCAACAGCCACAGAGGGACAGTGATACTGATCCTAGTCTGAGAGCAAACACTTGCGTTACTGAACCAGTTCCATCTGCACTCGGTTCAGAGAGTCTTGCTCCTCAAACATCTGTCGCTGTCGATTCAACCCCTTCTTCGGCACCAGAAATATTTTACGGACCTGACGGTCTTCCCCTTCCACCTGGTTTGATTGCGATAGAGGAAATTGTAGAAGATCCGCAAGCAAGTACTCCAACACATTTTGGAGTCGGGGTCACTCTATTTCCTTCGACATCAGAAGTTAGTCTACCACCAGTGGAAGTTCCTGTAGAATCGCTAGGTAATCTTTTGGATAGAATCAAAATGTCTGAACAACCGTCAACATCTAGGACTGTGTCGAATGACACAGCGACAGCGGAACTCCCTGCCGTCACTCCGACAATGTTTGCCGGCGTACCATCTGTCCCGACTAGCTCACAACCGCTAGAAGGAGTCCATCCAGGGACTATTTCGACAGTATGGTCCGTTCCTGTTTGTTCCTCCGGAATAATATCCGGCAACTCTTATGTTGAGACTCGCCAAATTGATCCATTTGGAGGTCAATTTGGGAAATCCAGTCCCCAAAGGCAGACAATCCCTTTGAGTTCCGGATTGCCACCGTATGGGGGGCAGTATGCCCTTTCATTACCCCCTCCGGGAGGATATCCATACGGGAGTTCACAACAGTATTCAGGTTATACTGGAGTTACATCAAGTGGTTGGGTACCTATACTACCCTAACAACCAAGGGTTGTGTATTCCATGCAACAATGTGTACCTATGTCGAACATCCCGACTACACCAGCTATTGTAACAGTGTCACAAGTTCAAACGCTCCCTGTTGTATGTCAACCTTAGATTTCTCAGGTTGTAATGCAACAGACCCTTGACCCTGTGACTCAACCACAATCACCAACTGGTGGGACGACACAGGTCCAAACGGGTACAATTACCCCACACCTTGGTCCAACGGTTAGTATAGCACAACAGAACATGGCTTCACAACCGTGGCTGGTGCAATACCAACAACCACAATTCCAACAAGTGTACCAAGGTTCTGAGCAGTAGATCTTTGCGAACAGTGGACAGCCGTACATTCAAAATGGTCAAAATCAACCACTTTATAGTGGTCATGTCCACCAACTGTATCAGTCGTACCAGCATCAACTACATTATGATGGTGTGCAAAGGCCAACTGCTCAGGCAATTCCATCGTATCCTAGGTATGCTTCACCTAACCTGAATCAACAGTTACCATTCGTGGCAACTTTAGAGTTACCAGATTTACACCGGTTAACAAACGATCCAATTGCTTACGCCCCTTGGTGGCCAGCGATTCCTCATAAACTTCCATCAGATATTCCTAAATTTAATGGAAATCCAGGTGAAGACCCATCGAATCACGTGATGACATTTCATCTATGGTGTTCATCAAACACCCTAAACAATGATTCGATAAGGCTTCGCCTTTTTCAGAGGACGTTAACGGGTCCAGCGACAAAATGGTATATTGAATTGCCTAGAGCTTCGTTCGACAATTTCAGTACCTTAGCCACGACTTTCTTAACCCATTTTCAGTTACCGATAAGGTATGAAACGGGAACGAAAATCTTAACCAAATTCAAACAGACAACGGCCACTCACATATCTGATCATATACATGAGTGGCGACGTCGTCGTAGGATGGTAAAAACGTACGTTCCCGATCAGCTATTAGCTGAATGGTTTATCAAGTCGTTACTTCCTGCCATAACGGAAGATGTGGCGAAGGGGGGAGTCGTAACAGAAGAGAAAGTTATCGCTCGTGCACAATATCTAGACTTGGTCTATACTCAGTCTGGCACGCTCTACGACAAAATACCTGACGCCCCTAGACCGGAATTTTCAATTCCTCCTCCTCCTAAATCAAACAATGACTCTCACGCCGGCGATGGCGTGATTAGCACGAAAAACGTGAAATCGACAAAGGCTACGTCCAAGAAAGCCCGTAAGATTTCAGATCAAAATGCAAAAGACGAAATTCTTGCTTTGGAAGTAAATGTCGTATCGACAGATAAAGGCAAAGAAACCAAACAACCAGGAAGCAAGAAGAAACAAAGCAAAGGGAAGAAGAAGAAACAGGGTGAGTCATCTCCTGAAAAACCTTCTTCAGACCCTCCTGGAAATAGGAAACCAAAAAATCCATGTTATATATGTGATGAAGATCATTGGACAGCAGAATGTCCGTACAAAGCTGAGCTTAAAAGATTCTTTAAGAGTTCGAAAACCTCAGCTGTGTTAACTGATCCGTTTCCAAATCCAGGAACAAATCTGGTTGAAAGTGGAAATGGTTCCCCGTCGCAAGTGCTAATGTTGTCGATTTCGAAGCAGCAAAATGATGCCTTGATTTCGACAAGGAACAAAGATTACGGGAATCCACAGTTGTAAAACGACAAGGATAAAGATTAACCAAGTAGTTCGACAACAACTTCGACAGAAGTTGTACCACCCATCATTCCTGAATTAACAATAAAACCGCCAAAGGGAGTAGTACACAAGTCGACGTTTAATCCTCGCGCTAGAGCAGCGCAGAATTATAACATAGTGGAAGATTTGGCCCAATCGCCATCCGCTATGTCGACTCTTGAGGTGCTAGAAAATTGCCCATCCCAAAGGCAGGCTTTGTTATCAGCCATTGGTGGGGTTGATCCAAAGGATTCCAATCTTGTATCCTTCGACCACAAAGGATACGATCCTCAGTTACCAACTCAACTAGCTTTCCTTATTCAAGTGAAAGCCCTCAACAAAACTGTTCATCGGACAATTATTGATGAGGGGGAATCTACATGTATTATGTCGATGAGTTGCTGGAAAATTTTAGGATCTCCAACCTTGTCACGATCTTCGACAACATTAAAAGCATTCGACGGAAGGACATATACCCCATATGGTATCCTAAATAACTTGAAAGTTGAACTAGGGGGAAAAACAGTAGAAATAGATGTTGAAGTCATCGATGGAAATCTTGACTACAACATCCTACTAGGAAGACCGTGGATATATGCCATGGCAGCTGTTGTGTCGACCTATTTTAGAAACATTGCATTTCCCTTCCGAGGAGGGATTACAATCGTCGATCAACAAAACTTCCTCCCTAATGGTTCTCAAGTTACAGGAAGCATTCCCATGATCCATGGAAGCCCCCATTCGCTTCAGAATATCGGAGTAGGCCTACTAAAAGATCCTATACTAATGGGAACTTTCGCTCTTCCACCTCCAATCAATCTGGCGGAAGTAGCGTCAATAGAAACCTGCAATATGATATCTTCCACAAAGATTTCAGAAAACGATATCGACATGGATCATGAAATGGTTTTGCCCCCAAGCCCAATAGAAGTATTATAGCAATCAATGTTTCTAGCATGGGAGGCAAACCCAAATCAACGCTAATCAAGCGTTTGGGTAGATAGGTCTAGAGAATATGGTACCCCTTTAGATCCTTGGTCGCGAGTGCATGGAACCGACGAAGGAATTGTACAATCGATGTTGATTGAAGGGGCACCGTGGGATGATTGCCACCATCGTTCCCTTCTTCCTGATTATGAAGAGGATACTCAAGATGACCTTTATCATCCTTCAGTTTTTGAATTCCTTTCAAATAATGTAAATACGGTGGATCCCGAGCGAAACTTATCTAACATTGAAGAGACTATAGCCATAAATATCTCGACTAAAACAGATGTTGTAGAGAATATTTATGTTGGCAAATGTTGTTCTCCTTCAGAACTAGAAATATACAACGCTCTTTTTCGCGAATTCAGAGATGTCTTTGCTTGGTCATATGATGAAATGCCAGGCATTGACTCGAGTATCGTTGAACACGAAATTAAGATGTATCCAGATGTCAAACCGGTATGACAACGGCTCAGGAAGGTGCACCCCAAGAAAGCCGCTGCCATTAAGGCAGAAGTTGAAAAACTTCTCCATGCTGGTTTCATCTACCCGGTTCCTCTAACCGATTGGGTATCGAATATTGTCCCTGTTATGAAGAAACAAGGGACAATCAGAGTGTGTGTCGATTATAGCGATGTAAATCAAGCTTGTCCAAAAGACAACTACCCTACACCCTTCATCGACCAGATAATTGATGAATGCACCGGATGCGAAATCTTTTCATTCATGGATGGATTTTCCGGGTATAATCAAATAAATATCCGCCCACAGGACCAGTCAAAGACTACATTCATTTGTCCGTGGGGCACATTCGCATATCGAAAATTACCCTTTGGTTTAAAGAACACAGGGGCGACCTTTCAGAGGGCAATGAATTATGCCTTCCATGACATCAAGAACATCGTTCAACCATACCTCGACGACCTTCCGGCTCATTCGCGAAAGCGGACTGATCATCCGCAGCATTTAAGAGCGATATTTCTACGTTGCCGACACTACAAGATACGACTCAATCCACACAAATGTGTATTTTGCGTCAGTTTTGGTCGTTTACTTGGCTTTGTAGTCTCCAAGGATGGGATTCGTCTCGACCCGTGCAAGGTACAGGCAATCATAAATTTGCCTCCACCTTCAAATTTGCTTCAGATTCAGAAACTCCAAGGGAAAGATAACTTTCTGAGGAGGTTCATTCCAAATTATGCCGAACTTGCTAAAGGTTATACACGTCTTTTGAAAAAGGAGGTACCATTCGTCTGGGATCAGGTTGCGCAAGCTTCCTTTGATGCTTTAAAAGATTCCTTAATAAAAGCATCATTAATGTACGCCCCCGTTTATCAAAGAGATTTTAACTTGTATCTGGCTGCAGCAGATACAACCATCGCAATGGTTTTAATTCAAGAAGTCGATGGAATTGAACACCCTATATATTATTTAAGTAGAAACTTAAATGATACAGAAAGCAAATATTCTTATGTTGAAAAACTAGCGCTTGCAGCTGTTCAAGCGATTCAAAGATTTCGACACTATGTCCTCTTCCGGAAAACTACCATTCTGTCTGATTGCAACCCCATGACTTATATATTGTCGCGACAGTTACTGGGGGGCAAATATTCAAAATGGATAGCAATCCTTCAAGAGTTTGATCTGGAATTTGTAAAATCCAAATCAAAGAAAGCTCTAGTTTTTGCAGAATTATTATGCGATCTCCCATCGTCGTCCAACGATGAAACATCCGAAGAATCAATCGTGGATGAGAATCTGTTTCTGATATCTACAAGCAATGAGTGGTATGGAGATATAATAATTTATCTCCAAACCCAAAAGTTTAGGCCTAACACCTCTCACTCGGAACAGAAACGTATACGATACCAAGCAAAAGACTACATGATCGTCGGTGACACACTTTACCGTCGTGGTATCGATACAGTTCTGAGAAGGTGCCTCACCCATGAGGAGGCCGAGAAAGCCCTGAATGAGTGCCATTCAGGAGCTTGTGGGGGACATCAATCTGGATATGCTACAGCACAAAAAATCTTACGAGCAGGATACTTCTGGCCAACAATGTTCAAAGATTGCATAACCGCAGTCAGAAGTTGCCATGCTTGTCAAATTTTTGATAGCAAAACCAGAAGACCACCCGCACCTCTATAGCCAATAATTGCTATTGGGCCTTTCGCCAAATGGGGCATCGATTTCATGACATGTAACCCCACCTCGACCGGGGGGCATGGGTATATCATAGTCGTCATTGACTATTTTACCAAATGGGTCGAGGCGATGCCTACATTAGATAACACTGGTGAAACAGCTGTCCTTTTCTTTTTCAATCATGTAGTCGCCAGATTCGGCGTACCACAAGCTATAGTCACGGATCATGGATCGCATTTTCGCAATCACATGATGCTTGAATTAGCTGCCAAGCTAGGATTGTCTCACGACAGCTCTACTCCATATTATCCGCAAGCCAACGGACAAGTTGAAGCGATCAACAAGGTCCTGAAGCGTATGTTGCAAAGGATGATCGGAGTTCACAAAAGAAGGTGGCACCTAATCCTGTACTCAGCCTTGTGGGCTTACCGAACATCGGTAAGGAATGCAACTGGGTTCACACCCTTCCAATTGGTATATGGCCTGGAAGCAGTCTTACCAGTCCAGTGCGAAATCTCGTCTCTTAAACTCGCAATCGATCTCCTCCCCGGAACTTCAGAAGAAGAGGATCGTTTCTTGGAATTAATCCAATTAGATGAAACCCGTCGTGATGCCGCTTTGGCTAATGAAGCCCATAAGAAACGAGTCAAGGCGCAGTTCGACAAAAATGTAAAACCCCGTGTCTTCTCAGAAGGTGACTTGGTTTTGCTTTACGACCAAGAATCCGATAAATTGGGAGCAAGTAAATTTAATTCTTTATGGATGGGCCCCTATATTGTTAAACGAGTGTTAGCAAAAGGAGCCTACGAGTTAATGGATCATGACGGAATTCCACTGGCGCAACCTCGTAATGGGTTGTACCTCAAGCGTTACTATGCTTAAATAATAACCAATATGCTTTTGTTATATTTTGTTTTCGCTAAAGTGTTCATTTTGGTCGAGTAATCCACCTTTTTACATTTATTTCAGATGTCAAACCTTTTGGAGACATGTGTGGGATATGCCGACGGAGCGAGTCGTAGTTCGCGGAACTTGTCCTTCGCAGCCTAGGCCATTTTTTATCCAAGCGGTGAGTTAGTAAGTTTCAGAGGTGTATGTATTGGTCAATCAACGAATAACATCGCTGAGTATAGCGCGTTGATAGAACTTCTCTCTGATGCCATCACCCATGGTATACGCCGACTAATCGTCAGGCTAGACTCACAACTCGTAATACTACAACTCAATGGTATATATTCCGTCCGAAACCATCTATTTATCGCATGTTCCTAAGGGTTAATATTTTGGAAAGACAATTTGATTTCATTCAATACCAACATATTTCCAGAAACCTAAACACATTAACCGACTCATTAGCAAACTATGTGTTAGATAGACATTTGCGACGTTTTTAAAAAGAAACACATCATCAATGTTTTACATATGGATCATATAGCTCAACCAGAATAAAACCCGAAAATCAAAAAATATATATATAGCTGTTTATGGTTTACACATAATGTTCTGTAACCAAGACAAATTCGGTCACATGATCCGAAAACTCAAAATGCTAGGGGACACCCTAGTCTAATGATGCTCGTGATAGCAAGTCACAGCCTGTGCGATCATGCGTAAGAGACGAGTCCATCGTCTAGGCACACCAGTAGTATGTCACTGCAACTGCAAAGGTAGCTCGTCGATCCTCACATCGGGAATACCGAGAGTAAGGCTCTCAACCTGCTCCTGCACAGCTGTGAGGGTCTCAGCCATATCAAGGTCACGAAGAATAACCCTCCCAGCAGCCTCTCCTGCTGGGGCAACGGCTGGCACTCTCAAACGGACTACTGGACGAACAGGACCAACATCTGCATGTACACAAGAGTTTGATTAAAAGTCTTGATAGAATAAAGCACAAGGACATTATAAATAAAAATAGTAAACAGTGATATGGTCAAAAATTTTACCAATAGCGCCCCACTGCTCGCCATCCGGCAGTACTAAATCCGGATCACCCCGGAAATCCATGCCAACATATGGATACTCGGAATAGACCATCTCCTGACGATCAAACCACCTGAAGAAGGTATCAGAAAAAGAAACCTGAGATTGACCAGCGTGCCTGGACATATGGTCAACCCATCTCTGCATGCGTGGTTCAGTGGGAGAAGGCAAGTCAAGAGCAATGTACTGCGGCTGCATCAGTGGTATCTTCTCCAAGGCAAAGGCGGTCAAAATAGAACCGAACCCAAAGTTCTTCAACCTCCCGTCCTTTATCTTGGTCAACTGACTTTTCATCACAAGAAGTACTGCATCACACCAGTTGAATATTTTCGGTTGAAGACATTCCAAGGCATGCTGCATATAGGATCTGTTGGCTACATGAAGAGACGCACTTCCGGCCATCCTACCAAAAGTATACAGGATAGACCTAAGGGACCTGTCAGTAACATCACAGATAATGATCTTGCCGTCTTTACTCGGCTGAGATCCTTCCCTGCAATACTGGCGGACATAATTTCTCACAGAGTCACTCCCTCGGGCCGAACCTGACAAAGAGATGGGGGCACCCCGCCTCGACAAGCCAGTCAAGAAGAAAATGTCTACTGCAGTCAAGGGGATAGATTTGCCCCTAATATGGAAAACTTGATTGATAGGATCCCAAGCATCGAGCAAATACTGCAGTAGGTTGATCTGCTGTCTCATGCTAGAGATGCGGAAGAACTTCAGCAGACCACAGTTCCGCAGCGCGTTCACCGTAACCGGATCATGTAGGGCAATCATGCCCTCTTATTCATGTTCTCGTTTTCGCCATGTAAGGGTCATTTTGCTCCAAGATCTCTGAAAAACAAACATGAGAGGAGTTAGATCCTGGTTTTGATGAGAAACAGGCAAAAATTTTCATCAAAAACTGTGCAACAAAATCCTTTTCTGCACCCAGTGCACCTGCACAGTGTTCCACTTGCGTTGAAGGTCAAACTGCCTTCATACTGCTTGACATTCAGCGCAGGTTTCGAGTGCCCAAGGTGCGCTGATGGCAGAACGACCCCATCAAACCCCAGGGGCTCAGAAAAGCAGGGAAAGAAGCATAGAATGCAGAAAGGAAACCATGAAATGAAAGAGCTCAGGTTTAGCTCCTACCTGGTCCAGACGGCGCCGAGAATCGTCCACAGAACCTCCCGAAATCAGCTGATGAAAATCAAGGGGGAAGAGGCACCTCCAAAGCTCCAACAAACCAAGTTCAAATGAAATGGTAAAATGAGAGGTAAAAACACTTTTTAATTGCTTTTTGCGTAGTTCAAAGTGAAATATTAGCGTTTTAATCTCATTTTCAAGCAAATGTTGTTCATTTCTAACTAGTTTGATGCAGCAATTGAGCATACAGTACCATCTTTTAAAAGGCAAAGCTATTTATGGTAAAAAATCAAAAATAGACCAAGTTATCGAGCAGTTTTAGCACATAGTTCATGCTCGTTAAAAAATAAACATAAGATCGAGCAAGTGTTTCAACCCGCGTTTAAGCTCGTTAAAAAATTAACTATCCTCCGGTAAATAACCACCGTGAATGTAACATTGTCAGCCATTAAAGCCTTGGTCGTGTTTGCACCATCACCTCCACTTTTCCATTGGCCGATCATTCACCTCCATTTGATTGTTTACCCATTTTGAGGAACAGCTGCGAAGAGTGATTTCACTAGCCATCCTTGTGACGCTGCTGTGCTTGGAAAATTCCAACCCTTACCTGGAATCAGCTGCTACCCATTTTATCACTCGTTCCTCAAAAGACAAGTCTTCTTTAAGCTCTTTTCATTTGACTCGTAAAATATGAAAAGATTGCCGAGCTTTGGCCTTCCAGCTCGTTAAAGCAACCGGAAGAGCTATCCCTCCTCTAGATTTTAATCTTTTTGGACCTGAGGGATTATTGCACAAAAAGATCGAGCGCTTGTTTTGTTCGGCTCGTTAAAACTATCGAAAATTCATCCCTTCTGTATTGTTTTATACTTTTTTGGACTTAAGGGATTAGATGACGAAAAAGGAATTTCGGAGTTAACTTTACGTACCTTTTCAGGCTCTCTAAAAATGAAAAGGACCGAGTTATCTTTGTCGTTAGACTCGTTAAAAACATTAATAGCGACAAACTTGTCTTTAGACGAGAACGAGTTTCACTATCGCTAGGCTCGTTAAAACATAGCGATGGGTTTGCCTGAAGGGAAAATTATAGAACATGCATATGTTATCCTCCTCAAGCTTGACAAAAATAAAGAGGTACTGGTCAGCAATGACTAGGGAAAAATTGGGAAGAAACTCAAAGAACCTTTATTGGTAGCAAGTCGCTCTTGAACATGACACTTCCACTCCGTGCCTGAGTCGGGTTGGGTTGTTTCATTCACTGGTCACATCACCATGGTCTCGCCATACCATCCACCTTTGGGGTAAATGCTACCAATCCATCATATAAGTGTCGCTGATATGTTCAAGAGAAGTCATCCAGAGAAGTCAACCGTGTCCCATCCACTACCATACATTACACTTCATTCTTTCATGACCGCCACCCTAAACCATATATCATCAGATCGTTTTCACCTCCATCAAAATCATTTGCTCCGTTCCGTGTCATTGATGTGGGATTCATCAAGGCCCTCCTTTGACAGATCACTTCTTGTCGACATCAGCTCATTATCCAAGAAGTTGATCTAGGAACACCCCCTTCAGTACTTTGAAGCTTGCATGCCTCAATGGCAAGTTTCTCACTTCTGGCGACAGGTATACATCAATGACCTTCGACCGAAAGATTTTGCGTGGTGTTCGACGCCAAGTCCTTTATTCACACCACGTGAATTGTACTGCAGTACCTTGAGGGTCATCATCATTATCGGTGATTCCTCTCGCACTTGTTAACAGTTTACATCATTGACTGGTAATCAAGCGATGTCTTTCCATGTTCGACTTCAAAATATTTCTCACATGGATCGACTTGTACTTAGAGTGAAGATCGGACGAGATTGAAGACCCCGGATCTAGTTTCATCCATCCGGGCTGTGATATATATTCAGGAAAAATAAAGACATTGACATGTACAACATTGCAGCACAGACAATCATCCTACCAAAGGGATGATGATTTCAGCAGGATCATCAGTCTACCATCAGATGATTGTCTATCCTATGTACATAAAAATGAATTTATAAAGCTGAGCATGGGAATGCCCGCCTCAGCTAGATCATGAAAGCAGTATGAAAAATAATGTATTGTATTGTATCTTATTACAGGTCTCCTCCCAGCATTGAATGAACTTCGGATCCTCCTAATAAAGCATTTCACCCGATAAACGGCCTCATACTTTAGGGGGCAACTGTTATAGACATTTTTGTGCCTTACAGCATTGAGCATGAAATGTCCATAATACAAGGGATCCAAAGTCCCTAAAAGAGTTGTTCTTGCCCCTAAAGGAACAAGGTCAACCAATGACAGCTTCTCCCAGAAGTTCTCCACCAAAAACTACTCAGAAACAGTCAATTCAGGATCAATTCAGATGCTCTACTAGCTGCCTGCGTTGCAATGCACCCCAGTACACTAGCTAGGTGCGTTGCAACGCACCTAAATGCACTACCAGGGTGCGCTGAGCGAGAAATGCCAAATGGAAGTGTCATTCCGCGAGGTGTACAGAGTCTGGAAGCTTCCAGAATCTTCTCCAATGACACTTGCCTCAATGAATTCGACCAATGATGAGTAAGAGGCTCTCAGCCTCCAAGTGGAAGCAAGAACTGACAGAGAGAAGCCACAAGTCAAAACATAAGCCGACTCATCCTCTCTGCTTACATCTATATATGGATCCCTCATCCCAGAGATCCGGAGGCTGGAATTTTGTACTTTGCAGAGAATTGCTGTTGGTTTGAGATTGAGATTAGTACATTGGGTGATTTATGCTTTGTTGGAGGAGAGGAAGGGATTCCTTTGCTGGGAGGTAGATGCTGGATCGGGACTCACTTGGTTGTATCTCCTCTTGGACTTTATTATCATATCAATAAAATTATTTGAGTTTCTCCTACATGCTTGTATATCAGTGATGTTTTGTTATATTTGCATGTTTAGCTTAATCTGATCCTGAGCTTTTTATGAATGTATATCTATATCTTCGTGTAGTTTCTCTCCCTTGTGATCTTGCAGGAATTCAGTGAAGCTGGGCCAGTAAGGGAGCAGGGAGCTGGGAGCCATCGAAAAGAGGAGCGATTGGATCGACAAACTAGCGAAAGACACAGGTTAGTTACATCCTTTCTCCTCATTTACATTTCATAAAGAAGAATACTCAAGTAGTTTTCCTTGTTTGTTGCTAAGGCACTATCACACCTTAGAGTGGGATAGGGGCATTCTGAATGGATACTTTTCCCAACAACAGGGAGTGAAGGATTTCCAGGCATCGCTAACTACTTATTTGAAGTTAGGATGAGAAAACCAAAATGATTCAAAGCAAAAAGGTCTATTGCACTTAGAGCCTGGACGCAACCACTGTAGCATTATGGGCCAATGATCAAAGCCCACTTGAGGCATGGTGGAGGCATGAAAGTCCCCACCCAGGTGAATGGCATTATCCGACATAAGGAATTGATCCAGCCTGGAAGCTATATGCTGTGGTCCCCTTCTTTTATTGGTCCATGTATACATACCGTTAGAAGTCTGTAGGTCATTAACTGATTTCTATGGATGAAGTATTTGAAGCCGATGCCATCACCTTCCAGCCTCGATCATCCTCCTGATTTTTCCTCCAAAGTTTTGATGATGTTGAAGTCACCACCACAGATCCAAAGGGGAAAGCTCTTGACAGAGTTGAGAGCTGTGAGAGTGTCCAGCAGATCCAACTCTTTTTGTAAATCTTGTGGGAAATACACATTAGAGAGATGACCATGGATATTGGTCCCAATTAGGTGGAAAGTTGTCTGAATAAAGTAGTGTGAGGCATGAAAATCATGAAGGGAGAGAACTTGAGGGTTCCACATGATTGCTAGCCCTCCTGAAGCCCTTGAAGCATCCATTGAGACTGAACGGAATCCCGACCAGGCTTTGTTTAGAATCTTTTCCAGTGCAGTGCTATTGCATTTTGTTTCTTGCAGAAAGACTAATGAAGGCTTATCTTGCTAGATCATATTTTTTAACATTCTGTGTTTTGCAGGGCTGTTAAGCCCTATCACGTTCCATGAGATGAGCTTCATGAGGGACAATGGGGAAGAGATTTGAAAAACTTGGTCAGCTTGGGGAATCTACCAAATTCCACCAGCATTTCTCCAATAATAATGGTCCTCTGCAGTTTCGTTTTACGGCTGCATTTCTTCGTGTCTTTCAGTATTTTTTTTCCATCCCAAGGATTACCTACTTGAATACCAAGACATTTGTTATGCTGTGATCTGGCTAAAACTGCTTCAAGTCTTTCGATTTGCCGGGGGGGTATAGCACTGAATTCTTTTTGTCGACACGCTGTTTCCAGGCTGAGAATGTCCAGACCTCCCAGATCTACACTCTCTGGTTCCTCATCCATGAGTATCGGTATGTTCTGTTCTTCCTGGTTTGGCTTTTGATGGATACTAAGAGCTAGAGATACATCTATCTCCATGTTGGAAGTTTGAAGGGCTGTATCTTGATCTTTATTATTAGAGGAGGTAGAGGCGGGGATGATGGTGAGATCAAAGGTTGAGAGCGGAGCTCAAGATTTTTGAAGAGGAGGGGGTGAAGTAAGAGGTGGATCTAAAGAAGGAGGGATAGAAAGGTGATCCTCCAAGTTATTTTGAGAGGTTAGGATTTCGACGCTGTTCCGTGTTTTAGGTTTCTTGAGATTATCTGGGGCGACTGGAGATTTCTTGGCACGCTTTGTTCGACTTGTGACCTTTGTGAATCCCTTAGCATCTTTCTAGTCTCAGTGACAGGGGATTTAGACTGAAGATTCAGTGGGCAATCCCTAAAAAGGTGGCCATGTTCATGGCATTTCTTGCAACGAAAAGGAACATGCTCGTAGTCTATTGTTTGAACCCATTCAAAATCGTCATGAAATAGACTTACCGAGTCCGTGAGTGCTTTGGCCAGATGCATGTGTACATAGATCCTGGCATAGGAGGTGTATCTTTGATGTTTAGTTTCCTCAACGACCTTGATAAAAACCCCCAGACCATTGCCTATGTCCTTTAGGGTCTCCTTGTCCCAGTATTCCAGGGGAAGAGAGTACATTCGGATTCATACTGGAGCCTAGTTGAAATCTTCTTTGTCTAGATTGAATCGTTCTATCCAGTCACAAAGGTATAGGCCTGCAAAGTTGAAGAAGTGCGGGCCTCCCTCAAAGATACGAGTTCTGTCCTCCAGACAGTTGAAAATAGTAGTGAAGAAGCCTTTGGGACCAAGCTGTAGGGTAACTTGTCCTTTGGGCTTCCATTTGGAAGCGATCCATCCTTGCAAGGCCTTTTCAGTAGGCCAGAGTCCTAAGAACTTGCCTATGAGTGCATGATCCCTCATATATTGGATTTGGCCGTTGATTCGTTGACTGGGGAGATCTATTTTGGTTCTTTCTGAAGCTTTGGGGATGCATGTAGCTGAGGACGCCTTTGGCTATGACGTTGAGGCAGTCTGGTCTATGCCCTTGTCTTTAGCGGCCGCGGAGCCTGTAGCAGAGTTTCCAGCGTTGTCAATGGCAGGATCGGTAGCATGGGCGGCCAGTGGGGTGGAGCCGGGACTGGCATTCATATCTGCGCTTGCAGAGTTGTCAGGAGAGGTACCGATGGGGGGAGGGGGGGTCGTGCCCACCCCTCTGGAGGGTGGTTTCATGGAGAAAGAGTCAGCAAAGAGGTGGATTCAAGGATGCAGTGTGCACAGCGGAGAAGGGCGACAGGGTTTACGCATGAACCCTAGCAGGAGCATCGCTCGACCATCCGAAATCGTCCAATAATCCCCTCATTTCATTATTATCTACGGAAGCATTTTCATCATTAGTAGGAGGAATATTATACTCACGAAGATAGTTAGAAGATTCATCACCATCATTGCTAGGAAAATATTCATTACCATCCTCACATGAAGGAATTTCTTCACTACTAATATTTGCGCTTTTGAAATCTTGACTCAGACGAAATTCTTCACCATATTCATCCTGCTTTTGAAAACCTCCCTTGGAGGACTCAATTCATCATCACCACGACTACCTTTGAAACATTCACTTAGAGAAAATGCATTATTGACATTTTGTGCCTCTAAAATTATCATTTGCAAGAAACTCTTCATCCTCCCATTCATCACTGGTGCTCACATAATCCTTAGGATTATGACTAAGTGGAAAATATGACTCTCTATTCATAGTCAAATTATCATTTTCACGAAATTCTTTATCCTCCTTTTCATCAGTGGTGGTTTCATAATCCCTGGGATTAGGAACAAGTGGAAACTTTGGATTTCTATTTAATGGAAATTATTCATCCTCCCCTGTGTCAGTGGTGCTCTCATAATCCTTAGGATTACAACTAAGTGGAAACTTTGAATCTCTATTTACTAGAAATTGTTCATCCTCGCCTTCCCCTTCATCAGTGGTGCTCTCATAATCCTTAGGATTAGGAATATGTGGAAACTTTGACTCTGCAAATTCTTCATCCCCCCCTTCATTAGTGGTGATCTCATAATCCTTAGGATTAGGAATATGTGGAAACTTTGACTCCGCAAATTCTTCATTCCCCCCTTCATCAGTGCTGCTCTCATAATCTTTAGGATTAGTACTATGTGGAAACTTTGACTCTGCAAATTATTCATGCCCCCTTCATCACTGATTCTCTCATAATCCTTAGGATTAGGACTATGTGGAAACTTTGACTTTGCAAATTCTTCATCCCCCCTTCATTAGTGGTGCTTTCATAATCCTTAGGATTAGGAGGAAGTGGAAACTTTGACTATGCAATTTTTTATCCCCCCCTTCATTAGTGGTGTTCTCATAATCCTTATGATTGGGACTATGTGTAAACTTAAACTTTGCAAATTCTTCATCCCCCTTCATCAATGGTGCTCTCATAATCCTTATGATTAGGAGGAAGTGGAAACTTTGACTCGGGAAATTCTTCATCACCCCCTTCGTCAGTGCTGCTCTCGTAATCCTTTGGATTAGGACTCTGTGGAAACTTTGACTTTGGAAATTCTTCATCCCCCCCCTTCATCATTGGTGCTCTCATAATCCTTAGGATTAGGAGGAAGTGGAAAAATTGACTCTCTATTCACAGGAAATTATTTTTGCTACTCTCATCATCCTTAAGATTAAGACCAAGTGGAAAATGTCTCTCTATTCATAGTGAAAGAATTCCTATTACATTCAAAAAAATGGATAGAGTTGTTGCATGCCAGAGATGTCAATGCTAAAGAAAGAAAAAATTCACTATCAGAAGAATCCATGACCTTCGACCAGAAGATGTCGAATGATACAAATGCATTATCTCCCAATGACAACATATAACTTAGAGATTGAAAAATTCCTTCTAAAGTCCCCCCCCCCCCCAAAATATTTCACCAAAAATTTTCCCTCCAAAGTTTGCCCCCAAAAATTTTTCTGAAAATTTTCCCTCCAAAAATTTCCCTGAAAATTTTCCCTCCAAAAATTTCATTTTTAAATATTTCCCTCCAAAATTTTCATCTATAATTTACTTGAAAACATATTACTAAACTTTTGGTTTTGAAAAATTTCACCCTAGTTTCAAAATATTGATAGAAACTCAAAATAATTTTTCTATTTAAATTATTTAACATTGGCTATGTAACTAAGTCAATTTTTATAATTAATATTTTTTTATCCCACAATCATCGCTATAAAATAAAATTCATCATTTTTATTCATCACATCACATCACATCAAGTTTTCTCGGTCTTGTTAAAAAGTTTGGAGCGATTTTGCGGAGGAGCTGCATTGTCATAGATAGCACATTCCACAAAAGTTGTATGTATTTTAAAAGTTAGTTTTCTTTCTATTTCGACTATTTACATATGAATTTGGGGAGATTTTGTGTTTTTACGGGAAAAACCACATAGAAAACTCTCTGTTTATTTTTTATTTTTTAGGGGCGAGAAGGAAAAAAACTCAAATTTATAGGATTTTAAGGAGAAAAAATATTTATTTATTTTTTTAATTTTAGGCTTTTGAAATGAAAAATGGGTGTTATTTTTTTTTTTTTGTTTTTTATTTTTTAATTTTGTTTGGGGAGCATTAAAATTCTTGCAAAGAAAAAAAAACATCTATTATTTTTGTTATATATTTGTAATTTTTATTTTTATTTTTTTAGTTGAAATTACATTTATTACACTTTATTAGTAAAGTTTTTAATTTTTTTTTTTATTATTCTTATTTCGTTTTTTATTTTAAATTGATTTTTTATTTAATTAAAATAAATATTTTTGAAAATATTCAAAATTTTTAATTTAAATTTAATTTAAAAAAAATTAAAATTTTGTTTCGTTTTGTTTATATATATATATATATATATTATGTTTTTTAATTATTAAAAATAAATTTATTAGTTTTTTATTTTTATTTTTTTTATTAAATATTATAAAGAAATTAAAAAAATCGGCTTTTTTGTTTGTTTTTTTTTTAAAATTCAATTTTAATTTAAAAATAAAAAATAAAAAAAATCGGCGCTTTGGCCGGGGCCCAGGCGGGTGGAGGGGTGATGCACGTAGCCTCCACCACTTGCCCGGTCCCTCGACCAATGGCCAAAGGGCCCGGGGGGGGGGGGGGGCGGAGGAGGCTATGTGCAGCGCCCCTCTGCTCGCTCGACCCCTCGCCAGCGGCCAAAGGGCTGCAAGCTGATTCCTGGAATCGGCCTGCAGCCCTTTGGCCGCTGGTCGATTCCCAGAATCAACCTGCAGTCCTTTGGTTGCTTCCCGAGGGCCCGAGCGGGCAAAGGGGACTACGTATAGCGCCCCTTCGCCTGCTCGAGCCCCCAACCAATGACCAAAGGACTAGTTTCTTTTTTTAGTGTTTAAATTTTAAATATAAAAAAATAAAAATAAAAATTTAAAATTTAATATGGTTTTAATAATAATTTTTTTTATATAGTTTAAAAAAAAAAAAAATTATATATAAAATTTTAAATATTAACGTTTTTTATATAATGTTTTTAATTTTATATATATATGATTTTAATAATTTAAAATTTAATATATTTAAAAAAAATTATATATAAATAATTTGTTGATTTTAATAATTTAAAATTTATAACATGTATATATATATATATATTAAATTTGCTGATTTTAATAATTTAAAATTTAATATATAATATTTTTTTAAATTTTTTTATATATATAATTTGTTGATTTTAATAATTTGAAATTTAATATATAATAATTCTTTTTCATATATATATATATAATTTGTTGATTTTAATAAATTAAAATTTAATATATAATTATATTTTTATAAAAACGTAGATGTAAATCATTTAATTTATATTTAATAATTTTTTATAAATTTGTAGATATAAATTTTGTAACAATTTTAGATATTACATATAATTTAACTTATTTTTATATTTAAATAATAATTATAGTGTTAATTTTTTATTTTATTTTTTAAAATTTTTAAGTAATATATATGGTTTATATATATTTGCTTTTCAAGAATATGACATCAAGGAAGGTCTCTGTGAATATGTCTAGAACAAAGACAACAATTCCATCATCTAAAGTTGCAGGTGGACATGCTTTGAACATTGTCGAACATACCGGAATTGAGAAACATCGTAAAAGTCGACCAACTGGCCCATTAAGTACACCAAAAACTATTTCTAAATGGATGAATTCACAAGAAATAAATAAAACACATTTTACATGACATGTTAAAGATGTTGAATTTGATAATAGTACACATCTCTATCTATACTGTGGTATGATTTACATGGGTGAACCATATGAGGTGATAGGCAGAGTACGAGACATATGTTTGGTGCCGAGTTCAAACAAGGTTTATGTTATTGCAAAATTGCCGAAGTCACATGAAAATGTTAAATATCGTTTCTCAAAGAACAAGTATGACACAGATGAAGAATCTACACCTTTGATTAAAGAAATCTCATCCAACATTTCAAATAACATTGTAAGTGTGCTTATTTATATTTATGTGTAATGTATTATTGTAAGATTCATTAAATTTTTTTATAAATGATTGATCATTGACATATTGTATTTTCTTTGATAGGATTTTGCTGAGAGTCTTTCAATGATGATGGAGGGTATTTATTATGTGGAACCAAATATTATGAATGCGATCAACAATTTCCATATAGAGTCAAAACAAGAAAAGAGAATGAAGAAAAAATCAACTATCCATGACACTGCAAAGGTACATAGAGGGGATCAACAAAGAATTCATACGGTGGGTTAACCTAACAAACGTAAACATGTTTCTTTTGAAGATGTGGCAGCTGCAGATGAAGCTAAAGATCAAAAATATGTTTCCATTAGTGAGGAGAACTGTTGTTGAAAAGGAGAAAAGAAATAAAACACCGAAAAGAAAAATGCCCATGGATGTCGCTCTTCCACTTGATGATGAGGAGATTATTTATATAGAAGAAGATATGTTAACTAGGAAGAAAAAGAAATAAGAAATTGGCGATTCTGTTAAAATCATAAGCGACAGTGAAGAACAAAGTGAAAGTTCTAAAGACAGCAAAGAAATCATAACACCGGGTGCTGATTTAGAGGATGACATTATGAAAGCAAAACAAAATGCCATTCAGAATCACTTGAGGAAGAATAAATTAATTAATGGCGGCAAAACATTTGAGCTTAATGTCACCCAATTCTATAAGCCAGATGAAGGACAATCTCAATATCAAATTAGAAAGGCACATCACCTATATGTCCATAATTTGAAAACATTGTTCGGGTACAATCTATACGCACATGTGGTGGATTATGTGGTTCTTGTTGGTCCAAATCAAGTTCCTAATAAGGAGGCATTTGATAGGACACAATGTTTTGACTACATATATTATGTAATTGGAGGGAACCATTCAGCGGAGGCCAAAAGACAATTGATCTACGAATATCTTCGAAACTATCTTTTTGAAACAGTGAAATGCATCACTTATGCTAGTTTAACAGAAACAAATGCAAATTTATTGGCATGAGATCATAATGTAGATAATGAATATAAAATGTTTATGACTTTCATCCAAAGGGTCAGATTTATTCAGAATGATTTAAAAAAAAAATGTGGTGGAGATAAGACAAAGGTTAGTTTAAGATTTCAGAAGGAATGTTGTATGGAAACATGTTACCAAATTAAGGATAGAATCAAATCAAAAGGTGGCAAAATAAATTCAAAACTCTTCAGAGGCATAGATTAACATTCTCCGGTTGGAATTTAGAACAGGAGAGACATGGGAATTGATTGATGACATTTTCGAAATGTGGAAGAATATTGCCATAAAAAATCAAAAGGTTAAAAGGTCTAAACTCAACATGTACCAACAGTAAGACAGGTCCTGAAATGAAGCAACTTCTAGATGATATGACTATCACACCTTGGAGAACACTGCAAGGAACCAGTCAAATCAATATTATGTCATGTGAAGTCAGGTGAATTGTCATTGGAGGAAATGTCCTCTGAATTTCAAAAGTAAGTTTGTTGAATTACTTTTTTCTTTTTCTTGGATTATAAATTTCTTTTAAATATAACATATTGTTGTTGGTATTATTTGTTATACATATCGCTATATTAACAATTTTTACTTTATTTATTCAGTCGTAAGATTTATATGAAAATACAAGAACATATGGTTAAAATGTTGAATGAAGAGAGTTGGAATGATGTTGTACTTAACTACCCAGAATCAAGTTCTACTACAACACTTAAAGATTTTTATCTTGCATTAAAAAAGGTACGTTGATTTTTACATTCATTTTATTCATATAAATTTTTATTTTATTATATTACTTATATTTATATTTATTTATTTCAGTAAATATGTCGAAGAATGATGCAAATGGAGTACCAAATACTTTCAAAAGTTTCATTGAAAAAATTAAGTTGGAAATACTAAGAAAGCATCGTCTTAGGGATGTTGAACTTGATCCTACTCTTACTCATTTCATTTGGAATGGGCTGAACACTATCCAATATCAAATAATACAAGGTGACTGTGAAGACATTGCAAAACTCATACCTAAAAGGGAATATGCCCTGGTTATTGTAGACATTCCTCATGGTTTCAATTTCCTAGACATTGGTTATGATAGTGAGCCTTACACTTATCAAGCTTTTAATAAAGTGGTTACGAGATTTCAAGAAGTCACAACATCACCACTTTGGAGATTTGTGACATTTCATTTAGACACACAATTTTCAATGTACAAGTGGATTGAAATTTTATTATGTTGTGTTACAAGCAAAAGTCAAATCTTATTTTTTCTAGAGATCAGCCAATTACAAGTGATTGTGAGTTCATCCATGTTGAATGTTGGGAAAAAGATGATAGTTATAAGTCCATTATTCTAAACCAAGTAGATGGAAAGAGTCACAGCCAAGTACTGGTTCATGATGTTGTCGTAAAAAAGTTAAAATATGGGGATAAAGATGCAAAAGGAGATATAGTTAACATTTATAAAAAACCACAAACATTGATTAAATATCTTATAAATTTATGTTCAAATGAAGGAGATTGGGTTTTGGATTCATTTTCAGGTTTAGGTAAGTTTTATTATATAAAATTGAATTTTAATATTTTATTTTTTTGGTTTTTATGTGTTTATACTAATTTACTTACTTATTGTTTTTGTGCTTGATGATTAGGTACAACATTAGCATGCTGCCTACAAAAAGGAAGAAATTGCATTGCAATTGAAAGAGACCCACTACAATGCAATTTTATTCAACAAATAATTAATGCTCTTCAATTTCTTTGAGATGCAATGCAAGTAGCTGGTTTGAGGAAAGGAGATTTTAATGAATCACGTGTGGCAAAAAGGCAAAGTAACCTCAACCACCATTATATGGAATGATTGGAAAATGACATGAAAGATCCATTAGAAGAGGAAAATGAGGAAACTCAAGCAGGAAATATTGTGGAAAAAGAAAATAATGAAGTTGAAGAAGACGATGAACATGGATTATATGATATTCTTGATGACATTTAAGTTATGATTGCAAGTCAAACTCAATTTTAAGAGATCTTCATTAGTTTTACTTGTAATGTTTTGACTTTGAGATTTTATGAGAAGAATGAACATTTGATTGTTGTTGTTATATGTTTAATATTTGTTTTATCCGATTTTCACTTTAATTTTTATGTGAATCTTTTTTCGTTGTAGAAAACCTGTGATTACTATTATTTTTAACATAAAATTCATAAAAAAATGCTATTTTTTATAGTTTTTTTTGTTAGGATTTTCCCATAAAAATCGTTTATTTGATAGGTCATTTATGACAAAAATTCTGAAAATGTGTATTTCTTTTCATTATATTTATATAGAAAATGTGTTTTTTTTGGTCAAATGTTTAAAATTATTGTGTTTTAGTGACAATTATTTGATGTGAAAATACCAACTTTAAAATATTGACCATTTTTATTATTATTTTTTTTTTTAACTATGTAAAGAAATTAAGATTTCATTACAAACAAAATTGAAAAGAAAAATGAAAACACACAAATACAAAAATACACTTAAAAAAAAATCTTACAGGAAGAAAACGACATTAGAAAATTTAAAGTGTCAAAAATCAACCCTCTAAAAAAAAGTGGTTGATGTTGCATTATCACTTTTCAAAATCAACATGAAATTCATTATCATCTAAAAAAAAATGTTCATACTTTATATATAAGAAAATTTAAAGTGCCAAAAATACGCTCAAAGAAAAAAATGTGTATTCTGCATCACTACTTTTCAAAATCAGGTGATTTTTTGTTACCTCAAAAACACAGGTACTAGGTCATTTTCTCGTTTGATCAGTAACTATGTTATTTATCCTATGATATGTGATTGCATGAATGTATTGTTGTTGATAGAGATTATTGTTAAGCACATTTGGATGTTGCTTTAGTATGGGATTTGCCATGATATCTTGGAAGAGAGGTCCACAGTACGATTAATGATGAGTACGATGTTGCTAGCATGGCTAGTTGTGAGGCAGGATGAAGAAGCTCCTTAAATAGATGTTTTAGCATGGTATGGATATGACATGCATACACTATGATAACATAGTGTGAGATCCGATTGGCATAAAGCCCCATATTTATAGTTGGGACCGAGATACTCTCATATATTGAGACGTTGCAGCTGTTTGAAACAAGCTTAGGCTTGTGGTTGGCACCTCCTTGAGAGGGAGGATGATTATGGTATCCTTTTGTGATTTATATGATTATTGATGTTCTGACATGATATTTGATTTGATGTCCTATATGAACAAGAAACAACTGCTATTGAGACAATTTGATACCATATTTGAGCATTATGAGAGCAGCGTTGATCGAGGACACTGAGCCATCTCTTCCTCCCTGTTTGAGCTCCCAGGGTGAGGAATTGAGATGGAGGGAACTTGGGGTTAAGGGAACTTTGGACAATAGGGTATGACCCTATCTGTTACCCATAGGGTTGAAGATGCTTCTCCCCTCTATTAATAGGGTCAAAGAATGTTGCACCCCTGTTTGGTCTTTGTAGAGTATACCCTAGTTGGCATCATACGCACAAGAAATTCTTGTCGAGAATACCGCTCTTCATTTGGCCAATGAGTTGAAAGCATACTTGGGGTGTACAACCTAAGTTGATTATGATGCAGGTGTTCTACCACATGAATATTCCGGGTCATTGATGGGAAGATCAGTATGCAATAGGATGGGTTGAGATAACCCTATGCGATTCCAGATTGAGATTGAGCTCCTTGATGTGATCCCAGGGTCGAGATGTGCTCCCTTGTGTGTTTGGATATCCTATTGCTCGATATGGGGTTGTAGATGTATAGATCACACATGACATTCCGGGTCTAGATGTGCTCCCTGATGTGGTTCTAGGTTGAGATGTGCTCCTTGATGATATGCTCTCCGTTGACGATTGATGATGATATTTAGGGTAGCAGCCCATTGTCAGAGGTTCCAGGTAGCAGCCTGATGGATAGAGGGTGGTAGCGTAAGCTCCCCTTTGGTAAAAAATTCTTCTTCTTCTCAATTTAAGAATGTTCATCATACGAGCAGGAACAATCAAGAGATAAGAAGGAATAAGAAAATGATAGATCGAGATGTACAATGATGATTTGTGATGATGAGACACTTGAGATGGACATGGCATGATGAATACATAACATATATGATCCGTGATGATACACGATGACACTTGAAGATTCCAGAATGGAATATTGATCGATGTATAGATATTTGCAGGTGGAATTCTCCCTAGTTGAGAGGGAGTGTTGTTTTTTCAACTGTGGTCAAATTCCACCTTGGAGAACCCAAATTACCGAGATTATGATTGCGTTAGATTCCTCTTTTCGAGAGGACCAAAATCAACCTAAAGATCACCTTATTTGGACAAGTGGAAGCTGAGTTTTGTATTATTTTATTCCTATATGTATTATGGAATGGGTCGGACCTAACCACATGTGTAACTCCTTAGGTCGGCCTCAAACCCGAGTGGACCCTCATGAAAGCCTATAAATAGAAGAGACCTCAAGCTCATTTAGACACATTGATCTCTTATTGTCTTGGTTCGCATAGGTCTGTCGGAGGAAAGTTCACATAAGTGTATGAAATCTCAGGCTCGAAGCTTGCACTGATTTAGGGTCTTCTGGATCTCAGATGCTAGAATAGAATTGGAAATTTTAGTCCTTGTACGTTGGCACAAAGTGGTCCTAATAGCATCCAGGGTGCCTTGGACATTGACACATTGTGTTATGGGAACGTCAAGAATTTCAGAGATAGATCAGGTTGTACTAGTGGCTGGACGCTCACACAGAGTGGTCTTGAGAGCGTTTGGGCTACCATAGATGCTCGCACAAAAGGATTATTAGAGTGTCTAGGGCTTGAAGCAGATTTGGGTATGTTTGACCCTGAACGCCCTCATCCAATTCACCTGGGAGCATCCAGATATATTCCGGACGTTGTCATCCAGTTATGTAGAGAGCATCCATAAATGTTATAGATGCTCACACAACTCCTCCCTGCATTTGGGACTCAGATGATATTTCTAGATTCCTAAGATTTTGCTTAGTGACAACAATTTTCAACAATATCTAGCAGTTGATGAAAGATAGTGAAACACTTTACAGTCCTCAGAATCAGGGTTTTGATTATAAGCATTATTAGATCTGTTTCATGGATATCATATTTGTTTTGTTGCATAGATAAAGTTATGGATCATTGTACTCTATTTTGCTTAATCATTTGATGACGATCTAAGAAGAAGAATATTTGCAAGGGTTTTCCCCATAGTTGGTTTTTCCCTAGTCTCAAACCAATATTGGTGTCTCTATGTGTGTGTATTTTTTCTTCTATTGTTCGTTTATGTTCCGCTGCATTGATGATGATGATGATGTTATTTTTATATAATTGCATGTGCTGATGAATAATGTTGTAGATATGAATAATGTAACGATGATATGGGGTGAAATTAATGTATTAATTAAGAAATTAAATTATCAAAGAAAAGAACAATGCAGCCCTACGAAAAATTGACAAGGGGCAACTTCTCTAGGAAGGTTAGAGTATCACCTCACCAACCTATCCTTTGTACTTAGGCCGAATCTCCTCTAGCTCGAGGCAGTTGTCCCTACTAGTATTACTAAGACCGATAAATGATGCACAAGGTGTAGTCATTAGTAGAATTAGTAAAATGGGGTTTGATGTTTTTAATGTCTTTTAGAGTAAGTGATGGAGGGACATAAATAATAACGTGAAATTCAACTAGCGGAAGTGAGTCAAGGTGAATCAAATATAAATGAGGTCATGAAAAATCTCTGTAGAGGTTGACCTATTTTACTTCAAGATTAAGGTTTGAGACTAGATCCAATAGGAATAATAATCCCTTACCCACTTAAGATCAACAATGAATTCAAGGTGTACTAGAAGGGAACCTTCAATGGAAAAATCTTCACCATCTAAAGTCAATAATGACGATGGAATCACTAAATGCTTCAACCAAGGAACCATAATGAGAAACAATGCATTGTATCAAATACTCACTAAATCAACAAAGGAATAATGAGGAAAAAAACTAAAATTCTTCCTTCCAAGTGATAAGGTGATCCTTCAATGGATTTATCTTGCAAGGATTTTATAAAACATGGATATTCCACTATTAATCCTTATGCACCAAAAAACGCCAAGAAATAGAAGCTTCAATAATTGATACCGTTCATCCATAAATAAATAACTCTTTACACCCTAAATGATTCAAAAAATATATGCCAATTAATCTCTAATGAGAGAGGGCTCCCAAATATCCAAGCATGAGTCTAAATGAGGAAGGACTCTTTTATTGATAGAGTGAGACTTAATTTCCTTTTATAATAAAATAATAATATCTCGATGATTCCTTATATCCAAGCTACAAATAGTTAAATTTTGAACTAAGCAACCTAAAATGAAAATAAAAAAAATGAACAATCTAGATGTACATTAAACAAGATGAATTAAACCCCATAAAGAAGGTCATATCCTCCAAACAAAGGTGAATGATGCCCCAAGATGCTAGGTATAACCTCCAAAGTGTTGGAATATGTAACTAGGTTTGGTCTTCATAATGACATGTGTCATCAGGATTTTATGTAATTGATGTAAATAAAAATAAAATTATTTATGTTATGCTTGAGTCATGGGTTTCATGCTCAAGGAATTTTATTTTTATAGTTGAATCTCCCATTGTGAGCTTTTAGGATTGGTCGTAAAGTCAATTGAGTCATTATCAGGTATTGAAGACCCATTTGGGCATGTTTGTTATAGATGTTTTTGGGAACTGCAACCCCAATCAAATATGTCCATAAACCAAGGGCTCCTAAGTCCCTAAAAGTGTTGTTCCAACCCCTAAAAGAACAAGGTCAACTGATTACATCATCTCCCAGAAGTTCTCCACGAAAAACTACTCAGAAATGGTCAAAACTAGACCATACTGATTGCTCAGTGTTGAGGGTGCGATGCATCCCACCTAAATGCACATGGGAGGTGCGATGCATACTGAAAATCCCTTCTATAGGGTGCGATGGATGAGAATAGACAAGTGGCGGAGAGAGTTTGCGAGGTGGATGATCATGGAATCTTCCAGAAACATCTCCTATGACACTTGCCTCTCAGAATCGCCCAAGGATGAGTAAGATATCAATGAGATCTCCAAGTGGAAACAAGAAATATCAGAGAGAAGAAACTAATCAAAAACCGAGAGCTAACTCACACCTCTGCAAATATCTATATATAGATCTCTCATCCCAGAGATCCAGAGGTTGGAGGTTGGAATTTTGTATCTTGTAAGGAAGTGCTGCTGGTTTCTTGGTGTAACATCATAGTGTTGGGTGATCTAAGATTTTCATGAGGTGAAGAAGGGATTTCTTGCTGAGAGGATGATGTTGGGTCAAAACAATTGGTTGTAATCCTCTTTGCTATTCTTGATTATTAATAAAGCTGCTTAAGTTTTCCTCCACATTCTTGTATGATTGATGATATATGCATTTGTGTGGTCAATATATATCTGGTCCTATATTGCTTATGATAGTAGATCTCTATTCTTGGATAGTGTTATGCTGCTTTGATTCTACAGGTGCTCTTTGAAGCTGGGTAGATGAGGAAGCGAGTGGCAAAAATCTACCGAAAGGGAGAGGAATCAAGCAAGGAACCAAGCGCAAGACAAAGGTTGGTCTCCTTCGTTCCCCTCTTATCTACTTCTTATAAAGGAAAACGAAAGTGGTTTTAGTTTGTTTGTTTCTAAGGTAGCTACCAGCCTTATTGGGACTAGCAGCTCTGCATAGACACTAGATTTCCCGATAACAAAATGGCGACTCCACTAGGGAGCGAATATATTGTTTGTTTGTCTATATTTGTTTGCTTTATAAACTTACAGACGGAGCCTGAAGTCAAGCCAGCTAGCCTTCGAAATGCATTTGCTATGCAAGTGCAAAGTAGATTAATGCTGCTTCAGTCTATCTTCGGGTTTTGTTTATGAACTGAATAATCGATTTACAAGCTCTCTAATTGCCCTTGTGGTGGCTCTAGTAACCTTCTTAGATCTACCCCTATGATTTATTTACTGATTACCACTTGCTCGGCCTAAATCCCTGAACAGTGCTGCAAACTGTGATCAAGAACTAGATCAAAAGTGTCGCACTGTACCATCGCACCCTCTCTTCAAGGATATCAGTATGCATCCCACTTCCCGTGTGCTGTAGGTGGGATGCATACTGGAATCCTTGTGTAACAGGTGTGCTAATCAGAAAGGGTTAATTTTTCCTTCAGACTTTGGTTTTTTCACTCTTTTCAGCTCTTTTCAGGAGTTTTGCTGTCTGTAGTCAGTATACCTCTGTTGGAAACCCCCTTCCTTGCCATTATTCCACCTCTATTGTGCAAAGAACTGTAAATTTTTTTATGTATTGTGAGCCATTTTCAGTTCTCTTTTACAAAGAAGTAGCGTAATTGAACTGTCGTTACTTGATCTGGAAGTGTTGCAAGTGTCGTTTTCAGTCATAAAAGAGAATCTGATTGTTCTTGATAGTCGATTACACTATTACTCTTGTATTTGATTTGAATTAATAGTTTTTCAAGTGTCGAAAGCAAGTTTTCAATTCCAAATCGCAAAGTGTCGTCATTGTCTTCATTTTGTCTTGAAAAGAAGCTTGTTAGTAATGTCGCTTTGAAAAATAATTCATATTTGCGCTTAGCTTTCTTTTTATCATTCACACATTAAGAAGGCGGAAAACAAATACATGCATGTGCATTTGCATTTAGACTGTTTGTTGGTTTGATTTAGGACAGTGCATATAGTGTGTTCTCTCTGCTCTATGTTGAAAGAATATCATATCTCTTTCTTTAGTAGCTAGGATTTTCATTGCAAAAACGAAGATTAAACTATTGTTTATCATCTTAGATTTCATTTTAGGAATTGTATGTCTACATCACGTAGTGAACCTAAAAGAAAAATTTCTTAAACAAGATCAACTGTAAAATAAATTTAATGAATCTAAAAACTCTTTGGAACCTAACGCACAACATTTAGAAGTCTAGGCTAGAGACGTATTCTGGCGTCGTAAAGCCTGGTAACTGTTGTTTTCATTGCTGGTTGGGTGATTCCTCCACTTTGAGACGACAAGTGCCAATACGGACTTGTGCTCCCACGTACCGTTGAGTATATATTGGGAGACCACAATAGGCTATATCCTTTATCCATAGGAAGCCGTGTCTGCCGCCCTATCAATCGCAATGCACTGAACACAACATTCAGGAAGATTGACTGCCGTACTGTAAAAGGTATTCTACAGTTTTGTGATTGGTTTGGTAATCCCTCTGTCTAGATTTCCAGAGTAGTCTCTTTCGTTCCTTTTCAGACTCCTTAAAGGAAAAGGTCCATCTGAGCACTTGTCACTTCAAGCTCATTAAAAATAGAAGGCCACTAGAGTCATCTTTTGCTTTTTCTCGACTCTTAAAAATTGAAAAAACAAGTTGTGTCAAAGCATCTAAAATTCATTTAATTCGGAAACATATTTCCCCTTGATTTTTAGTTGATCGAGTAATCCGCAATCGTGGAAGAAAGTCAATCAAAATCGCTAGAAAATCTTTTGGATAGACTAGATATGTCTGAACAACCGTCGACATCCAGGACTATGTCATCTGATGCAGCAGCGACAGAGCCTCCTACTGCTACTCCAACGATGTTCACCGGTATACCATCTGTCCCGGCAAGTTATCAACAACAAGCCGGAGTCCAATCAGGGACTGTTTCGATGACATGGTCGGTTCCTATTTCTTCATCTGGATTATCATCTGGTATTTCTTATGTTGAAACTCAACAAATTGATCCAATGTGTCTTCAAAGGCCAATCTACCCTTTAAGTACTGGGTTGCCACCATATGGAGGGCAGTATGCCTTTTCATTGTTGCCTCCTGGAGAACAACCATATGGGAGTTTACAACAAATTTCAGGTCAAACTGGAATTACATCCAGCGGTTGGGTACCAATACTGCCCCAGCAACCAAGTGTTGTATATTCAATGCAACCAGTCCACCCTGTGTCGAATATTCCCACTATACCTGCCATGGTGACTGCGTCGCAAGTACAAGCGCTACCTGTTATATGTCAACCCCAAGTTTCTCAGATTGCAATACAACAACCTCTTGTCTCAACGACTCAATCACAACCTCAGGTTAGTGCCTCCTTATCTGGAGCGACTCAGGCTCAAACAAGTACTATGACTCCTCATCTTGGTCAATCATCAAGTATTGGGAAACAACAAATGGTCCAACAACCATGGTTGGTTCAGTCTCAACAACCGCCATTCCAACAATCATATCAAGGACCTGAGAAACAAGTCTTTGTAAGTAATGGGCAACCGCATTTCCAAAGTGGTTATCAACAACCATATTATAATGGTTATGCCCATCAACCTTATCAAAGTTACCAGCATCAAGTACATTATGCTGGTATGCAAAGACCCACTGCTCAGGCAATTCCATCTTATCCTGGGTATGCTTCACCTAACTTGAATCAACAGTTTCCCTTTGTAGCAACTCTAGAATTACCAGATCTAAATCGGCTGACGAATGATCCAATTGCTTATGCCCCTTCGTGGCCGGCAATTCCGCATAAACTTCCATCAGATATTCCTAAATTTAATGGAAATCCGGGTGAAGACCCGTCAAATCATGTGATGACCTTTCATTTGTGGTGTTCATCTAACACTCTAAACAATGATTCGATTAGGCTTTGCCTTTTTTAGCGAACGTTAACTGGTTCGACAACAAAATGGTATATCGAATTGCCTAGAGATTCATTCGATAACTTCAGCACCCTAGCCACAACCTTTTTAACCCATTTTCAGTTACCAATAAGGTACGAAACAGGAACAGAGCTTCTTACCAATTTCAAACAAACAACGGCCACTCACATATCTGATCATATTCATGAGTGGTGACGTCATCGCAGAATGGTAAGAACATATGTTCCTGATTAGCTGCTAGATGAATGGTTTATTAAGTCACTTTTACCTTCTATCACAGAAGATGTGGCAAAGGGAGGAGTCGTCACTGAAGAGCAAGTTATTGCTCGTGCACAATATCTAGACTTGATCTATACTCAGTCTGGCACGCTCTACGATAAAATACCTGATGCTCCTAGACCGAAATTTTTCGTTCCACCCCCTCCTAAATCAAACAAAGACTCTCATGCCGGAAATGGCGTGATAGGTACGACAAGCACAAAATCGATAAAGGCTACATCTAAGAAAGCGAAAGCCCGTAAGATTTCTGATCAAAATGCAAATGAAGAACTTCTCGCCTCGGAGGTAAATGTCGTGTCGACCGACAAGGGAAAACAATTGAAGCAACCAGGGGGCAAGAAGAAAAAGAAAGGGAGAAAAAAGAAGTAGGATGTGTCATCTCCTGAAAAACCTTCTGCAAACCCTTATGGGTAAAGGAAACCCCCTGCGGGGTGTCAGATATGCGATGAGGATCATCGGACGAGAGATTTTCCACATAAAGGTGAAGTTAAGAAACTCTTTAAGAGTTCAAAAACCTCAGTAGTATTGACTGATCCGTTTCCAAACATGAGAACCAAACTGGTTGCTAATCAAAATGCTTCCCGATCCCAAGTGCTTATGTTGTCTATCTCAAAGCAGCAAAATGATGCTTTGACAAGGAATAAAGATTACGAGAATCCACAGCTGTCGAATAACAAGGCTAATGAACAACCTAGTAGTTCGACAACAAATTTGACCAAAGTTGTGCCACCCATCATTCCTGAACCAATGATAAAGCCACCAAAGGGAATAGTACATAGATCGACATTTAATCCTCGTGCCAAAGTAGCACAGAATTATAATATAGTAGAGAACCTGGCCCAATAGCCGTCTGCTATGTCCACACTTGAGGTACCGTAAAATTGCCTCTCCCAAAAGCAGGATCTATTATCAGTAATAGGTGGGATTGACCCAACGGATTCCAATCTTGTATCCTTTAATCACAAAGGATATGACCCTCAGTTACCAGCTCAACTAGCTTTCCTTATTCAAGTGAAAGCCCTCAACAAAACTGTTCATCGAACAATTATTGATGAGGGGGCATCTACATGTATTATGTCGATGAGTTGCTGGAAAAATTTAGGCTCACCACCCTTGTCGCGATCATCAACAATGTTAAAAGCATTTGATGGACGATCATACACTCCATACGGGATTTTAAGTAACTTGCAAGTTGAACTAGGGGGAAAAACAATAGAAATTGATGTTGAAGTAATCGACGGAAACCTCGATTACAACATCCTACTGGGAAGGCCCTGGATATATGCCATGGCCGCAGTTGTGTCGACCTACTTCAGGAAGATTGCATTTCCCTTTCAAGGAGGAATTACAATCGTCGACCAACAAACATTTCTCCCCAATAGTTCACAAGTTACGGGAAGCATTCCAATGATCCATGGAAGCAATCATTCGCTTCAAAATATTGGAGTAGGTCTCCTAAAAGACCCTACCTTAATGGGTACTTTTGCCCTACCGCCTCCGAGTAATCTGGCGGAAGTGGCCACAGTGGAAACCTGCAATATGAAATCTTCTATATCTAATGGATTCGGAAGATTCCTAAACATTTTGTCAGCATGGATCATTGCCATTTTAGAAATATTGTAGCAATCAATTTTCTTGGCCTGGGGGGCAAACCCAAATCAATGCTCATCAAGTGTTTGGATAGATAGGTCTAAGGAATATGGTACCTCTTCATATCCTTGGTCGCATGTACATTCTACAGATAAAGGAATCATTCAGTCAATGATGTTAGGAGAGGCACCATGGGAAGATTACCACCATCGTTCCCATCTCCCGGATTACAACAAAGATTATTCCAATGACCTTAATCATCCTTTAGTTTTTGATTTTCTATAAAATACTGTAAATACGGTGGATTCCGAGGACGGTTCTTATCTCGTGTCGACCTCGTTAAAAAATGAAACAAGGAGTCATGAGGATAGTTCTTTTACTATGTCAACCTCATTAAAAAATGAAACATATCCCTTTCCAAATCTCAAAGGTAACCTTCATTCCAACCACCGAGTTGAATGTAATGAAGCTTGGGGGGCATGCACCTCGATTTGCATTATTATGCTGGGGGAATGCAAACTTATCACGAGCAGTGTTACTGCAAGGTTCAAGCTCGTTAAAAAATAAACCCGCCACGAGCAGTTTTTATGTGGAGTTCAAGCTCGTTAAAAATTAAACATAAGCAATGAGCAAATGTTTCCCCCAGAGTTTAAGCTCATTTATTAAAAAATAAACCAATTCCCGGTAAATAACCATCGTGAATGCATTATCATCAGACTTTGAGCCTTGGTCGTGTTCTCATCATCACCTCCACTCTGTATTGGCCGATCATTCACCTCCATTTGATTGTTTACCCTTTTTGAGGAACAACTGCGAAGAGTGATCCTTTTAGCCATCCTTGTGACACTGCCATGATTGGAAAATTCCAAACCTTACCTGGAATCAGCTGCTAGCCGAATTTATCACTCATTCCTCAAAAAATGAGTCTCCTTTAAGCTCTTTTCATCTGACTTGTAAAATATGAAAAGATTGCCGAGTAATTGGCCTCTCCAGCTTGTTAAAGTGACCGGAAGTGCTATCCCCCCTTTATATTTTAATATTTTTGGACCTGAGGGATTATTACACAAAAAGATCGAGTGCTTGCTTTGTTCGGCTCGTTAAAATTACCGAAAATTCATCCTTTTTGTATTATTTTATACTTTTTTGGACTTAAGGGATTATATGACGAAAAAGGATTGTTGGAGCTTTCTTTACGTCCCTTTCAGACTCTCTAAAATTGAAAAGGACCGAGTTATCTTTTTCGTTAAACTCGTTAAAACCTAATAGTGACAAACTTGTCCATATAGACAAGAACGAGTTTCACTATTGCTATGCTTGTTAAAACATAGTGATGGGTTTGCCCGAAGGGAAAATTATAGAACAAGCATATGTTATCCTCCTCAAGCTTGAAAAAAATAAAGAGGTACTGGTTAGCAATGACTAGGGAAAAATTGGGAAGAAAACTTAAAGAAACTTTATTGGTAGCAATTCGCTCTTGAACATGACACTTTCACTCCGCATCTGAGTTGGTTTGGGTTGTTCCATACATTGGTTATATCACCATTGGTCCATCACACCATCCACATTTGGGGTTAATGCTACCAATCCATCATGTCAGTGTCGCCGATATGTTCAAGAGAAGTCACTTAGAGAATTCACCTGTGTCTCATCCACTGCAATACAATTACGCTCCATTCTTTCATGACCGCCACCCTGAACCTTATATCATCAGATCATTTTCACCTCCATTAAAATCATTTGCTCCGTTCCATGTTGTAGATGTGGGATTCATTAAGGCCCTCTTACGATGGATCGCTTCTTATCGACATCAGCTCATTATACAGGAAGTCGATCTAGGAACAACCCTTTTAGTACTTTGAAGCTTGCATGCCTCAATGGCAAGTTTCTCACTTTCGGTGACAAGTTTACATCAATGGCCTTCGACCGAAAGATTTTGCGTAGTGTTCGACACCGAGTCCCTTTTTCACACCACGTGAATTGTACTGTCATAGATTGAGGGTCATCATCATTATCGGTGATTCCTCTCGCACCTGTTAACAACTTACATCACTGGTTGGTAATCAGGCGATGCCTTTCCATGTTCGACTCCAGAACATCTCTCACATGGATCGACTTGTACTTTGAGTGAAGATCGAATGATATTGAAGACCCCAGATCTAGTTTCATCCATCCGGGTTGCGATATATATTCAGGAAAATAAAGACATCAAATGTACGTCACTACTACACAGATAATCATCCAATCTAAGGGATGATGGCTCTACTAGGATCATCAGTCTGCACTCAGACGATTGTCTGTCTTATGTACATGAAAATGAATTTATAAAGCTGAGCATGGGAATGCCCGCCTCAGCTAGATCATGAAAATATTATGAAGATAATGTATTGTATTGTATCTTATTACAGGTCGCCTTCCAGCTCGAAAAAAATTTGGATCCTCATGATAAAGCATTTCATCCGACATCAAAAGATTAACGACCTCATGCTTTAGGGGGCAACTGTTATAGACATTTTTGGGCACTGCAACCCCAATCAAATATGTCCATAAACCAAGGGCTCCTAAGTCCCTAAAAGTGTTGTTCCAACCCCTAAAAGAACAAGGTCAACTGATTACATCATCTCCCAAAATTTCTCCACGAAAAATACTCAGAAATGGTCAAAACTGGACCACACTGATTGCTCAGTGCTGAGGGTGCGATGCATCCCACCTAAATGCACACAAGAGGTGCGATGCATACTGAAAATCCATTCTATAGGGTGCAATGGACGAGAATAGACAAGTGGCAGAGACAGTTTGCGAGGTGGATGATCATGGAATCTTCCAGAAACTTCTCCTGTGACACTTGCCTCTCAGAATCGCCCAAGGATGAGTAAGAGATCAATGAGATCTCCAAGTGGAAACAAGAACTATCAGAGAGAAGACACTAATCAAAAACTCAGAGCTAACTCACACCTCTGCAAATATCTATATATAGATCTCTCATCCCAGAGATCCAGAGGTTGGAGGCTGGAATTTTGTATCTTGTAAGGAAGTGCTGCTGGTTTCTTGGTGTAACATCATAGTGTTGGGTGATCTAAGCTTTTCATGAGGTGAAGAAGGGCTTTCTTGCTGAGAGGATGACGCTGGGTCAGAACAATTGGTTGTAATCCTCTTTGCTATTACTGATTATTAATAAAGCTGCTCAAGTTTTCCTCCACATTCTTGTATGATTGATGATATATGCATTTGTGTGGTCAATATATATTTGGTCCTATATTGTTTATGATAGTAGATCTCTGTTCTTGCATATTGTTATGCTGCTTTGATTCTACATGTGCTCTTTGAAGTTGGGTAGACGAGGAAGCAAGTGGCAAAAATCTACCAGAAGGGAGAGGAATCAAGCAAGGAACCAAGCGCAAGACAGAGGTTGGTCTCCTTCGTTCCCCTCTTATCTACTTCTTATAAAGAAAAACGAAAGTGGTTTTAGTTTGTTTGTTTCTAAGGTAGCTACTAGCCTTAGTGGGACTAGCAGCTCTGCATAGACACTAGATTTCCTGATAACAATGTTACATATTGTAAAAGAGAAATTATTTGAGTCATAAACCCTTCAAGGCCTTGTCACAAGTACTCCATCAATTCGGCTTTAAAAAATAAATGGAGATCATTGTAGAAGAGGATGTCATCCTACACACTAGCATAAGTCACTTATTTTGCATGGAAAAACTACTATATAAAGGAGGACTCAGCCTCACGTGATGAGCATTCATCCAAGCATTTGAAATTCAATAATAAGTGTAAGAAAATACTGGAAGGAAGCCTCATATCTAGTGAAAAGAAAAGGAAGGAAAGTGAAGAGTTTTTGGCACTATTTTGGGTCATCCTTCTCGCATGTGTGACAAATATTAGGGTTTCTGCAGTAGGGTTACCTTAGCCCTTGAAGAAGAAAAGAAGAAAGTCACCAAACCAACATTATTGCTAGCAAAAATCACCAAATGAAGTCTACAAGTCAAGTGAAGAAAGAAAGTATCACAAAACTCTTCCAATCAGACCACACGTGTGAAATTGCAGAAGTTTCAGGTAGACTGAGAATTGCAGGAGTGTGGAAGAGGGTCAAAATTTCAGAGAAGCTGAGATTAGGAGTACAAGAAGTCAGTTTGACTAGTGTTGACTTGGGAACGAAGGAGAATTTGTGTAGAAGGTCTTGTGACTTGGTCTTGGAGAGGTTGTTAGGTCAAGGTTCTTGGTCTTGGAATTTATCACTTGAAGATTCTATAAGAAGAGGGATTGATTTGGGTTTTCCTCTTGATTTGGAGAGTTTTTGGCCCTGGTTGATCACCTACATCTTGTGTCCCTGGTGTGGAATTTTTGTTCATATTTTTGATAGTTGTTTTATGAAAATAACACAATAATAACCAAGTTAAAGAAGAACATAATCAAAAGAAGTAGAAATTATTCACAAGCAATTATAATTTCTAGGGAAATCACCTCTTGTCTTTGCCCTAGATTTCTCAACAAAAAGGGTCCAAGAAAACATGCCAATGTTCAATATTTTGTTTAAAGGATGTAAATCAACCCCATAAGGCTTTCACCAAGATGGAAACACAGATTTTCAAGGTGGAAATATTGTCCAAATTATGCATAATACCCTTCAAAGGGGTGGCATGGTGTAGAAGTTCAACATTTTCTTGAATATGTGTGGATTAAGCCTGAAAATATAGTGAAGTGACAACCCATGCGAGAAATATGCCATTTTTTAGCCCAATGTATGGAATAATTGTATTGGAACCACACTGGAACTTGTGGAATTGACTAGTACGACCAGTGGCTTGGAATAGGAAAATGTTGGTGCAGTATCAAATTGGAGTTTTTAAACCAAACCGTTTGGTTTTGTACAATGCAACCAATCACCCTCAAAACAAAACTTCAAAATAAATAAATATTTATGAGTCAGGTGGCCTAATAATTATCCAGTTTAGTATTGACCCAACCTTTTTTCTCCAAACTATCTAGCTATATATGGAATCAACCAATTCTATGTTTTTTTTGTTCATACCCAACAATTTGATTTTCACTTATCTAAATTTTATACTAAAGAATACAAATAAAAAATGCAGATACAAAATTTAAAAGGAAAACACAATTTGGTATCTAACCATAGAATTCACAATGGAAATTAAAGTTGAAGACAAAATACACACATAAAATACTAGACACCTAATATACCTAGGAAACCCCAACTCCAAGGAAAACCTGCAATTATTTGTTTTTCTTTATTGCTCATAAAATTCTTCAGAATATTTTACAATTGGAAGAAAAACACTTTCTTTTTTCTTTCCCTTTTGAATAACTTCCTTTTTTGGCCTATTTTTTCCTCTAGAAGTGTCAAGGAGTATATGACCTAGATGTACATCATGTACAATTAGTTTGTATGGTACAATCAAGTTGTACGACCTCCTATGCGCCCATAAAAAGACTTTGGTCTATGGCTTATTTTATGCCCAAGTTGTACGACCCTCTCTCCTCAATTTGGATATTGAAATTTTTGCTGAAGGTTGAGTTGAAACTACTGGAAAATGATTTTCTTGATATGAGCTCTAGAACACTTGTTGATACCAAAATTGATCTTCCTCATTTATAATCTTATCTCCCTTTCATAACATGACTTTGGCCTTCCTAATTCAATATTTAGGAAATAATTTAATTATTAAAATAACTCTGGCTAAGTGACTCAACTCTGATTTTTTGCATGCCTTGGAACGTAGGAAAGTGTAGAATCCTTCCTGCTCTACTCTAATAAACACTCCTTCTTAGAGAGGAAGGTGTTCAACACCACTCCTAACTTATCTCTGAAGTAGACAAACTCCCTTCCAGGTAATTCCTTGGTCAAAATTTCAACAACCTACTCTTTAGTTGAGATGTATTGGAGTTGAACTATACCCATTTACACATTGTCTTTGATATGGTTATACCAGATCCTAATGTGGTTTGAGTGATATTGAAACACTATATTCCTAGAGATCTTAATGCAAATTTGTTTGTCACAATGAATCAATGTAGGCTCAAGATTCTGTCCAAACAAACCCATAAGAAACTTCTATAATCAAATGGCTTGACATGTTGCCAAGATGGAAACAATTTATTCAACCTTTGTTGAACTCAATGCTACTGATATTTACTTCCTACTAAACCAGGAAACAACTATTGATCCAACAATGAAGGTGCAAGTAGAAGTTCTCTTTCTGTTTGTGGAACTACCTACCCAATTTGCATATGTGAAGCCCTCAAGATTCACTCCATCAACTTGTGTAGACCACAATCTAAACTTGATTGTGCCCCTGAGATAACTCAAAATGTGCTTAGTAGCAACCCAATTCACTGTGGTTGGCTCAACCATGAACTAACTCAATGAATTAATTGCAAATAAAATGTATGATTTCACTTCCACTAGATACATGAGTAACCCAATCAACCACCTATAAAGAGTGGGGTCTACTAGCTCCAATCTGGATGTGTCCACCTTCTTCTAGTTTGTGACTATAAGTTTAGTCATGGGCCTATAATCGTGCATCCCTAATCTCCTAAGTATTTCTATAATGTATTTTCTCTACCTTAGGAATATCTCCCCATCTCCCTGCCATACCTCCAAGCCAAGGAAATAATACATCAATCCTAAATCCTTCATCTCAAACTCACATGCAATATCTCTCTAGCATTCCTAGATGAGCTTCTTTGACCCTATCATGAACATATAATACTAGAATGAGTGAGGCACCTCCAACTATGATGTAGTAGAGGTTGGGGTCCACTTCACTCCTAGTGAAGCACAATCCCTAAAGGTAGCTATAAATACGATCATACCATGCATGTGGAGCCTAATTGAGACCATAAAAGCTCCTCTTGAGTATGTACACATACGTCTCCTTGTTGTGTGCCTCAAACACCTCTAGTTGTTTAATGTATATCTCCTCCTCAACAACCCCGTTGAGGAAGGCTATATTTTCATCAATTTGGTGTATCCTCCATCCCATTTATGTTATACTAGATATGATAATATTGATGGACGAGTATCTAACTACGGGGGAAAATGTATCATCCTAATCAATGCCCTCCCTTTAGGAGAATCCTTTGGTCATAAATCTCACCTTGAAATTTTTGATGCTCCCATCAACTCCATTCTTGATCTTATACATCTCGCAATATCCCACCACTGACTTGTCCTCTCGTCTTGACACCACCTCCCAAACCTCATTCTTCATGATGGAGGTGTACTTCTCCACCATGTCATCTATTCACACTTGCTGTGTGCTACCTCCTAGTAGCTGGAGGGCTCACCCTCCAATGATTCTATCATGAATGCCATGTACCTTTTGTATCATTGTGGCTATTGCTCTCTCAAACTAAAGTACTAGGAGAACCAACTCATTCTTAGGCCTCTCTGATCAACTGATTAGCCCATTTAGCTATCCTCCCTAAGTTGGGAGTCACTGGCTATGTTGGCTCCACATGCTCATTGCCCTACGTTTCACTCTCATACTCATGTTGTTTGGCTTGCTAATCATAATGTATATATCCTATCTGAGGAGCTAGGTGATCCTCCTCCTCTTCCTCCTGTATTAGAAATAACTCACGATCCAAGGAATTTCTCATAGCCATTTCCTCTTCAAATTTTACATCCCTCTGGATGACTATCCTCCTGAGTGTTGGTACATATATCATGTAAGCCTTAGAAGTCTCATTATAACCCACAATGATTCCCTTCTTTGCAGTGGGCTCCAGTTTTGACCTCTTCTCTACTGGTATGTGAAAGTACACCAAATTGTTGAATATCCTAAAGTGTGATACATATAGCTTCTTTCTTGTGAAGGTTTCCTTTGGTTTAACCCGCCTAAACACTCGATGTGGGCTTTTGTTCTACAAATAAACAATACTGTTACATGCTTCTACCGAAAGAAACATGAGTAGTCCTTGGTCATGCAACATAGCTTTGGCCGCCTCAACAATGGCTTGATTCCTGTGCTCTACCACCTTGTTCCGCTGAGGATTGTATGATGTGATCAACTCCCTCCCAATTCCCTTCTCGGAGAAAAAGTACTTGAAGGAATTTGAGTCATACTCCCCTCCACAATTTGATCTCAACACTTTGATTTCTTGCCAATCTAGTTCTCAACCAAGGCCTTGAATTCCTGAAACTTCGAGAAGGCCTCATCCTTGTTCTCCATGAAGAAGATCTAGGTATTTCTCAAATATTTTTCAATGAAGGTGACAAAATAACTATATCCACCGGGGGATATAGAAGGCATGGGCTCACAAACATCTGAATGAACAAGGTCCAAGATACCCTTGGTCATATTATCACTACTAGGAAATGAGCTTTTGGCATACCTTCCAAATGTGCAACCTTTTCACACATCATGGAAGTAAATGTTGCAATGTTGCATCCTAATCACTATCTCTCTAAGAATATTCAATGTGCCATGGTGCAGATAACCCATGTTCCTATGCCATAACTCACCTAGTTCCTTGCCTGTGTCATCACCCCCTATGCTCATAAGTGTTGCGGTTGTGTCAAATTGTAACCTAACAAAGATATTTTATTTAACCCCAATCTGCTTGGTTGCTTTGGAATTTGTGGGCTAGATGTAGACCTTTTCCTCTCTAAAGGTCACCTCATACCCCTTATCCTTCAATGTTGAAACTGAGATGAGGGTTTTTTTTAGCCTAGGAACATAAAACACATCTTTGAGAAATAAGGATTTTATCGACTCCCTCTTAAATATGACTGTACCAATTCCTTCTGCTTGGTACCTCCCATCGTCTCCCAACTCTATGTGAAACTTCATGGCCTTCTCTATAAACTTGCAAAAATAGTCTACAATTCCTGTCATATGACAGGAAGCTCCATTGTCAATGTACCAAACATTGGTACCCACTTAACTTGTGATGCAAGCAATAAGAGAGAATTCCTCAAAGATGGATGAAAACTCATTGATCTCTGCAAAGGTTGATACTTGGTCCTTCTTGGACCCCTTCTTTTGGTTAGGGAAAGTAACATAGTTTCCAAGCTTATGGCATGAAAAAAAATTGATCTTGCTAAAATCCTTCTTCTTCTTCTCACCCTTGGAGCTCAACTCACTTCCTCCATTACCATTATTGCCCTTTAACTTGCCCCCTTTTCTAGCTAGGGAAAATTTCTCATTCTCGATCTTGGCATGAAACCCTGGAAATGTATTCCTTTGAAGCTCTTCTTAGACAAATCACTCCAGATTTGTTCCCAATCTAGAAGCTTCTCCCTAACACATACTCCATTCACAAAAAAATACCATGGTTTGGTGAAGCCCATTAGGGTATAACAGACCAACTCCGTATCTAGAGTTGTTTTGCCCACTCTTGCTAATTCATCTCTTTCTTGGGTGAGATTAGCGAGGTAAGATAACCCAATGTATGACTTGGGCATTCTAATAGTCCTTAGTTTATCTTTCAACTTCATTTTTCTGGTCACACTGGTACTCTAATAGAGGCTTACAATGGTCGTTTGCATTGCCTTGGTTTTCTTCTTTTCGACCAAGTGGGGAATTATGTGGTGTTTCACTCCCTCCAACAAGATTCTCCTTGCCTTGGAATCTTTCTTGTTGTGTTGAGCTAACTGTTGAGGATTTGTGAGAAGAGTTGGGACATTGTCCATGAACTCCAAAACACCCTGCTCCTCAAGCACCACACCAATCCTTTCTCTCCAACAACAGTAGTTGGATGCACCCTCTAATCTGTCTTTAAAGCATAGCACCTAATACGCCATATCTGTCTAGAAACCTTGAGAGCCAAGTTGAACTGATAATACTACTCCCTATGAATGTTGTACCTACTCTTTTGAGAAAAAAACCCTATGTTTTGTCTTCAATTAGAGGATTAAGATTTGATACCATGTTAATTTTTCTTACTCCCAACAATTTGATTCACACTTATCTAAATTTTATACTCGTAAATACAAAAAAAATGTAGATATGTAATTTTAAAATGCAAACACAACTAAGTATCTAACTATAACATGCATAATGGAAATTAAATTTGAAGAAAAAACACACACATAAAATACTAGACACCAAATATACCCAGGAAATCCCAACTCCAGGGAAAACCTACAATTCTGCGTTCTTTTTTATTTATCAATTTCTTTTTAGAAAAATTTTCTGCTAGGTGCAAAACCATTTCTCTGTGCCTCACCCTCTTGAACAAATCTCTCTAAGACATCTTGATTTTTTCCTGTAGAAGTGTCGTGGCATGTATGGTTTATACAACTAGTTCGTATGGTATAAACGATCTATATGGCCACCTCTATGCCCCATAAATACTTTGGCCTACTCTTGATTTGATGCCCAGACTGTATGACCCTCTCTCCTCAAATTGGATGTTGAATGCTTTGCTAAAGACTAAGTTAAACCTGTTGAAAACTAATTTTCCTGATCTGAGCTCTAAAAACTTGCTAGTGTCTAAATCAATCGACCTCACTTCTACCCTTATCTCCTTTTTATAACTTGACTTTGGCCTTCTAGAAACATCCAAGGGCTAAGATTTCCTCTTGAGCTTCTGATATCAATGGACAAGATCTAATCTCTTGTTTACTTAGTACTTTTTAAATTTTCCTAAGTTAACATTTAGGAAATAATTTAATTATTAAAATAACTCTGGTTAAGCGACTAATATTTGATTTTCTACATGCCTTGACACCTAGGCAAGTGAAAATTCCTTCTTGCTCTACTCCAATGAATTTTCTGTACAATTCAACCAAGGGCCCTCATATTGACTTTTTTTTTAAACAATAATTTATGAGTGAGGAAACTTAATATTCAACCTAAGGGCCCTACTATTGCTATGTAATTAATGGTAATGTTAAATTCTTAAAGTATGCTTTTACTTAAAATTTTAACATTACCATTAATTTTTTCATAATGTTTGATAATGTTCCAAACTAATTGGATTTCATATGGAGAAATTCAAATTTTAGATCCCACTCAAAATCCAACAAAGTTAATAGTATTTAAGATTTTAGGATTGGGGGGATTGCAACATTTCCATTCGATTCTGTCATATGTGAGGATGTGGAAATAATATTTAATCAAGAGCACTGATCCCTCTATGTACCTTTGTTGTTGTGTTTCTATTGCTATGGAGTACCAAAAACACTTCCCTTCAAGTTGGTTGTTACCTACAAGGAGTCAACAGAGATTTGGTTGTTGTTAGTTGACAACTTAAATAACAAATCACTAAAACAATGGAAGAAATGCATACATAAACATAAATTGAAAAAACTATGCTAGGCAACACAAAGAACAAATCTTAATGAAACAAACAAGTCAACAGGGAAAATGTCTCCTTTATTGACTGTTGAAAGTAGAAGAGATACAAAAGATGAATTCCAAACACTTGGAGAGAATTGCTTGATCAATGATTCTAAAAAATCCTCAACAAGGAATTTTCTTTTTTCGATCTCCTTGCAAGCTTCCGCTCTCTCTAAAATAAGTATGGAGACTCTCTCATTGGTGAAATCCTCTTCTCTATGAAATGATGAATTTCTTTGGAGCAATTTTTCTAGCATAACAATGCTTCTTCTTGTTTTTGGTCTTCCAATGGCCTGTTTATATATAATTTTGAACTCCTCTTCCCTCCCTTAGTTCATTAATGAGAAAATGACTTATGAATAGGAAAAGTGAATCCCTTGGGGAATGCATATCTCCAAGTCGACTTGATTGGCTATCCTTGGGTGGTACATTTCAGGGAATCCCAATTCCAAGTGTGTAAAGTGGTCCCAGACTGCTAATTTATACCTTTGTTTGGCAACGCGAATATCAAAGAAAAATCCACGCGGTCACTAATTTATGCCTTTGGATGAGCTGCATGGGTAGAATTTATAATTAAAACCTTTGGAGAACCTTATATTTTTATATTTCATGTTGTTTTCAGCTGGAAAACCTTCATCTGTATGCTCCGCTAAACGACTCTCAGTGTCATTTAGATTGTACAAATGTGTGTATGATTTTTTTGTTTTAACATTGGCCCTCTGATGTATGAGGTTAGGATCAAGTGTATAACCAAAATACATTATGTTTTTATGTTATGACTGAGAGCCTGATCAACTTCTTGAGAGAGAGAAACTTACAATGGAGATGAGTATAGAAAATCCTTGATTGAGAATTAAAGATAACTATTCTCTGGAGTAATTGAGATAAAAAAATGTTTATATGAGGAGGGCATGTCCCATGCTTGTTATGATTGTTGAAGAAAGTGTAACTAGGTTTGGTCTTCATAATGACACATTCCAATGTAAATGATGTGAATTGTATCTAGCAAAATATTTTTTGAATTTGAGTCATGGGTTTCATGCTCAAAATTTGTTTGTAGTAGCCCCCATTGAGAGATCTAGGCTAGGTGATGGTTTTGTGTCATTGATGTAAAAAATTACACTTGTAAATTATATAGTTTGTTTCTCCAAGATCAAGGGTAGAACCATGTGGAATGTCTCCTCAAAGTTAAAATATAAATGACTAGTAAAAGTCTCCTCCAAGCGAAGATAAAAAGGCATTGTAATTTCGGCAAAAATGTATTATATTCATGTTGGATAAATCAATTATTTAAGTTGGCCTAAAGACAAGTCATGTCAGCCTAATGAGAAGCCTTGAGAGGACTATAAATAAGGGCCTCTCCTCCCTCATTTGAACACACTCTCATCACATCAATTCAGTGTCTTTCCTATGTGAAGAATTCTAAGGGTGCGAAGAAAGGGTCAAGTCAAGGAGCCGCAGGTCAACAAGAAGGAAGTCTATTCTGCCATCTATAACCGCATGAAATATGTTCACACATGCGAGGCTAGGGAATCATCATATATTCTCTCATTAGCAAGGAAAGAGTTTGATATTGGGGCTATTTGAAGGGCATATTTACTTGAAGAGAAGAGACAAGGAGAGAGAAGGTTTATGAGGGCTAGAAGAGCCCTAAACCTCTCACACATGCGAAGGAACATGTCACAATTAGGGTTGCATTACAGTCATAGGTCATCTTCATGAAAAGGGTTGATTTGAGGCCTAAAGAGTTCGGTTTTTTATCTATAAGGAAGCTCCAAGTATAACGAGGCAAGGAGGCTACAAGAACAAGTAGCTCACTCACATGTGCGAAAACTGTGACATCTTCAGGTCTTTTGCTAGGGGTTGAACAATTCAAGTCAATGAAGAAGATCATCTTGTCTAAAGACAAGATTTGAGGACAACAACTTGACAAGTGAACTATTTTGGACAAGTGAATCTTGGAGGAAGAAATAAGGGAGAGGGAAGCTGATCCTTCCATCTATAGTTGCATATCTGATCTATGGTACAGTAAATCAGAGGAAAACAATAGTAGAAGGTACTAGCCTTGATCTTGGAGACACATTGGTCAAAGGGTCTTTGTCTAGGTCTTGGAAAATTTTTCAAGTAAATATTCTATAAGAATAATTACCGTGGGTTTTCCTCTCAGTTTGGAGAGGTTTTTCCCTGGCTGCTGCCTATATATTGTGTTATTGTTCTTTTGTTTATTGTGAATTATAGATGGTTGATGAAGTTAATAAACACACACATATGAAAGGATCTTGTTTGAATAAGTAAAAGGATAAAAATACTTCACAAGAAGTTATCTAAGATTGAGAATTCATTAAGATATCAAGCCCATAGATTTCTCAACAATGATAACTAATGATTAACTATGACAATCATACAGGAGATGTTCCTGCCAAGTCAGTGTTCTTTTTGCTGACGTGTTGATGGCTGATGATGGCAACTGCTTACACCCTTAAGGGCGCCTCTAAAAAATATACTAAAAATGGTGCCCCCATGTATCTATAGTGAAGCATTGTTGAATGAGGCGTTGAAGGATGCATGGTTCTTCGACTTTAGGTACCTCCATGTATGAAAATGTAAGCACAAATGAATGAGGTGCTAAAGGCAACATGAGTCTTCTGCTAAATGAGAGAATTACAACAATCACAATGTACGATACTACCCTAACATCATAAATTTTGATGGCGTCGAGTGTCAAGGAGACCAATGACATTAACGGGCAATAGTGATTCCCACTGTACAACTCGATGATGTCCCTTAGGGTGGGAGAAACTAAGGAGAAACTTTGATCCTGGAAGGTGGGTGTTGAAGTCGACAAGAATGAGACGAAAACCGCCCAAAATTATGATTCAAGGAATCACGGTGAAAGAAAAAAGATGACTGTAGCATGGTGGGTCATGATAAAGAGATTCGATGATATGGGTGGATATAATAAACTGGTCGAGGTTGGAGTTTTAGTGCGAGTGGTGGTAGTCAAAACAACTATTCTAGGGAAATTCCCCTGGAAACGGTAGGACATCCAGGGCGGGTATAAGAATGTTCTAACTGGTGTGATGAACGATGAATGAAAGAATCATGATGTGGTGACAAAAGAAAGCTGCAACCAAGGGCAACTAGGGACTATCGCCGAGTAACTGACATGAAAATATGGGTGAGTCATTTTACTTAAAAAAAATTGCACACTTCCCAAAAGAATATAAAATTGGTTTGGGATGTATAAAAATGGAGATGGGTGCCCCAAGAAAATAACATCCTGTGTAATGGTGTAGATAAGGTTTTTTGCTAAGGGTGGGGACCCCATTGGTTGGTCTCTATGAGAGGTTGGTGAGGTGGATGAAGTAACATAGATGGGCTATTCTAGATGGAGGGATGATAGGCCAAATGTAGAATGTGGGAGTGCATTCAAATTTATCCGAAAAAATAAATAAATGAGGCAACTTGGGAGTGGGGTTGGTAAGTAATAAGTAAAGAAGAAGAGAATGAGGTTGATCTTCAAGACATGAAAATGAGATGGATCTTGGGCTTGAGTGGATGGTCATGGATCTCGATAGGGTATGGTGATCTATAAAATGAGGTGATCCATGTATGGGGAGGTTCTATTGACCGGCATGGATGTTTACCAGGTGCAAGGGGAAGGTAGTGGTAAACGTGGTCGAGATGATGGACCTGATGGTGTATTTTAGAGAAATGATGTAAGGAAATAAAACTCTTTGTAAGAATCCTATCAGACTGAGTGGAGAATGGTACCTTAACCGTCGACGATCACTGGGGGGCTGAATCTGATGATAAGATGATGGAAGACCTACAACTTTGAGAACTAACACCCTAAGTGAAAACATCTTGATGAAATCAGATAAAAGTTGAAATGTTCTGAACAAGATGAATTGAAGAACATGGAAAGTCAAACTTGAAGGGTATTCTGAAATGTGAAACAAGCCCAAAAAATGTGTCTGATGTCGAAATGGAATGGAGGGTACCATAATGAGGATGATTTTGTCCTGATCCATGCATTTTTTATGGATTTGAAAATGAAGGTCATGAGCTCCTGAATGAGGCTCTGGAAGATGACAAAGAGGGTGATATATAGGGAAAAGTGGGCCATATGCCACCTCATTTATACGTGTTGATGTGGAGTGTAGAGATAGGTCCAAGAGATTTTTTTTTCAGTAGCGGTCAACCTATGCACCAAGGAAGTGCGCGAGGATAGATAGGTAAGAGGAAATTACTCGAGCTTTGTGATTTCAATAGGCTAGGGTAGGTATTTTGTACAAGATGGCATATTCGGGCCTTATTTAGGGAAAAACACAACTAGCGCGGGTGACTGTGAAACAATCGTGCAAAGTGTGTGTGGGATAGAGTCATACAGTTGTGTGATTGCATTGCTGTGAGAAAAATAGTTGCGTGGTCATCGAGCTAACGACCTCGTGACTTTTGGGGTTCCAAGAGTGCGGGTGCACGACTGTCTAGGAAATAGTCATGCGGTGCATGCATTTGTGAGAAGAACATGTGGCCAAAGGGCTGACGTCCGTGCAAGTGCGTGACTATCTAGGAAACAACTGTGTGGAACTACACACCTATTATTGAAACAGGAACGCACATTGAGAGAAAGGAAAATTTGAAGCCTGGGAAGCTAATTTATGGTTTCTCTTCTTGTTTTGGGTAGGATGGGGATGGCATGCTGAGAGAAGGAATAATACTACATTCGCATAGCGGTGGAAGGTGATGCTTGCACAAAAGCCATGCTGACACGATGGGGGTTGTTGAAAATTGTTTAGAACTTGCTGCTCATATCACAAGAGGATGCTTTTGATATCCATGGTCATAATTTGACATTCACCACAAATGTGGATGTTTATTTTGTTACAAGGTTGGTATTGTGGGGAGAGGTATTACGATATCCCTTGCCTCCAGGTCAGGTGGTCCTAGATGAGTGGGTGGGGGGCCATTGCAAGTGCAACTCTTTTGATTAGGGTTGTGTCCATATTGAGATGGTTTTGGATATAACTATGTGAGTGACTTTAGCTATGATAATACAACTTGTTAGATCAATGTCACCACACCGTGCTTCTGAACCACAGATTTCCATCCTCCATAGACTTCAGGGAGGCATGTTCTATGACTTGGCCAACTTTATTCACAGAAGGATGACTACATATCTCATGTAGGTCCACAAGGGTTAGCTACAGAGCTATTGTTATGCCAATGTTCTTTGCAACATTCTCTATGAGAGGGTCGTGATGTTGCACTGAGTGCTGTTGGTACTAGTTGGGCCACCGTGGCATCCTAAGATATGATAATAGGAACCTATGATGCCACAAGCAGATGGTGGGAGGCAGGTCAATTTTGGATGCCCATATTTGAGGGTCGGTTTCTGTCCAACCCTTAGGTTATCATGGAGTTCCCCTATGCTGGCTTGGATTTCAGAGGAGATCCAGAGATGGAATTACCCCTAGGCGATGCTTACAACTGAGCATGTCTGTGAGTTGTTTGTTCTACATTGTGATTATTTACATGTACTTATGATGTATATTTATTTCTATTGTTAGGCCCCTATACTACTAGTGTAACCCGTTACTGTTATTAGTACAACCCCATTACTATATTGTTGTACCCATGTAGTCCCCATATTGTTATTATTGTGCCCTTACATTATTATTGTTATGTCAGCTCTGATTATATTATGACCCCTTAGACTTATATATATAGGAATGAGGTCTTGTCATTTGTATCATCTAAGAACAATATAGTAAGTGGGTTGTACTAATAACAACAACGGGTTACACTAGTAGTATAGGGGCCTAACATCTATACTGACACCATGTATCTTTTCTTGCATATGTGGGACCTACTGGATGTTTGTTGGCCCGCTTGGTGGGTAATGATCCTTATCATCTAGGTGGAATGGGTGCAGTAAGTGAGCTACGATGACAGAGAGATTCTAGGGTGTGGGAGGACCCTCAAATACCGATTCAACGTCATCATCTTGAGATGGGTGGGTCTTTGAGAGGGGGGGGAGTTCATAGTTCGTTCTTAGATGGAGAGGTTGAGGGAGCATGATGAGGTTGCAGAGGCATGAGAAAATGCTACAAAGGCATGGGAATATACTAAAGAGGCACAAGCAAGGGATACCGAGGATGTGTGTGATCGTTCAACCACATTACTCCAAGGGATGCCTAAGCTAGGTTGGGCGATGTTGGAGAAGGACACGATGGACAAAGTTATGGCTTAGGATAGAGCGCGATGTCTTGTATTTTGTCAGCGTGCAGTGGAAGTGGCGACTGCTCATCCTATTTTGGTTCCAAGACCAGATGAGGCCAGAGGGCCTCACACAGGGGGTGATGGGGTGTTGGAACCCAAACCTAGATCTATTTTTGTATGTATGTACGAGGGGAATCGCCCATTATGAGGATTCTCCCCTTTTGATGACTTGATTTTTCCTCGTGATGGCTAGTAGATGTACTTTTTGTATACATAGTTTATGATATATATATATATATATATATATATGAGATGATGATTTTTTGTGTCTCTACATGATGTGTTTTATATGATATGATTTTATACATGTGATGTACTTTATTACATTTATTTAATGGATATGGTGCTCATAATTTATGTGTCTTTATGATGATGGATATTTGATACATGCCAATCTAGGATTTGATTAGCTATGCAATCGTCTACATGATTTTGATTTCTTGGTATATGTGTAAAAGTGATATGATCTAAACCACATGCTAACCTTTGTGCATGCAAATACTTTCGAAAAAGGAAAAGGTCACATACCCTGAAGGTCTTGTTCAACTGCGATACAACAAGTTAGGGGTCAATGAACATATGCAGGTGACAGATACCTAAGTGAGAGGCATCAATCAAGAGGCCTATGATGACATCCATATTGGGCTTGATTGTTTGTGGTTGACCAGATCCAAAGCCCATTTGGTGGAAGGGTTCCAAGTCAGGAGAGTATATGGCCTAGGCTACTGCAATGAGATTTTGAGACCATCGGGAAGCCTCATCAACGAACCCGTGATGATAGGCTAGTGAATGATCCATTTGCGATACATGATGAGAGTATAGATTTAGCATACATCCATGATGACATGATCATCAAAAAAAAATTCATGGTACAATACAGTTACATGCTAGGGCTGATTGCTATGTTACGGATATAATTTTTTGAGATAGAGCCTATTGATGGGGTCTTTGAGGCAAGTCCCATCAAACTCTAATAACATATATGCTCCATTGAGGAGATAATGTTTAATGATGTACATGCCTTTCCATAAGGTTTTGAATTTCCTTGGTCCTAACATTTATTTGGCAACATCATAATGAAGAACCAACTCCCCTTCTATAAATGAATGAGGGGTGACATTGTGGTCAAAGGAGGCTTTAGTCCTATTTTTTTGTGCTTCGTTGTGTTGTATTAATTCCCGTTGACTTTCGTCAAAATGTTCCAACTATACTAGCCTCTATTCTAAAAGTGAGGTATCTGGGAGGAGTTTGATGGCTGAGTGTAAGGTGGGGATCTCACATTCTATGGGGAATACGGCCTCAACCCCATACACTAAATGGAAATGTGTGAATCCCATGGATGGTTTTACGACTGTGCAGTGCGCCCATAAGGCTGAAAAGACCATGTGGCGTCAATTGGTTTTTGGGTTGTTCACCATACGCTGCAACATTGTTTTGAGCACTTTGTTGATAACTTCTACCTGGCCATTAGACTAAGGGTAGTATGGGGAAGTGAACTCATGAGAGAAACCAAGGTTTTGGGACAATTTATGAAATATCTCATTCTCAAACTGTTTTCCATGCTCTGAGACCAACTCCTTAGGAACACCGAACCATGTAATGACATGGTTGAAGAAAAACCACGCAACAATTTCTGTGGTGTTATTGTATGTGGGCATGGCTTCTGCCCATTTGGTGAAGTAGTCTACTGTAATGATAATGTACTTATGGTCGCCTTGAGATCATGGGTGGAAATTCATGAAGTCGATGCCCCATTTGAAAAACAGGCTGATGAGAATGACTAGGTGGAGGGGGGTTGGGGGAGCTCATGCTTTGTGAGTGTATCATTAGCAATGTTCAAATTAACTGATTGGATATAGTCATGAGACAAAATGGGCCAAAAATAACCTTCGTGGAGGATTTTTTGGGCCATGGCCATTCCATATAGGTGGTCGCCGCAAGCTATGCTATGGTAGTACCTATTCTTCTTCATCAATTGTAAGACATTTATGAAGGATGATGTCAATGTTGCACCGATAGAGGACATCCCCCATAAGGAGGTAACGTGGGGCCTGGTGGCGAATGTGCTAAAAATTAGCACGAGTGAGGTGTGGGTTGAACTTTTGTGTTTGGAGGAAGAGTAGAATATCGTTGTATGTAGGATAATCTGTAGATATGCTGAATAAGTGTTCTTCTAGGAAAGAGTCATTAACCAAGGACCCTTGGGACTTGGAGGGGAGGTTTGTGATGAACTCAACAAGGATCAAGGATTTCTTACTTTTGGGGGAAGAAAAGTGTAAGTCAAATTCTTGCAAAATAACTATCGAGCGGGTGTATTTGTGGTTCATCATACGACGAGTAAGAAAAATCACATGGGGTTGATGTTTGCAACTATGGTAGTGCTTTGTAGGATGATGTAGTGTCGAAGCTTTTGTACGAAATGTACAAGTGCTAAGGTGGTTTTCTCTACAGTCTTGTACTTTAACGTAGGACAGAAGAGGTTCTTTCTTATGTAATAAATGAAATTTTCATGATTGTTAGTTCCTTCTTGGACCAATACCCCTGCTATGGCTACTTCTAAAGATGATAGGTAGAAGGTATAGTCCTTGGTATAGTCAGGGGGGCTAATAAGAGGTGATTGTGATAGCATGTCCTTCAGGGCCTCTTATTATTTTTGGGCTTCATCATCCTAGTGGAAGGGAATTTCTTAATGAAGGAGGTGCAAGAAACCATGCGCACATGTGCCATAATCTAAGACAAAGTGAAGCAAAAAATTGGCCTTTCGTTGTAGGTTTTGTAGCTGCCTTAAAGTTTTCAGTGGTGAGATCTCCTGTATGGCTTCAAACTTTAGGGGGTCTACATAAATACCCTATTGGGAGATGATGAATGCCAACAACCTTCTTGCGCTATGCAAGATACACATTTGAGTGGGTTCAAGCGTAGGTTGTATTTTCGACACCTCTAAAAAACCAAGTGAAAATCCTCTAGATGTTCAAAGTGTTTTTTGGAGTGAACCGTGAGGTCATCCAAATAGGCTAAATATGAGATGATATAGATCATGGAATATATAATTAATGGCCCACTAGAATGTGGGTTTGACATTTTTAAGGCCAAAGGGCATGACATGGTAGGTGAAAGTACCCCATGGGGTTGTAAACATAGTTTTGTACTGATCCATGTGGCGGATTTGGATATGATTATATTCTAGAAAATCCATCCATAGAGGAAAAGGCTTCGTTTCTTGTCCATGCATCGATGACCTGATCAATGAAGGGGGTTGGATAGTTGTCTTTGGGACATGCCTTATTGAGATTCTAGAAATCAGTACAAACTCGAAGGATGCTCTATTTTTCATGACAGGTACAGGGTCAGAAACCCAAGAGGTGTAAGTGATAGGGTAGATGAAACCAACTTTATGAAGCTTTTCTATTTTGAGTTTGATCGCTTTAACTTTGGAAGGGTGGAGTTGACATTGTTTCTTCCTAACAGGGCAGGCATTTGGCCATGTGCCAATGTGGTGTTCTATGATGGTAGGACTAATGCTAGGAATTTTTGAGTAAGACCAAGCAAATATTTCCTTATATTCTTGGAATAGGGCCTTGTATGAGGCCACTTTATCTGGGGATCATGATTCCCCCAATTCAATTTCCTCGACTATGCCTGGTTTGAAAAAAATATTTACCTTGACAGTGTTGACAAATCTAGGGCAGGGCAATTAGGTGATTTGTCTTCTATTCATAACTACCTATGAATGCTTTTTACTTCTTTAGATTAAGATATTTTTTTCATTAGATTAATATAGTGTTCTTCTTCATAAAACAACTACCAATGCGTAAACAACAAAGAGACAAGAGACACATAATATATGCTATCAGCTAGTTCCAAAACCTCTCCCACTTAAGAGGAAAACCCAGACAAATTCTTCTTCTTATAGAGACTTCAATTGACGAATACCATGACCAAGACCGTTGACCTATTTTCCACTCCAAGGCCAAGACACAAAGATTCCTTGATGAGATCCTTCTTGCTTGAGTCAACAATAGTCAAACCTTTACTTCTTCCTCCTTCTTATCTACCCTTCAGAATTCAACTTCCTTTTCTCTACTTCAGACTTGCAACCTATTTTGGCCTCCTTGGAAACCCTAGTTGCAACACATGTGAGCGATATATGGTGAGTTAACCCCTTAATATCATTCGCTTGGACTGAATGACTTTCTCCTCCAACTGAGATTGATGAACTAACTTGCATACTCCTTGATTCAACTTATAGCACAAAAAGGAAGACTTTGACCCTTTTCTGTGGTAATGACACTCCTTTTCCTCGCATGTGTGAGTGGAGATCAGCCCTAAAAAAACCCAAACAATATCATCTTCTAGATTTTCCTTCTTTTCTTGGAGAGAGAGACTTCTTATGATATTTTCACACTTCTTTTCGACTTCAAACCTTGACCAAATTGCTTGCTTTTGAAATGAGCCCGAGTTGCCTATTTATAGTGGTTTTCCAATGTAAATAAGCCATCTTGGCAGTTTCCTGGACTGGCATGTCATTTGGAGTATCTTTATTATTTAATTTTATAGCCGACTTGAAGGAGATGCTTTTGCTTGGTCTTGGAGGGACTTCTTATCCTTTTAATGACATACAAAAATGTAACATACCTAAGATGGGTCCTTCATACATGACATTGACTCAATTTGACTTTATGACCAATATTCCTAAGGGCTCACAATGGGAGCCTTACCTAAAAATAAAATTCCTTTCTCATGAAACCCATGAGACAAGCATTACAATAATAATTTTATTTTTCTTATTTCCATCAATTACATAAAATCACAATTACACATGTCATTATGAAGACCAAACCTAGTTATACTTTTCAACGCTCCCTCTTAACTAGGGAGGTATTCATAATGGTACTTGGTCATTCTCAATCTAAATAATTCCAATAAGAAAATTCGGATTGGTAACCCATCTTTATAGCATCATATCAAACAACATTGTTACATAGCAAGGCCTTGACTAACAACTCTATCTCTCCATAAGGTCTGAGCTCAATGTTGGCAAGACTGATGATGTATAGACACCCTCATCATTGTCTCTCTTAGAACATACCCCACCCGGGTTCTCAGGGTTTGTTCCACCAGGGCTATTCTTGTCTTGGATTCCCAGACCTCAAAGAATACTAGTCCTTTATTACTACTCTTATCTTGGATTCCCTAACTCATCCTTAAAGAGGATCAGATGCCAAATATTTACGTAATCCTCCATTCCATCTTCCCAAGTGAAGACAAGAATGATGTGTCTATCTCTCCTTCTTAATTAGGGACTAAATACCTATTCCAATAAAGGAGTGTACTCATTCCTACGAATGGAATGTACCTAATCTCACCCTGTTGAGATTGCAACAAGATGACAAAGCTTAGTGAAAAGAGTCGCCTTCACTAAGTGGGCCCGTAGGCAAATTATGGCGCAAGATCTATTTTTTGATCCCAACAGGGATGATCACAGTATGGGTGATCACAATATGAGTGATCATAGTATGGGTGATCACAGTATGGGTGATCACAGTATGAGTGATCAAAGTCTATTTTTAGACTGGCTGTCAAAAATAGAAAAGTCAAATATTATTGTCTCATAATAATATTTGGACTATAAACTTGATCTTATTCCCTTGGAGCACTTCAGGATGAGCTACAGATGTGGTACATGCAGATCCCAGAAGGAAATACGTGGTTACCTATGGGATGACTAATATTTGCATGCAGGACTTCAGTTAGAACTCAAGTGAGTTGAGTTTAGTGGACTGGAGGTGCAGTTGATGGAGTTGTGTTCAGTTTAGCTTTGTTAAACTGATTGTATTTAGTCTAACTGGCAAATAGACTAGAGATGAGTTGGGTGAATTATTTATTAATTAATTCACAAGTTATTAACTCATAATGCAACTATAGAATACATCAGTGAACTCAATTGCATGTCAGTGCATGTTCAGTTCAACAAGGACAGGTGTTAGAGGATCAGATTGCTATCAGTTGTGACTATAGATGTGCATGATGATTTGCACAATCAGAGGGATTGAGTATGCCAATGAATTGGCCAATACCAAGAATTGTAGCCTGTGCTCACGTCCAACACACTGTGAGTGATTCTTTGTAGGTGAAATACGAGTTTGGTAAACCATTCTCATCAGTTCTTGAGCAGGTATTGAGCTGGAGAGGCAGGCAAGTAGTGGAATAGATTTGGAGATCAGATATGAGCTGTATTGTGTGTAACAGGTGGAGTTGGTACTGGATTTCTTGTGATAAGCATTGTACTTTGTGATGTTACATGTTCTCAATCATTAATATACAGATAGTGTGGGGTTTTTAGCGAGATGCTTTCCCCGGGTTACATACTGTGTTAATGTGTGAATGCTCTTGATGTTTTATTATTATTGATGCTGCTATATTGATGATCAATGTAGAGGAGCTTATCTATTGTGTATGTATTCCACAATAGTACATGATCAGGATAATCTCTGTTGAATATATGTTAAATTATTCAAAATTTCTACATGGTATCAGAGCGGTTGATCATCAGATCTACTATTCAGGAAGTGTTTACATTCTATTTCTTCAGGCAGAGTCTGTAATCGGGCTAGGTAGCCTCTGGATTCATCCTTCCTTTGGAAGGTGAGATATCCAGTGAATGCCAATACAGTCAATCTCTGTACGAGAAATATTGTGTTCTCACGAATCTTAGATCCGAGGCGGTTGAGTTGGTTGTTGGTGGAATTCGAATTTGCAGCAGTGTTTTCTTGGTGACAACGCAACAATGTCATTCAACAAATTGTGATTGGAGTATGCTCTTGAGGGCAGCTCAAACTATATTGCATGGAAGGAAAGGATGGAGGCAGTATTGGATGATAACAGGCTGAAGGAGTTCATAGATACGGATATCCCAAAGCCCACTGATGCTGCTGAGGCGAAAGTTTGGCAAAAGAAGACCGCAAAATGTCGAAGGATTCTGTTGGAGGGCGTGAAGGATCATATTGTGTCCAGCCTACATGGAAAGACTTCTCCATATCTGATGTGGAAGGCTTTAACAGATCTATTCCAAAGCAAGAGCGATCAGAGGAAGCTGGCGCTCAAAGATAAACTTAGAAACATCAAATGCGATAAGGGTGACAGTATGCCCAAGTATCTCATGAATTTCACTCAGTGTCGAGATGAGCTGGGAAGTGTGGGGGTTATTGTTGATGATGAGGACTTGGTGAGCTTGGCTCTCCTTGGTCTTCCGAAGAGTTGGCATTCCTATCAGGACTCTGTCAATGGTTGGGAGAAATTGCCAGGATTGGAAAGACTCTGGTTAGATCTTGTGCAGGAGGAGATCAGGCGGAGTACCAGGGACGGATCTTCGTCAAAGGGAGTTGATGAAGAGAATTGCGCTTTGGCTGCCAAAGCAAAGAAAGGGAAGAGCAAGAAAGCTTCTCAGTCTGGTGCGAAAGGCAAGAAGCAGGATATGTCCAAGGTGAAGTGTTTTCACTGTCACCAGCACGGACACTATGCCACTAATTGTCTGTAGAAGAAGAAGAACAAGCAGGCTGCTGGATCTTCAGCAGGAGAGGCTCTAGCCTCACAGTTTGAGCTTGATTTTTCATTGATCGCATGCTTGGTTTCAAGTGTGATGGGATCGGTGTGGTTCTTGGATAGTGGTGCATCTTTTCACATGACGGGAGATAGAGATTTGTTCTCTGATCTGGAGGACAAAGATCTTGGAGTGCACATCGAGATGGGCGATGATGGTAGATACAGTGCGACCGGTATTGGTACCATTTCCTTTGAGAGGGAATCTGGTAAACCCTTCATATTGAAGGAAGTTATGCATGTTCCAGGATTGAAGAAGAATCTTATCTCAGTGGCGATGTTAGAAGACAAGGGGTATGATGTTGTTTTCAGCGAGGGAAAGGCTTTCCTGCGTAGCAAGACAACTGGTGAGACCTGGAAGATAGGGGTTCGAGTAAGGAACCTTTATTAGTTGCATGTAGATGGATGCACAGTAATGGCGGGCAAGGTAGAAGGATTGATGAGCTGGGATGATGGAGAGTTGTGGCACAGGAGATTGGGTCACCTTCACCATGGAGCCTTGAAGATACTGCAGCAGATCACTACAGGGCTTCCTAAAGGCACACTTGCACAGTCAGATTAGTGCAAGGGGTGTACTTTGGGGAAGTTTGTGAAAGCCACCTTTCACGAGAAGGATAGTCGTGCCACGACGATCCTTGAGAGAATTCACATAGACGTGTGTGTACCTTTCTCAGTTGCTTCAAGAGCAAAACACAGGTATTATGTGATTTTTGTTGATGACTTCTCTCGTAAGTGTTGGATCTTCTTCATACAGAAGAAGAGCGAGACATATTCAAAGTTCTGTGAATTCAAAGCACTAGTCGAGAAGGAGTCATGGAAGAAGGTGAAGGCTCTTAGGAGCGATAATGGTGGTGAATACATCTCGGACGAGTTCAAGGATTTCTGCAAGGCAGAAGGGATTCGAACAGAGCTCATAGCTCCCCATAACCCACAGCAGAACGGGGTAGCTGAGAGGTAGAACAGAACGATTGTGGGTGCTGCACGAGCAATGTTGCATGATCAGGGCCTACCCCTTCACTTGTGGGCGGAAGCATGAAATACAAAAGTTTATGTGTAGAACCGTTGTCCTCATAGGATACTTGGCATGAGTACACCCGAGGAGGCTTATTCTAGTAAGAAGCCTGATCTTTCTCATTTGAGGATTTTTGGTGCTAACATTTACATGCATGTGACGAAGGATGCCAGGAAGAAGTTGGAGCTGACCGTAGAGGTTGAGATATTTGTGGGGTACACTGATACGCCCCACAACTATCGTGTGTATTTTCCAGACAGTGGTAAAACTGTTGTGCGACGGGATATAAAATTTCAGGAGGAGAAAGCCATGAAGTGTTCGCTTGAGAGGGAGCTACACTTGCATGCAGATGAGGAGCTATTAGTTCCTAAGGATGAGCTTCAGGACGTGGATCAGGCATAGGACGAGGTTCATGGAGTGGAAGAGACCACTCATGCAGCACCAACCATCAGAGGGCGAAAGCGCTTGACAGAAGCTGAGAGACTGGCTCAAGATGCAGAGAAAGTTGTAGGACCACCTACAGCCCAACGCACGCAGAGACAGTCACCTGATTGGTACACTGGATACATGGCTCTTATGAGCAAGTGTGTTGTGACCGAGCCATCCTCTTTCGAGGAAGCTGTGGAGGATCCCACATGGGTAGACGCCATGGTGGAAGAGTATGATTCTATTGTCAGAAACAGTGCATGGGAGATTGTTCCTAGACCAGAAGGGAAATCAGTGGTGGGTTCGAGATGGATCTACAAAGTTAAGCAGGCAACTGACGGGAGTGTGGAGAAGTACAAGGCAAGATTTGTTGCCCGAGGCTTTTCATAGATAGAGGGGATTGATTATGAGGAGACCTTTGCACCTGTCGCAAGGTATTCTTCCATACGGACGATTCTTGCTCTCTCAGCGCAAATGGGATGGCACATTCATCAGATGGATGTGAAGACTACGTTCCTCAATGGAGTCATTGAGGAGGAGGTGTACATTGAGTAGCCCGAAGGCTTTGAGTTCTTCAACAGCGAGTCGCATGTGTGCAGGCTCAAGAGAGTGCTGTATGGGTTAAAGCAAGCACCACGTGTTTCGTACACACAGATAGACAACTATTTCACAGGACTTGTATTCTCTAAGAGCGAGGCGGATCCTAACCTCTACCAGATTGTGGTGGAGGGTAAGTTGCTTATCATTGTATTGTATGTTGATGATTTCATTCTAACGGGTGATGAGCTGTTGATACTGTCATGCAAGAAGGATCTTGCTACAAAGTTTGAGATGAAGGACTTAGGCCTCCTTCACTATTTCCTAGGATTGGAAATATGGCAGCGCAGTGGTGGACTGTTTATTTCTCAGGGCAAGTATGCTCGGGAGATACTGGAGAAGTTCAACATGCATGGCTGCAAACCTGTTGATACTCCTCTTACTGGAGGTTGAAGGAAGGAGGATGCCACTTCGGGAGAAGAAATGGATGCCACTGTTTATCAACAGTTGGTGGGGTCGCTGATGTATTTGGTCAATACACGACCTGATATATGCTATGCAATTAACCAGCTTTCACAAGCTATGGTTAAGCCTACCAAGCTCTTCTGGAAGGAGGGCAAGCATGTATTGCGTTATTTGAGAGGCACATCAGGATATGGTTTGTGGTACAGACAGGAGGATTAGGTGAAGCTATGTGGCTTCACGTATGCAGATTGGGCAGGGAGCCCAACGGACAGAAAGATCACATCAGGAGGGGTCTTTAGTATTGGATCGACAACAATTTCTTGGTACAGCAGGAAGCAGAGATCCGTGGCACTCAGTTCAGCGGAGGCCGAGTATATGGCAGCAAGTTTGGTTGCATGCGAGGCTATATGGATGAGGAAGATCCTGGTTGGTTTGTTCGGTTCTCATTTGTATCCTACTGTGATTTACTGTGATAACCAGAGTTGCATTAAACTCTCGGCTAATCCTGTATTTCATGATAGATCTAAGCATATTGACATTAAGTACCATCATATCAGAGATTGTGTGCAACAGAGGATCATGTTGCTTTCATAGATTCCAACGGAGGATCAGGATGCTGATATTCTGACAAAGGCTCTCACCAGGAGCAAATTTGAGTACCATCGAGGCAAGATAGGGGTTGCTGATAATCCATATCTTGTCGAGAGGGAGTGTTGAGATTGCAACAAGATGATGAAGCTTAGTGAAAAGAGTCGCCTTCACTAAGTGGGCCCGCAGGCAAATTATGGCGCAAGTTCTATTTTTTGATCCCAGCAGGGATGATTACAGTATGGGTGATCACAGTATGAGTGATCACAGTATGAGTGATCAAAGTCTATTTTTAGACTGGCTGTCAAAAATAGAAAAGTCAAATATTATTGTCTCATAATAATATTTGGACTATAAACTTGATCTTATTCTCTTGGAGCAATTCAGGATGAGCTACGGATGTGGTACATGGAGATCCCAGAAGGAAATACGTGTTTACCTATGGGATGACTAATATTTGCATGCAGGAATTCAATTAGAACTCAAGTGAGTTGAGTTTAGTGGACTGGAGGTGCAGTTGATGGAGTTGTGTTCAGTTTAGCTTTGTTAAACTGGTTGTATTTAGTCTAACTGGCAAATAGACTAGAGATGAGTTGGGTGAATTAGTTATTAATTAATTCACAAGTTATTAAATCATAATGCAACTATAGAATGCATCAGTTAACTCAGTTGCATGTCAGTGCATGTTCAGTTCAGTAGGGACAGGTGTTAGAGGATCAGATTGCTATCAGTTGTGACTATAGCTGTGCATGATGATTTGCACAATCAGAGGGATTGAGTATGCCAATGAATTGGCCAATACCAAGAATTGTAGCCTGTGCTCACGTCCAACATAGTGTGAGTGATTCTTTGCAAGTGAAATACGAGTTTGGTAAACCATTCTCATCAGTTCTTGAGCACGTATTGAGTTGGAGAGGCAGGCAAGCAGTGGAATAGATTTGGAGATCAAATATGAGTTGTATTGTGTGTAACAGGTGGAGATGGTACTGGATTGCTTGTGATAAGCATTGTACTTTGTAATGTTACATGTTCTCAATCATTAATATACAGATAGTGTGGGGTTTTTAGCGAGATGCTTTCCCCGGGTTACATACTGTGTTAATGTGTGAATGCTCTTGATGTTTTATTATTATTGATGCTGCTATATTGATGATCAACGTAGAGGAGCTTATGTATTGTGTATGTATTCCACAATAGTACATGATCAGGATAATATCTGTTGAATATGTGTTAAATTATTCAAAATTTCTACACACTCTTGGATTAGGAATTTTTCTTCCAATTTTATACCAAGTAAGAAACTTGTTTCTAGGCTCCCTCTTAATTAGGGACCTACAACAACTCCTGAGGTGGAGATGATGGGACAACTAGCTTCTTGAATAAATCCTTCTCACGATTCATGAACTTATTTTCTTTATTCAAGACGCTTCATGTTTTGGGACTTCTTTGTAGGGCACAAACCATCCATCACTTTCATCCTTGAGTTAGTCATGTCATTATTCCTTTCATCAGAAAGTGACCCATCAGTTCCTATCGAGCCTTCCTTCATGCCATGATGCCTTCTTCATGTCATGTTTCCTTAAGGATATTTCATCCTACTACATGGACATCATGGGTGGAAGATATACATAGATCTTCTCTTGGAATCCTTGCACAAGCCCATCCATATATCATTCAAAAATAAAGGAATGAACATTAAATCAAATTACCTTTGTGATGGTATTTCATCATGACATGTTCTAGTTTGCATCAACATCCTGCATTGGCACATCTCCCAAATATTTATATTTTCAAGGGTCTCTTTCTTTTTCAAACTTCATCTCAGTTCTCATATTTTTCATGGAGATATCCTAGTCAAATCTCTTAGTCCTCAGATATTGATTTCCTTCTTCATGGTTTGTACATTCGATGATCTCTTTCCTTCTTTCATTACACATTTTCTTCCCAGGAACTTTTAATCAAAGTTCCTCCAATCACGATCAACCACCTCATATTTCATATGAGAACATATTATGTTGATTTTATCTAGACAATGTGTGTTTCATGCTTTCTTGCATCCTTTCAGAGGAGGATATCCTTTATTTTGATCATGGTCTCGAGATAGAGAATTTATTCATGTTTACCTACAACCATATGACATGACTCAACAATATCGAATGTAAGCATACATACCTCATTTTCCTTTATGTCATCCAGACTTCCTTCAACAACTTCCTTGATTGAAATAAATCCAATCCCTTGATCTTCTTCACCTCTTTTTTCATCATACCATCATCCCATGAATTCCACAAGTTTGGAATTCTTGATGAAACCTTTGCTTCCTTTTGATTGGTAAACCTTCCGATGAAGATTCAAATTGAGTATCCTCATCCAAAAAAATGTTTCTTTTTGACAAATGTTTGATGAGCATTGTACTAGATGACCTTTACTTTATTTTCCATAAGTACCACCTATGTTACAAATGAGGCTTCCAAGATTTATATCCTTCCATGGGTGATTCCCACGGACTTCAATTTCAACCATCTTTCATGCTTCTCTATGTTGATGTCATGAGCTCTTTCTTTTAATGCCTCTATGATGCCATGATGCTTCCTATAATTTTCCATAGTGATTCATGATAGCCATATCTTACAATAGATAAATTGAAAACAACTAGGTGAGGAATACTATCTCAATCATAGTAGAGATCTCTTACTTCCTCTTTCTTATACTTCTTCTTTTCATCTTCCTCCACTTCTTCGGTGATATGGGATTCTTCTCTACCTCTTTTATTATTGTCCTTCTTGAGCTTAGGACAATATCTTTTGTAATTCCCATATTCTTGACATCCATAGCTTTGAATGTTTGCCATGTTTCTTTTCTTTTTCTGAGAACCAGACTTTCCAAAACTTCCCTTCCTTCTTGCCATTGTAGCATAAGCTTGATTTTTCTCACCTGATCCTACACCAGATTTAGCCTTTAGCTTAGATTCTTCAATCCTACATAGTGACCATAGATCCTGGAATGGAGCAGATTCTTTCTTCCCATAAATACTTGAAGTAAAGATACCCCACTCCTTCGGTAGTGCATTTAGTACTACTATAGTCATTTCTCTATCAGACATGACTTCTCCTATATCTTGAAGTTGATCCCCGATTTCAGATATTTTCGTTAGGTATGAGGCTATTCTTTATTCTTTTGACATATTTAGCTTGTATAGTTATTGCATTAATGGGATTACTTCTCCTGCAGTGCTTACTGAATACAACTATACCAGTTTGTCATAAATTTCTTTTAAAGTTTTGAGTTTTGACACATATGGAATGAATGGATCCTTGATGGATTCTATGAGAATATTTTGATCCCTAACTTCCCATTTCATAAAATTTTCAAGTGCTTGAGGATCTTCTTTCACTGGTTTGGTGTTATATCCTTTGACATGATCCATGACCTCATTTTCAACGAGATTTAGATCTATCCTCTTCTTCCATGCAAGATAGATTGAAGCCCCAACCAATTTGTTTATTTCCTTGCAAAAAGACATTTGGATAGATTCAGATGTGGACATAAATATACTTACTTCATAGTATGCTTCTTCTACCTGTTGCATTATTGAATTTGATGATGATATAGATAGTATAAAACTTCTCCTTGATGAAGATAATTCTCTTCAAGAATGATCCTTGATCCCAAAAATAGGGATATATCTTTAGATCCTTTGATGGTGATGTATTTGTTGATAGTAATCAATGATGAATTATTGATGGTATCCTTTCAATGGTAAGAACCTTTCTTCAACAAGAGGGAAATTGTCTTAGAATATTTTGAAGATGATGACAATGCCCTTTGATCTTGCTTCCCTTGAATGAATAGTCTTCAAGCTACCTTGATTGGTAGATCTCTTCAACTTGATGAAGGTCTTTATGGTATTTTGATGATGACTAGAGGATCCCAAGATTTTTGTTGGTGTAGACTTCTTCTTTGATCTAGGTTTTTGATACTTCTTTGTAGGTCTTGACTTCAAGATGATATCCTTAAAATTTTCCTTGATAAGATGCCCTTCCTTGAATTTTGTCACCTTAGCTCTGATACCATGTTGAGAACTTTAGGGCAGAGCAATTAAGTGATTTGTCTTCTCTTGATAACTGCTTGTGAATGATTTTTACTTCTTTATATTAGGATCTTTTCTTTCATTAGATTATTACAATGTTCTTCTTCATCAAGCAACTACCAATGCATAAAAAACAAAGAGACAAGAGACACAAAATATAAGCTATCAACCAGGGCTAAAACCTCTTCCACTTGCAAGGAAAACCCAAATGAATTCTTCTTATTATAGAGACTTCAATTGACGAATACCAAGACCATTACCCTTGACCTATTTTCCACTCCAAGACCGAGGCACAAATCTTCCTTGATGAGATCCTTCTTGCTTGAGTTAACTATAGTCAAACCTCTGCTTCTTCCTCCTTCTTGGTTACCCTTTAGAATTCAGCTTCCTTTTCTATGATTCAGACCTACAAACTATTTTGGCCTCCTTAGAAACCCTAGTTGCAACACATGTGAGAGATATATGCTGATTTAACCCCTTAATCTCCTTCGCTTGGAATGAATATATTTCTCCTCCAACTTGGCTTGATGAAGTGACTTGTATACTTATTGATTCAACTTGTAGAACAACAAGGAAGACTTTGACCCTTTTTTGTAACAATGACACTCCTTTTCCTTGCACTTTTGAGTGGAGATGAACCCTAAAATAGACCCAAACAATATTGTATTCTAGATTTTCCTTTGCTTGGAGAGAGAGAATTTTTATGATATTTTCACACTTCTTTTCTACGTCAGACCTTGACTAAATTTATTTCTTTTGAAGTGAGGTTGAGTTGCATATCTATAGTGGTTTACCAATGTAAATAAGCCTACTTGACAATTTCCTGGGCCAACATGTCATTTGGAGTATCTTTATTATTTCATTTTGTAGCCGTATTGAAGGAGATGCTTTTGCTTGGTCTTGGAGGGCCTTCTTATCCTTTTAATGACTCAGCCAAAAATGTAGCATGCCCAAGAAGGGTCCTTCATATTGAAATTGACTTAATTTGACTTTATGACCAAACCTAAGGGCTTACAATGGGAGCATTACCTAAAAGTAAAATTCCTTGCTCATGAAACCCATGAGACAAGAATTACAATAATAATTTTATTTTTCTTCTTTGCATCAATTACATAAAATCATAATTACACATGTCATTATGAAGACCAAACTAGTTACACTTTTCAACAAACAGTGGGTGATATATTTGTCATATTCCCTTCCTCAAATGCATCTGGTGCCGGAATGAGATTCTTGAACCAATCTACCTATCATGGGGGTAGGAATCCCTTAGTTTCTATTGTGCAGATGTTGTGGCTTTGTGCCTCAGTAGGTGAGAATGCTCTCTCCAGTGAGAAGAAAGAGAGGTGATGCATAATGTCCCAAGGGAAGTTTGGTTTCGTCATGGCCTCTAGAATATCTTCATCTGAGTGAAAAATATGGCCTACAGGTGTTAATGATTGTTTTAGGTCGTGAGGATTGGGTTGGGATATAGCGATGATGGTTGATGAACAAGAAAACGAGTCAGTGGTCGCTGTTGTAGAACCCAGTGATGTTGAGAATGTGCAGATTCCATGGGTCTGCACAGTCAGCGGTGGCACCAATTTTGTGGTGTTGGAAAATCAAAAAGGAAGAAATATTTTCTTTAGGTTGATAATTACTTGTGATATTCTTATGTTATTATTAAATTTATTATGTTATTCTTTTATCTTAGTTCATCAAGAAATTACCAAAACCATAACACAAAGATCAAAGGCACCTGATGTAGGCAGACAACTAGGGGAAAAATCAGTCAACAAATCTTCCTTTTATTAGTTTCATGAGATGATCAAAGACTGCTTGAACTAGACGCAAAATTCCTCTAATCACAAAGTCAAACCTTCCCTTCTTCTGCAAATGATAACCTTCCAGAAACAAATTTGACCTTGATGCAACAACAAATCTTTAGCCCAACAGAAACTTTTCCCTAGAAGAAGTAGCACTTGTACTTAGAAGAATCAACACTTTGACCTAGAAGAAACAACAGAACTTCAACCCAACAAATCCAAAACTTCAACCTTCCCAGCAGTAAAACTTTAACCCAACAAATCTAGAAATTTGAACTTCCCATCAATAGAAATTTGACCCAGCAAATCCAGACATTTGACCTTCTCAGTAGCAGAACTCCGATCTAACAAATCCAGAACTTCAGTCTTCCCAGAAGCAGAACTTTGAATCAGTAAATAGCCTAGTAAATCCACACGTGTGAGAGAGAGACAACCCATAAAATTTGATTTTCTTCCCCATAAAATATCCTTTTGTTTCTTTTGCAATTTCATAATCTTCCACCTCTTTCTCTTGGATGTCGAACTTGTGTGAGTGATCTCCAAATGAATTGAACTGCACTATATATATTGCCTCTCCTTGAGTTTGAATGATCCTCATGTAGGTCGACTTTGTGTGGAGGTGAAAAATGAATTATTTTACTCAATAATAATTCTTTTTACATGATTCAAAATCCTAAAAAGGGTCTCATTAAATGGACAATGACTCTAATGACTCAAGAAAAAACCTAGAAGTCATCAATGGGGATTTGACCTAAAACATGATGACCCAAGCATGAAACCCATCGTTTAACAAGTCATAATAATAATAATAATAATAATAATAATAATTTGTTTTTATTTCTTTTGATAAATACATTTCATTATGACTCAAATACAATTATGAAGACTAAACTTAGTTACATTCTTCAACACTCCCTCTTAACTAGGGAGGTATTCATACATACATATATAAGTACATGGAAGATCTCAAAAAACATGAACCATGAAGATTTTAGGCCCTCACGGTGCCAAAAACTAGATTCCTGACCAGGAACATCTATCTAGGTGGGACTAAGATGGACTAAAGATTTCAGCCTCTCTAGTTACCATCAAGCTTACTTACTAACCATTAACCCAGGGAATTAGGTTCATAATGCAAGGTTAGAACTCTATGACCAACGCCACCATCCCTACTTTGGGAAATAGACATCAACACACAGCCCTACCATATGTACTGCCAGACATTTACACACAAAATGCCTCAACACATCAAATACCTCCTGATCAAACAGATAGGTAACATCAAGCACGCTTCCAAAACTTCAAGAGATTTACCTGAAGAATCAAAACCCCAATCAATAAAAACCTTTAAAATACTCATAAGTAAACAAAATCCTTCAGGTTCTTCAAACATCTTGATGCTGCTTCACAATTTATCATAGTAGGACTTAGAGGCTTCCCAAACAAATGTTGATAGAATATTCCTCAATCATATAACTTCCTTTCCTACTTCACATGCAACAACATATTCTACAAACTACTTTCCTTCTTTCAACAACACCTCAATATTCATTCTCCAATTTCTTCTTCAAGGTATCCATCATGACTATAATATTCCATCCCTCTCAACTTGGGAGATATACTCTTTCTTTTATCCAAGCTACCTCTTAACTTAGGGAGATCAACCACTTTCTATGACACCAGATAATCTTTCATGGTTTTAATCCTTCTTATCAGATTCATCTTGATCTTCATCATTCATATCAATTCCTTCATCATGCTTATCAATCAAATCAACTTACAGATATCTTCAACATCTTGAAGATTATGTACCTGCACAACTTAGACAACAAGCACAACCAAAATACACATATAGAAGCATGAAATTTAACTATATCATAATCATGGTAGTATTATAATTTAGACATCAAATACCCAAACTTAGTTAGGCTCATAATAAACAAGAGACACATACTTTTGAACTTCAAATTATTTCTCAGGTTTGGTTATAACCTCTAGGTCACATCACTAACTCAATCAAGATATCAGTCTCATTATATCTAGGGCATCAATATTTCTTCCATAGATATGACATACTCTACTATAATATATTTCAAACCCTAGAATAAATTTAAACAAGTATAGTTCAACTTTAGAATTCATATGTAAGGCTTCTACTAGGATTTAATGCAAACCTAGATTCCATACATGAGACACTAAGCTTCAACATTCAAAACAAATCACAACACAATCTAAGGTATCAAAAATATGAACAACCCTTTTACAAACCCTTAGGTTTTATCATCATAATGGAAATAATATCGCCATAACCTAGAATGTTAAACTTCTACTAGAGCTTAGTTACAAACCCCAGAATTTACACACTATCAACAATTAAGTTAGCACATATACATATCTTAGATTTAATGCACAAACATATCAATACCTACTAGGTAAGCCCAAGACACAAATATCAATACATTTAAAGTTAGATGTATAACAATCTTTATTGAGCTAGGGTTTTGTTCAAATAGACAAACATATACCTAGGGTTTCATTCCTAGGAGATTGCTCTAGATATTATAATGGTTTTGCTCATAAACCCTAATTTAAAAAAACCTCAAGGTCTAGGAATACATTACCATCCAACCCTAAATGACTAGGGTTTCCATAACAACATTACCATAAAAAACCCAAACATCAAAAGAATAGTATTTTCTAGATTTCATCAGTAACCCTAAGTAGACTAGGAATTTTCACATTAACATACCCTTAGGTTAGGATTTTACATAGAAAATTTTAGGGTTCCATAAACATAATTATTTTAATGAGGGTATATTAAATCCAAATATTAATATCCCAAAATATTAATCTTTAAGATTCAAAGGTCCTAGACATAACACTTGTTAGTAAAGTAAGGAAAATTTATTTGAGTGAATGAATATACATTTATCATGAAGAGAACAAGGCTTATGGTCTAAAACATACCATTAAATTGTTCTCTAAACAAACCTTATAGGACATCAATAGAACCTTTATCATGCTTTGTCTTGTGAGATCTTCTCCATAGCCCTTGAGCATATCCACAAGATTTTCCTAAAAATGGAAAAAAAGAACGTTATTAGCATCTAATACAAACACATTTAGATAGGACAAGGAAAACAAAATATAAAAGATAATACAAGGAGTGAGATACTTATATTTGGAAAAATGGTGAGGGATCCCTCTTAATCCAATCTCGAGGATACCTATAACTTTATCAAAACAGTTCAACAATGTTTTTCCAAAGCATGTTAAACCTGTAAGTATAAAAAATACAAAACAACTCAAAAACTTAGAGTATAGGGAATTAGTATTATAAATCCTTTATTTATGATTCTTTAGTCTTGTTCTTCTTTGGAGATCCATCTTCAACAAAATTTTCTTGATCCCTATTTCTCTTTCCATTTCTCGGATTCTCAAGACAATCACTTTTATAGTGACCCATCTTGTGAAAATTGTAGCATTTAGTCTTGGATAGGTCTACCTTCCTTCTAGGCCCTTTAGACTTCTTGAAGGTTCCTTTTTTCTTGTGATGAGCGGAATACACATTTGAAACTTTCTCCTCTTCATTCTCTTTGTTTCTTACTAATGAAATTCCGACTTCTTCTTGACTACATGCATTCCATAATTGTTTGAATGTAGGAGTTTCCTTCCAACTACTGAAACCTGATGAAAATGCACTCCAAGATGTTGGCAATCCTAGAAGTGCAGTGATTACAAGCTCCTTTTCAGGTACTATCTCATCTCTTACCTGAAGTTCATCTATGATTCTATCTATTCTTACAAATAAGGATGCCACAATGTCTTCCTTTTTCATCTTCATAGTTCTTAGTTTATTCTTAAGACTTACAATTTGACTAAGATTCTTGATTGTGAATAATTTTACATCTCTTGAGTGGAATCTATGTTGGAGATATATGGGATGAGGTTGTCCTTTATTCCATCCACCATTAGGGTCATGGCCAATATTTTTGTTTCTCTGAACTTTTCCTTTTCTGCATCACTTGATTCATTTGTAGGTTTCTTTACTTTTCCTTTGACTAGATCCAAGACTTTATTCTTCTCGAGGATGAGATCTATTCTTTTTTCCATTCCCTATAATTTGATGCTCCTTCTAATTTTTTTTCTCCCTTCATTGAGTTAGATATTCTTCTTGAAGATGGTAGGTTTGACTTCTTATATGATTCTTTTCCTTGATGGCCCTTATTCAAAATTATCAAAACTCCTTTCAATAGATATTCATTTTGCATTTTTCCTTTTTCTTTACCTTAGCTTTGATACCATGTTGGAAAATTAGAAAGGAAAAAATATTTTCTTTAGGTTGATAATTAATTTTGATATTATTATGTTCTTATTAGATTTATTGTGTTCTTCTTTTATATTAGTTCATCAAGAAATTACTAAAACCAGAACGCAAAGATCAAAGACACCAGATGTAGGCAGACAACCAGGGAAAAACCCCTATCTAGGGGAAAACCCAGTCAACAACTCTTCCTTTATTAGTTTCACAAGATGATCCAAGACTCCTTGACCTAGACACAGACTTCCTCCAATCACCATGTCAACCCTTCCCTTATTATGTAGATGATAACCTTCTAGCAACAACTTTGACCTTGATGTAACAACAGATCTTAATCCCAACATAAAATTCAACCTAGAAGAAGCAACACTTTGACCTAGAAGCAACGGCATAAATTTGACCCAACAAATCCAGAACTTCTACCTTCTCAGGAATAGAACTTCGACCTTCCTAGCAGCAAAAATTTGACCCAACAAATATAGAACTTTGACCTTCCCAGTAACAAAACTTAGACTTAGTAAATAGCTCAGTAAATACGCACATGTGAGAGAGAGACAAGCCAGAAACTTCGATTTTCTTCCCCAACAAATTTCCTTTTATTTCTTCTGCAATTTTGTATTCTTCTATCTCTTTCTCTTGGATATCGAACTTGTGTGAGTGATCTCCAAATGAATCAAACAATAATATATATATAACCTCTCCTTGATCAGTTAAGGGCCGACTTGGTGTGGAGGTGACAAATGACTTATTTTACTCAATAATAATTCCTTTTACATGATTCAAAAGCCCAAGAAGGGTCTCATTAAATGGAAAATGACTCTAATGACTCAAGACAAAAACTAGAAGTACTCAATGGTGATTTTAACCTAAAACATGATGACCTAAGCATGAAACCCATTCTTTAATAAGTCATAATAATAATAATAATAATAATAGTTTATTTTTCTTTATTTTGATAAATACATTTCATTATGACTCAAATACAAGTATGAAGACCGAACCTAGTTTCATTCTTCAACATGTGGTGCGTGTAGCAATCTTGACACCAAAAAATAATGAGCATACGACACAAATCTGGGTTCCTATAGTCTAGGAAATGAATCGTATATGGTGTTGTGTGTTGTTAGCATCAGGTAGTGGTAAGATTTTTCTTATGTTTTTCTAAGGGTAGTCACTGGTACTAACATGATATATGGTTTGTGTTGTGTTTTTGGCGAGGGGTGAATGTCGTAGGTTGTTCTAGGGTTGGGTATCTCTTTGGACAAATGCTGAGATCCAGACATTATATTGGTGCATATAAGTGAATGCTTCGTGAAACCGAGGAAGGATTGGGAAAAAGTGAGTATGATGGTTCTATGTACAAATGCGACAGTTATGGCATTTGCGCTTGGGTCTGTTGTTAGGGACAACTTGAGGGACCTAGTACCATTTCTTAAGTTCCCAAAAATTAGGACACTGGTTAATCACATGTGCAGGTTCATCACATAAGGCGCGGATGGAGGCGGGTTGAGGTGTCACTAATTCCAATTGCCTCCTTGTATGGTGGGAGGTTGTGTGGACCATGGGTGTAAGAGGAATATGAGCATGAAGCTTCTTCTTCAAAGACACAAAAAATGGTTTTGGACCCATCGTCGGTTACTAATGTGGCAGGAAGAGATTGGGTCACAATATTGGTTTGAGTGAGGGCTCCCAATGCATATTGATAACAAGGAATTTCAAGACAATGGTGCATGTAGTATTTGTATTCCATGCATATTATGCATGCATGGTTAGTGTGTAACGTCTTATTTCACATTGGGGTGGCCTTTTCTCCTAAGGGTGGAGGTTACACTAACAATAACAATAAAGGGGCCACATTAGTATTATGGGGAACTAACATGCCCCTCTCCTTTAAAAAAGTGTTGTCCTCAACACTTGAGTAGTTTTGGATGCTTTTGTATAAAATTATCATCCTCCCATGTGGAATATTCAACAAGTAAGTTCTTTCACGTAATGAGATACTCTTAAATTGATCGATTGCATAGTTGTCGGGTTCTTGTTTCCGTGACTACTTCTAGTTCCAATATGATTTTTTGTTCTTCGTCAAGTTCTGGAAATATTGTTTGAACTGGAAGCTTCTCACCAATAACCTTCTTTAAGCATGAAACATGTAAAACTAGGTGTATTGGGTAAGATGCATACAACTCCAATTTATATTCCATAATGCCTTGTACGGACAATAGTACTTGGGTGATAATTTATTATCCTTCTTAACTTGCTTGAGGGACATTTTTTTATATAGTTGTAGCAATATAAATACCCAGTCACCTACATCAAAACTTCTTTCACTGTGATGTTGATTTGCCTATTGTTTCATTCTATTCTGCACCAGAACGAGGTTATCCTTTAAGAGTTTGAGAACTTGTTGTTGATGCTTGATGTCATGTTCCACTGCTTGAACCTTAGATTTTTCTCTTAAAGATGATGTGATGGATGGTGTATGATATCCATAAAGTGCCATAAATGGGGCCATTTTTGCTGCAGTATGGAAGGAATTTTTATACGACCATTAAGCTAGAGGTAACCACTTGACCCATTATTTTTTTTTACCAGATACAAAGAAACAAAGACATTCTTCCAAACATTTGTTCACTATCTCAGTTTTCTCGTAGTATTGAGGATAATAAGATGAACTATGAGTTAATTTAGTAGCAAGACAAGAAAATAGTTCCATCCAAAAATTTCCAATGAAAATGGGATCTCTACCACTTACAATAACCTTTGGGTTTCCATGTAGCTTTTGAATTGTTTCCATAAATGCAGTAGCAATTGTATTGGCTTTAAAATGATGAGATGATGCACAAAAGTGTGCATACTTGGTAATTCTATCAACTACCACCATAATGACACTCTTTCCTTTAGACTTGGGTAGATTTGTGATAAAATCCATTGATACCTCCTCCCAGCGCTAACTTGGAATGGCTAAAGGTTGTAACAAAGTTGGGGTCTTAATTGTCTCAACTTTATTTTGTTGGAAAACCAAACATTCTGCTACATACTTTTGAATATAAGATGTAAGGCCATCCCAAAAAAATTCCTTCTTGACCTTGTGGTAAGTTTTTAAAAGTCCCCTCCTATGGGGGGGTGTGAAATTCCAAAAGAATTTTTTGTTTGAGTTGCAAATTTTCATAGAGATATAAGCGATCTTTGTACTATAATGAATCATTTTTATAGATATGTGTATCAGACTTATTGGGATCTTGCTGCAACTTTTTAATGAGTGTCCATGCCTTTTCGTCATTCTTCCATTCATCCCTTTCTTCAATTATCCAGTCAGGTTGGATAATATAAATGACACAGATCAATACTTCCACATCCTCATCCTTTCTCAAGAGTGCATCTCCAACAACATTTTACTTCCATTTTTTATAGATGATTTCAAAGTCATAACCCCACATCTTTGTGACCCATTTTTTTCTCTTTTGAAGATATTATTTGTTCTAAAACGTATTTAAGACTACCATTATTTGTTTTTACCTTGAAGTGTCTTCCCATTAGGTAAGGTCATCGTTTCTTTAGTGCATGTAGTATTTCCAAAATTTCCTTCTCATAAATAGGTTTGTGTAAATATTTTCCCTTGATTGGATGACTTTCAAAAGAAATGGGTCTTCATTCTTTTATTAAAACAACACAAATTCCATTTCCTGAGGCATCACATTCCATAATAAAGGATTTTGTGAAGTTTGGTGTAACTAAGACTAATTCTTGGAACATTGCCTCTTTAAGATGTTCAAAGGCCTTAATTGCTTCTATAGTCCATGAAAAGGAATATTTCTTTAGTAATGTTGTTAGAGGCATTGCTATTCTCCCATAATTCTTAACAAACTTGTGATAATACCCTGTCAACCCGAGAAATCATCGAAGATGCTTTAGGGTTGTGGGGATTTTCCATTCCTTAACGGATTTAATTTTGTTAGGGTTCACTTTAACACCCTCGTGAGACAAAATATGACCCAAATATTCCACCTCCTGTACTCCAAAGAAACATTTTGAGATTTTTTCGTATAATTATTTTTTCTCCAATAGTTTGAGCACTCTGTCAACATGTGGAACATGATCCTTCCAAGACTTCCTATAGATTAATATATCATCAAAAAATACGAACAAAAATTTCCTAAGGAAATATTTTAAAATGGAGTTCATCAAACCTTGAATATAGAAGGTGCATTAGTAAGGCCAAAAGGCATGACTGAAAATTCATAATGACCTCCATGAGTTATGAATGTCTTCACTCTTCATTCTAATTTGATGATATCCGGAATGAAGATCCAACTTGGTGAAGTAAATTTTTCCATGTAATTCATCCAACAATTGATCAATGAAAGGAATGGGGGAATTTATCTTTAATAGTGAGCTTATTGAGATCCCTTTAATCTGGACACATATGCCATGATCCATCCTTCTTGTGCACCAATATTACTCAAGCAGAGAAAGAACTTTGACAAGGTTGAATTATATTGACCTTTAGCATTTCTGCAACCATATGTTAAATTTCACTCTTTTGGGCATAAGGATATCTGTAAGGCCTGATGTTTGAAGGAGCACTTCCTGAAATCAAATGAATAACATGATCATGATCATGAATAGGTGGGAGGCCTTTGGGAGCCTCAAATACCTTGAAATGATTGTCCAAGGTTTTTTGGAGATTTGGAGAAATAGATGATTTCGATGTTTGAACCTCTAGTGAGCATAATTATGAAATTACACCCCATTGTTATTTCTTTAGAAGCTTTGTCATGCCATTAGAGATGATTATCTTTCCTAGTTTCCCTATGATACCCCTTAATTCAACCTCCTTTCCTTCCCATAAAAAAATTCAAGAAAAGTTCTTGAAAATTAAAAGCCATCGTCCCCAAATATTTTAACAATTGGAATCCTAGTACAACATCATCACCACCCATTTGAATGGAAAGAATTGTACCATTCAATACATATTCCCCCATGGTTAGCTTTATATTATGGCACTTTCTAGTAATTTAGAGTTACTCCATTTGCAATCATAACTTGAAACTTTGGTGCTAGATATATGAAGAAATTCAATTCCTTGGCCATCCTACAATGAATAAAATTATAGGTACTACCTGAATCAATCAACACTAATACATTTTTATTCATATGTCTTTATATCTTGAGAGTTTGAGGAGTGGTAATTCCTGCCAATGCATTAAAAGATATGGTTGGATTCATTTCTTCTTTCCTTGGGGTTGGTTCCTCATGTATATCCTCTTCTTTTGACCTTGATTGTTCATTTTCTTCCTCCTCTTCACAACCTATGTAAAATAATTTCTTCTCAGCATACTTATGACCTTTAGTGTATTTGGTATCACAACTGTAACAAAGCCCTATTTCTCTTCTTTTTTTCCAATTGTTGTGGTATCAACCTTGTAGGTTGTGGAAGGCTAGGAGCAACAACACTTCCATATTTATAGTTTTGAGTGGTAGACTTCCTTGTTTCCATAATTTTTCTTTCAATTTTTCTTGCCACCTTGAACACCTTCTCCAATGAATCAGGTTCCCAAATGCAAACCTCCTGTTCGATGTTATCCTTTAGAGTCCCTATGAAGACATAAATCCTATGCTCCTATGGAATATAATTTACCTTGATATTCAATTTTTGGAAGTCCTTAATATGCTTCACCATTGAACCATTTTGTTTGAGATTTATCAATTGGATAAATAAGGTGTTGCTCTTTGTATCCTCATAATGTGCTATCATTTCCTCCATAAAATTGACCTAGTGAAAAGTGTTTTACAAGAACAAATCCATCGATCCCATAAAAAATGATTGGGTTCTAAATATAAAGTTGCAATGCGTACCTTTTGTGTGTGTTTCACATTATGGAGATCATAATATTTCTCCATCTATAGTATCCATGTCATCGGATCCTTTCCATCAAAATTCCTCATATCGATCTTTGGAATATGCTGGTTCTTCAATGCAAAGTTAGAGTCTCTGAAATCATGATTAATATTCCTTTTGTTCTTATCATGAGTTTCATCTAATACTTTTTCACCATTAGGAAGCATTTCTTGTAGCAAATTTGTCAAACATTCCTTCAAACCTTCCATGCCCGCTTTTAATCCATCCTTCAAACCTTCCATGTATGATTTTAATCCATCCTTCAAACCTTACATGTTTTATTTTAATCAATCCTTCAAACCTTCCATGTCTAATTTTAAACCATTTTTCAAACCATCCATATTAGCTTCCATTTCATTTTTGGTTACTTTTTGCGAGAGCGAAATTTGTTGCACTTGGTTTCGTGATTTTGATATATCATGTTGCATTTCTTCCTCTTCTTCATGTGTCATAGTATAGATTTATGTTTGCTTACTAGGTGTTCCATTTTCTTGCTTCGAGTCATTTTTGAATCAAATAATGATATTTATGCTTCATTATGCCCCTTCAATCACTTCAAATTGATTTTTCAAACAAAACTTATGAAACTTTAAGAAAAATACACACATTTTTCTTGCTTTGTAGGATCTCGATATTGAATATGTTATAGCTCTGTAATATCGGATCTCCAAGGTCTAAAACTTCACCTCATGGCAGCCCTTTGAGTCTTCTTTCCAACCCCACAATTCAGACTAAGATTGGAGTCTTCAAGAAAGAGTTATTCCCAATCTCCCATGATGACCCAATTATATACTAGTTCAGTAGAGAGAACTTGTATAGAATGCCACATGTCACTATTTTGACTTTGGATCTAAAAACGATACACGTCAAACTACAACCCATGAAATTTCAATCATGTTTTACGAAATTCAAATCCAATTCTCAAAGAGAAAGTTATGACGATTTTCCTTAGGTAACCTATTTGAGACTAAATTATGGAGCCTGCAAACACCTTAACTTCCTTAGATCATATCTACGAAAATATAGTAAACCAAGATTAAAATTTTGTAGACAATGTTCACCAAGAATTTGGCTCTACATGGTCTAAATTTCAGCTTCAGAAGCCTCGAAGAAAAAAAAATTATAGTGAAAGTTCCAAGATGACCTGTTTGAAGAAGGGAAACCCTAGAATCCAAAGCTCTGATACCAAATTGGATGCAACCATCTCACAAAATAGAAGAAAATATAGATCAACAACTTAAAAATTATCCTCTTCAAAGGGGAAACCTCATTTACATAACATAAATGAATAATTCTTGGATGATACAAATGAAAGGACCTCCTTGGTATATATAGGAGTCTAAGGGGTCACAATATAATCAAAGCCTACATAACAATAATAACAATAATGGGCTTCTATGGGGCACAACCATCACAATATGGGGGCTACATGGGCATAGTAATATAGGGGGATACACTAACAATAATAATATAGGGGTTACACTAGTATTATAGGGACCTAACATCAGGTATCTAGCCCAAGCTCGAATTATGATGCAAGTGTTCTACCACATGAATCTTAAGGGTCATTGTTGGGAAGATTGGTAGGAAATAGGATGGGTTGAGATGTGCTCCCCTATATCATCTATTGCTCGATATGTGGTAGTAATAGTTTAGATCCCCCATGAGATTCCAGGTTGAGATGTGCTCCCCATTGTGATTCCAGGTTGAGATGTTCTCCCTGATGATATACTCTCCGATGATGACGTGGATCAGAGAATTGGTTCCTCCTTGATGTTTCCCATGTGGTAGCATTGGTTTTCCCATTGAAAATGATTATGGGTTGTGGCGGTGGCTCCCCGATGAATTGAGTGTGGTAGCTTAGGCTCCCCTCTGATGTCAAATTCCTCTTATTTTAGATTCGAGAATGTTCAACATATGAGAAGGGACAATCAAGAGATAAGAAATAATAAAAAAGAGATGAATCAATATGAACAATGATGATTCTTGATATTGGATATTATTTAATGAAATGATACTCATGACTTGACGCAGGTGGAACTTCCCCTAATTGAGAGGGAGTGTTAAAATTGGAAACTAGGGCCAAATTCCACTTTGGACAACTCATTTTATGGAGATGATGATTTCATTGAATTCCACTTTTTGAGAGGACCAAAATCAACCTAAAGATCATCAAAGTTGGACAAGGGAAAACATATTTTTGAATTATGAGCCCACATGTGCATATTCGATAAGTCGGCCCTAAAGCAAATTGGACACCCTTGGAAAGCTATAACTACAAGTGACCTAAACCTCATTTGGACATCATCATGAGAAATTGTTATATTCTCTGTCTTGTTTTTGGATCACATAGGTATGAGGTAGATCCATGGAGGAATGGGTTTGCAAGAAGTTGAAATTGTAGGGTCTGAAGCTCACATCTCTATTTTAGGGTTTTGGGCCTTAGTCGCAGGCATGACGCAGGAAGATCTTGACTGTAGCCATTAATTGACCGGCTCATTGGTGCCACCGAAGCTTTTCAATTGCACGCATAACAATTTTTCCATGCGACTAGCATCTATGGTTTCTGAGTCATAGTCACAGGATTTCCAAAGGATAGTTTCGGCTGTAGTCACTGGCTCACGTGCTCAAGGGAGCAATTGAGGCATTTCAGTTGCTCGCACAAAAATTTCCTCCATGTGACTGGAAGTTAGGGTTTGATTGTTCAGTTATCTGAACTTTTCACTCGTTGACAATAGTGTTCGACAGTTGAACATAGGCAGTGACAGTTTATTACAAGCTTTTGAATCAGGGTTTTGAGTATTGACATGGTTGGGTCCATCTCATGGATAATTTCTTAGTTGGTTTTTTTTGGATAGTTGTATGGATGAAGATATGGATCATTGTACTCTCTTTTGTCGAATCATTCAATGAAAATCTAATAATAAGAAGAATTTGAAAAGGGTTTCCCCATAGTGGGTTTTTCCCTGGTCTTTGACCAATTCTGGTGTCTCTATGTGTGAATGCTTTTCTTCTATTGTTCCTTTATGTTCTGCTACATTGATGATGATATTTTTATTTCTACATAGTTGCATATGTTGTTGAATAATTATGTAAATATTAATAATGTTATAAGGTGAATTTAATTTGTAAATGAAGAAATGCAATTTATCAAATCAAAGAAGAATATAGCCCTAAGAAAAACTAACACCCTATAGGGGGATTCTAATATTGCTGTTGAGGGTTTTAATGTTGGATGTTCACTACTCCCTGATGGGGGAAAGGGTCTTCCATAATGACAGTTTTTTGGTGTGGCCCACCATGCTCCCTAGTATCTTTCATCTTTTTCAACTCAAGGATTTGAGGGAAATGACCGGTATAATGGCCATATTACCCAAAAATAGCACAAGCATGATTATCCTTAGACTAGAGTTCTTTTTATGCTTTTGTAAGTTGTTATTTCTTTAGCGATGGTTTTGGTTCTAGTGCCCCCAATTGGTGGCTGTGAAGGTTGTTGCTAGTTGTTTCCCCCCTACCGAGGTTCCCCCTTTGGTTTTTTCTTTCCTTTCTTTTTGTTGGAATTTTGTGAGTTTGTCATATTCGACTATTCAAAAGATCGTTGCCATTGTGGGAAAGAAGGTTGTACAAAAATAACCCCAACATTAGGTTGTGCTGGGGGGATTTTGCTGGGATACAGTTAAATAGAAGTAGGGATTCCCTTGCCCTCGGTTGATGTAGGTTCTATGGGAGGTGGAAACTACCTCTGTCATGTGTAGGGGGTATTGGACACCTAGTGTGGGAGGATGTTGACTCCCTTCCATGATCGAATATTGTCCCTTTGGCATAACAAGGTTCTACAGGGGTGCAAACTGATTGGGATCATATCCCATGTTGGATGATGGTTGCACTACGGGTTGGGTACTATATGGCTGGTAATTATTTGGGCCATGGTATATGTTTCCAACTTGCTGGAAAGTGTTTATGAGTTTATTTTTGGATATGGAGCCAATCAACCCATTCACAACACTTGATGCTCCTGAAGTTTCTAGTATAAAAGATTTCAATCGAGAGGAATCTGAGAGGATATGATAGAGGTATCCAGATTGAGTATAAATTAGCTCAAATTGTTGAGCTTTATTGGTAACCTATGTTGGACAGTTGACATTGTATAGATGGCTAGTGCTTGCAAGTGTTTTGGCATTGATGTCAACTAGATAAACATGGAGGTTTGTGGCAGTAGATGCTAGCATTGATATGCTTGATGTGTCAAGCTTAGGGGTGTTGAAAATATTGAGAGGGGGGTAAATGAATATTTCTTTTCAATTGTTATTATTACCAGTTTAGATTCTTTACAATTTTAATCAAAGAAATGATTTTATTAAATATAGAAAAATATTAAATACAATATCTGATGAGTTTTTCCTAGCACCAAATTGGACTTTGGTGAGGATCTAACCTCTAGGGCTTTGACCCTATAAATTTACTCTGTCAAGAAATGTTTGATTGTATTATATTGCTTCCAAGTACTTCTTTACCAAATCCTATCCTTGTAGTCTTTGCAACAGGTCTTTGCAACAGGTCTTTGTCTGTGCTATGGCTTCATTTCGGGTCTTAAATTTCCAAGATGAATCAAGTCAAAAGATTGTCCTCCTGCTCTGTCTTCTGCTTCCTTTTTTTCTTGGATTTCGACTTCTGCTGCACCTTCATATTCTACTAGACCTCCTACTTCTCGACCTTCGGCTTCCTCTATCTTTTCAAGTTCATGAATTGTGAAATTTTTAATTCTTCTTTGTTCCCTTTTTAATATTCATCCAAGGCCATTTTGGCCCACGGGGCTTTGGATTGACGGTGAATGGGTGCCTTGTTAAGGCACTCCTTACGATAGGTCACCGGTTCAAATCCCCGTGGGTACTTAGGTTAGTCTTAACAAGCAAAAAAAAATATTCATCCAAGGCCCACATGGAGGTCCCACATCCACATCATCAATTGCAATCGCAATCGCAACTTTTAATGTTATTGATGTAACATAGTCGATACTCATATTTCCGATGAGGCAGACGTGATATAGCGTTAAACAATTGTCAATAGACCCATCGGATCCACAACTTCTATTGCAATCAGTGGTTCGGGGGTTTATCACAATTAGCGGTTCAGGGTGACAACCCTTTATGATTTGTGTAACTTTTGATACCTGGATGCAGTATTACATAAAGGTATATTTTAATGGATTTGTTAGGTCCACATATTATATCGCAATCGGTGTTTTAACATTTCATCCCTTTAAGCCTTGTGATATGAAAATTTTGATACATAGATGCAATATTACATTAGGGTGTTTTATAATGTAGCAATCGGGTCCGCACCTTATATTGCAATCATAGTTTTTATTGTGACATCCCTTTATGACTTGTGATATGAAAGTTTATATGGTGGATGCGATATTGTATTATGGCGTATTGTAGTGGAACCATCGGGTTCGTAGTACATATCGCAATCGGCGGATTTGGGGCAGTGATACATAATAAACCTTATGGTTTGCGATTGTGCGATGGATGCCATATTTTATTGAGTTGTATTACAATGGTGCAGCAGGTCCGCAATGGTATCACAATCACAGGTTTTTGGGCGGTGACATTTATGATGTGTGATACGTAACTTCCGATAGTGGCAGACGCAGTATTATATTAGAGCTTGTTCTATTGGAAAGTCGGGTATACAACTCAAATCACAATCAAGGATTTTGTGCAGTGGCATGTAATAGAGCCCACCGATATTATATATGCCAATATGTTAACTCCTACAGTTTGTTTTATGAGCTGTGAAATTTTTAAGAGGTTTCCACAGTTTATTCCTTCCTCCGATAGATATGCTTTGTCTTGGCTCGTCGCTCTTGTGGTTTCTCTTCACTCCTATGACTTCCGATACATTGCTCCAATAACTCTTCTTTCGATAGATCTTCTTTGATGGCTTTCGATGAACTCTTCCTGCTCCTGTTTCTTCACGGATCTGCTCTACTTGGCTTCACATCATTATTTACTATCTAGAATATTTCCATATTGACATCGATGACAACATAGATAAAAAATCTCCCCCTTTATCATTGGTGACAATATTCTTCTTCTCTCCCCCTTTGACATCAATGGCAAAGGAGTGCACAAGGACTCCCCCTGTCGAACTGCTCCCCCTGTCATGTGGCATCTTAAGAATCATTTTAGTGTGATGCTAAAGCAATAACCCCCATATTTTGATGAAGATTTTCAAATTCTTCTCAAGGAATAGGTTTGGTGAAAATATCTGCAATCTGTTCCTTGGAATTGATATATTCTAACTTGATGTTTTTTTAGCCACATGTTCACGGAGAAAATGATACTTGATTGGTATATGTTTGGTTTTTGAGTGCATCACTGGATTTTTACTGAGATTGATAGCACTTTTGTTTTCAAAATGGATGGTGATTGGATGTTTAGTTTCTATGTTGACATCCTTCAAAGCTTCCTTCATCCATAGTATTTGTGTACAACATCTAGTTGTGGCTATATATTTGGCTTCAGTTGTAGAGAGAGATATAGATGATTGTTTTTTGTTGAACCAAGCTACCAGGCAATCTCCCATAAAAAAATCATTTCCACTAGTGCTTTTACGATCATCCATGTTTCCAGCCCAATCAACATCGGTATAAGCTGTCACTATAGTATTTATGCTTTTGGGAGACCAAATACCAAAATCAGGGGTTCCTTTCAAGTATTTGAGAATTCTTTTCCTAGCCAACATGTGGGATTGCTTAGGAGCTGATTGAAATCTTCCCACCATTCCCATTGCTTGCATAATTTTGGGCCTTATAGTATTTAAGTATAAGAGAGCTCCAATTATTGACCTGTAAAGAGTTGCATCTACCGAGGGGGAATCATTGTCTTTGCTTAGTTTTCAATTTGTGGTCATCGGTGTGCTCATTGGTGCACATTCTTCCATTCCATATCTTTTAAGAATATATTTGAGATATTTTGTTTGAGAGATAAACATTCTTGTTGTGGTTCGCAATATTTGTAGTCCAAGGAAGTAGGATAGCTCACCAATCATTGACATTTCAAATTCTTTTGACATATTTTGAGAAAAATCATGGCTCATTTCATCATTATTGCTAGCAAAAATCAGATCATCAACATATACAAGGGCGATTAGTAATTTATCCTCATCCATCTTCAGGTAGAGATTACTTCATTCCACCCCCTTTTTGAAGTTTTGTTGTTGTAGATAGCGATCCAATCTTGCGTACCACGCTCTAGGAGCTTGTTTCAAACTGCATAATTCCTTTTTCAACTTACATACAAAGTCTTTTCCTTCTACTAGATCAAAACCTTTTGGTTGCTCCATGTAGACTTCTTCCTTGAGTTCCCCATTCATAAATGTTGACTTTACGTCCATTTGATAGACTTTGAATCCTTTTGAGCATGAAAATGCCAAGAACATCCTTATAGCTTCCATACGAGCTACTAGTGCAAAGGTTTCTTCAAAATCAATTCCTTCAATTTGTGAATAACCTTTACAGGCAATTCTTGCTTTATTTTTATCCTTTGGATGAGGTAATAGCTCCCATGTCTCATTTTTATTGATTTGAGACATTTCTTCTTCCATGGCTTCCACCCAATGAGGATCCTTGCTTGAGTAAAAGATTCCGGTTCTATCATAGATAGGAGAGAAACACCATTTCTCTTTGGTGTAATTGTCATCCTTCTTTGAGTGTGTATTCCTTCATCTACATTTCCAATAATATTCACTTCCAGGTGATTCTTTTGGAGGAATTTCACTTTTAAATGAGTTTGAGGTGATTCTTTTTATTTTTGTTTTTCTTGATCTTTTTCTTACTTTTAAGGTTCTTCTTCACTTTCTTCAATAAAGGGGTCAACTTCATGATCTTCAATTTTATTTTCTGGAATCTCTTCATCAACATGCACATCAATAATTTCCACTATTTTCCATAGTCTATTATTGTATCATTTGTAAGCTTTACTTCTGGTAGAATACCCAAGAAATATTCCTTCGTCAACCTGAGAATCAAATTTTCCCGGTAAGTCATCTTTGATCTTTATGAAGCATTCACTTCCAAAAATCCTGAAGTATTTTACTGAAGTAGGTCTTCCTTTCCAAAATTCATAATGAGTCTTCTCATTATTTGGTCTTAATTGAGTTTGATTCAAGGTATAAACTGTTGTCCTGACTACGTCCTTCCAAAATTTTGGCTGCAAGTCAGCTGCTAGTAACATAGTTCTAGCCATTTCTTGAACAGTTCGGTTTCTCCTTTTAACTACCCCATTTTTCTAAGGTGTTCTAGTAGTGGAGAGCTCTCTTTCGGTTCCATTTTCTTTACAGAATTCATCAAATTCTTTGGATGTGAATTCTCCTCCTCTATCCATTCTAAGACATTTAATTTTGGAATCCTTTTCATTTTCTACAAGAGCTTTAAGATTCTTAAAACATTCAAATGCTTCAGATTTATATTTTATGATATATACCCACATCATTCTAGTATATTCATCAACAAATAAATAAAAATACCTTTCTCCTTTGAGTGTCGGAGTTTTGGTTGGCTCACATAAATCTGCATGAATGATCTCTAGAGATTTTGATGTGGAGAACTCCTTAGTCTTGTGGCTGGTTCTAGTTTGATTTCCATGTTGACATGGGTGACATACAGCTTGATCTGGTTTGGACATCTTTGGAATGTCCCTTACTGCATTTATTTTTCTGATATTGATCAAGTTATCAAAACTTGTATGCCCCAGTCGTTTATGCCACAACCAACTTTCACTTGTTTGACTTAGATAACATTTATCTTCTTGGATTTTGTTCAGAATGTAGACGTTATCTGATGTTCTAACTCCTTTTTCTACAAGTTGTCCTGAGGAAGAGTTCCTTATTTCACAATTTTTAGTTCTGAAGACAACATTATGACCTTGATCATAGAATTAGCTAACACTCAAGAGATTGTGTTTGAGCCCATCTACCAGCAAAGAATTTTTGAGCCTTTCCTTTTCCATTAATAAGGGTAACAATTCCTTTTCCAACAATTTTGGCAAACCCACGCCCAAAGGATACATTTTCTTCCTTTTTGTTTAATGAGATAAACTTCCTTTTTTCACCTGTCATATGTCTGGAGCACCCACTATCCACAAACCAAATATTTTCCTCATTATGAGCACATAAAGCTAGACCACATTTATCCGTATTGGGAATTTCACCCTCTTCTTCTCTACTTTTGAGGGGGGAAAGTTTGTTTGCTATGTCCATTATCATTACATAATGAGAAAATTGGATCAAATTTGGCCAAAGGATCAAACGAGTTGAAAGTATTGATTTGTCTTTGCCCTTTGAGACTACATGGTTTTTTTGTCTGATTCTCCAATCTGTGCTTCATTCTTACACGCCATGCAATGTTTAGCTTGATGACCAAAATTTTTGCAATAATAACACTATCCAAGAAATATAGTTTGGCACCGATTATAATAGTCATGATTTGAATAAGCCTTCTTCCTTGGAGTTGCTCTTTCTTCATTCTTTGGATTTGAGTCAGGCCTTTGATGAGATGATTTTTCTTCTTTTGGATTGCTGCAAAGTACATCGACATAGCTTCTTGTATTATCCTTGGCACTTGATGAAAAATCAATCCCAGACTTGTCACTTTGATATTTCTGAGTGTTGAGACAATGATCAAGTGTTTGAGAACTTTACCAAATTATTTTGATTTGTTGCATTTCCTTTTTGAGAGATACTATTTCAAATTCATATCTTTCACATATAATGTCCTCCCTTCTTTTACCTTCCTGTTTGTCTGTTTTAAGAGACATAACCTTCTTTTGTAACTCCTCATTTTATTCAATGGTACTTATCAATAATTCATTTGTATCTTCTTCGTTTTCCTGTCTTGGTTCATCATCTTCGGTGAATTCCATAAATAGTACTTCCTTGCTTCTAGCATAGTCATTCTCTTCATCTGATTCATCAGTACTTTCTTTGTGATGGAAGATATCTTTGGATGATTTCTTCTTGATGACCACATATTCATCCTCATCAGATTCATCTTCTTTAGAGAGGAAATTCTTCTTAGTAAATCCTTTCTTTTTGTATATCCTTCTTTCCCCATTATTGTCATCATGCTTATGAGGACATTTTGTAGCATAATGACCTATTCTTCTTGTTAAAATTGGCAACTAGGGCCAAACTCCATGTGTGTCAGCTTATTTATGGCAGCTGATATTTTTATTGGATCCCTCTCGTCGAGAGGTGTAGGATTGATCTAAATATAATCCGATTCCGATAAGTATTTATCGAGATATGAATTTATTTTTATTATGGAATTATTATCAAGCCGACCAGAAACTTATGTAGGCTCAAGAAGCCCAAACGTCATATCTATTCAACCTATACGTTTTTGGTATAAATAGAAGAGGATTTGATGTCATTTGGAAGACACACTCTTGAGCGAATCTCCTCCTCTCCATGTCTTGGGTTTTTGGAGAAGGAGTGAGACACCAAGAGTAACATGCTAGCCTAATGGTGATGCCCTAGACACAAGTCCTACTACGCAGCAAAGAAGGTCTTCACACAGCCCTATATTCACAGTTCTAAATGCTGCACAAAGGAGGACTAGAACAGACCTAATCTATCCACAGTTATGGATTCCCTTATCCACTCGACAAGAGGCCCTTACACACAGTTAGGAGAAGCCCTGATACGCTGATACACAATCAAAGATGGAGACCCAATGCTGTCCTAAATAAGGAATGCCCTAACTGTTGTTCTAACATAGTCATAAAGATAGATCCTATTGTTGTCATGAAGAGATCTAAACACAGAGATCTGGCTGATGTCTAAACAAAATATCCTAGGCATATACACAGCAAGAAGGGACACACTGGTGCCCTAGATGCAGTCAAGGAAGAAATGTATACACAACCTATGGAGGGATCTAAGCCACAATTTAGGAGGGTGCTATGGGTAGCTCAAGGTGTCTCCAAACAACAGCATTTAAATATGCACTATGATGTTGTCATTAAAGGCCTCAATCTGCAGTTGAGGAGGACTATTCGAGGTAGGCTGTTTTCAAGAGAAAAGTAGTTGGGTGTTGTCTTGAAAGAAGCCATGCATAGTCATCTAGCCATTTGTTGTAAGTAACAACATGGTCATGTTTTGGTATAATATGCTAGGCATAAGTATCCACTGAAGAGAAGCTATGAGGTTGTCGTTTGAAGATTGAATGAGACCTGTTGGAAGAATAGACTGCTATAGCCAGCTGCTTTGCTAGGTTGCAAGCCATAGCAAGCAGCTAAGGCTATTCCATGGGAATAATGCAGCATGCAGGTGGTAGTATGGGTTAGGAGGGGCTCTCCTATATGGTCTGCAACCCTTGAAGGACTCAGTTACCTAATAGCTTGGGAGCAGCACTATAATGAGAACAACTCAGTGATGGATGCAGCAAAGTGCAACACATGGGTACAACATGATGCAACACTGTGATGATGAATGGTATGATCAATGCAATATACTATGATAGGTGAAGTAGTCACCTTGGAGAATCAGTTGAAGCAACATGTCTTCAACTGATCCCATACAGATATTGAAATTCAAAGTGTTGACTTCTGTTGTAAATGTACTATCTCTCTCTCTTTTTCTGCTGAACTTTGAATAACATAAAAGAAGAATTGATCAAGGGTTTCCCCACATTGGGGTTTGTCCCTCGCTGGTGCCACATCTTGTGTCCTCTTGTCTTCTGCGATTTATATTTATGTTCTATCTACAGTTTACTTTAATGCTGATGTGATTGCTAATATAGAAAAGATATTGGAAAATTAAAATAAATTTCTCTAACATAGAACATACCTAAAATTAACATGGTATCAGAGTTGAGGTGAAGACAATGCCTAAGCAAGAGTGATTTGAGCAATCACTGAAGACAGTTGGGACAAGACAAAAGGAACAATGGGTTCCACATCTCTCTTCTAAATTCACCAAGGGTGAAGTTGAAGCATAGCATATTATCAGAATGGAGTAGCAGAAGTTTCTGATGGCCCATCTAAAGATCACTTCATTGGGAAGTTCAGATCTAAGGGTGGAAGGAAAGGCGGATGCCTTGGTTGCAATTCGGCCATTATGTGAAGGAGTGTTCGAATGGAAGAGACACATCTCTTGATGTAGATAACAATAATTCCAGGGATATCTTCATTGATCAAAGGAATGACTGGTAATGCAGGTCATCAAGGAAATGGTCGACTCTTAAAAGAAAGCAAGGAACCCCAGAATCACTTTTATGTACCTGATCGCAAGAAGAACCTGGTGTCCATCTTGGAAATGAAAGTTTAAGATTTCAGGGTGGCACTCATTGATGGAAAGGTATGTGTTTGAAAATATATCTTTCAAAGATGTTTTATAATGCAGGGTTGTATCACGTCCACTAGGGACCATGACCATTGACTCAGCATCAGAGGTCTATGAGTCAGATGCCTAAATTCAAGAAGACCATGAAGGTACATGTCTGAGATCTACCGAAGGAAAATACTACAAGGGGACCATTCCCCTCATGTAGCAGGTCCACAAGTTTGGAACAACCTGTGGAGTTTGAGATTCATGAACAGGGAATCTCATGTATATAGGTGGAAGAAATCCCTCTATGGCTTGAAGCAAAACACCCCAAGCATAGTATGAGAGGATCAACAACTGTCTGATGAAGCTGAGATTCACTAGGAGTGAAATCGATCCAAACCATCTGAAGGTTGTGGATGACAGACCTCTCATACCGACACCTATGTCTGATAGGTGCAGACCCTCTCATTTGTAGAAGATAGAGGGAGTTGGATTCCGAATGTGGAAAGATAAAATACAAGCCTGTGACTACCTCGAGGATCTTAACTTTTAGAAGTTATATGATAGTGATGTTAGACTAGATTTGGGAAAACCCTCTGTGTTTCATAAACTCATTCGCATTGATGTTCTTGGTGAACCTCCATCCGGACATATGTTTTGCAGATAACATGGTGAGCTCATATTTGGTTGAACCTCATTGGATTGATGCCAAGAATCTTCTGAGATATCTTTGGGGCACAATCTCTCATGGATTGAGATACACTGCCGGAAATATGAAAACTGCATGATTATTCGAATGCTGACTAGGCAGGCAGTGTGGAGGATCACTAGAGCACTTTTCAGTGCTGATTCTCTTTGGATTCTTCTTTGATATCATGGATGAGGAGGAAGCAGAAGTCAGTTGTTATAAGTATTGCTGAGACCAAATACATAACTACGAGTATGACCTCGTATGAAGTTGCCTGGTTGTGGAAACTCTTTAGTGAGTACACATGATGAATACCACTATGATTCTCTGTGACAAACAGAGGTGGGATTCGATTATTGAGGAATCCCATATTCAATGATTGCTCCAGTAGATAGACATCAGATACTGCCTTATCTGGGATATGGTCACTCGATGAGCAAGGAGGCTACATCGCATTGAGATGATTTGCAGGTCGCTACACTTTGTCAGAGCCCCGGGGAAAGATCAAATTTGTGATTTTCCTGGATGACTTGGAGTCGTTAAGAGACCCTTGTAAAAGGGTCCTGTTGTTGCATACACTGAGCTCTGGGAGCTCTGGGGGCTTGTAGTTCTTATTGGAGCAACATACGACCATAGGGTGACTCACTATCCCCTGCTGGTGCGCACTCAGACAAGATGATTCACTCTCTTGTGGGACAGGATGATTTGCTCTCCTGTGGACAGGATGATTCTCTCTCCTGTGAACAAGATGATTCGCTCTCTTGTGGGACAAGATGATTCACTCTCTTGTGGGACAGGATAATTTGGTCTCCTATGTAGCAGGATGATTAGTTCTCCTGTGAGGTCTGGATGATGTGTTCTCCATGCCGACTATGTAGCAGGATGATTAGTTCTCCTGTGAGATCTGGATGATGTGTTCTCCATGACGATTATGTAGCAGGATGATTATCTCTCTTGTGAGACATGGATGATGTGTTCTCCATGGTGATTGTGTAGCAGGATGATTAATTCTCTTGTGAGGATAAGATTGATTAAGTTCTCCTGTCGAGGCATCCTACCCATGTAGTTTGGGACTCATGGGAAGTGCCTCTCATCTCATCAATGAGCAGGGAAATGAGGACAGGGACCATAGTAGTACCAATGGACGCATCGTTGTATCTACTGTACTCCCTATGCTAGGATGACCTTCATTGATCTGGGATCAATGATACTGGTCTGGGACCAGTGGTAGGAGTTGTACCCACTATGATGCTAACTTCGGGTCGGTTGACACTGGTCTGGGACCAGTGGTACATACTCTGAGACTGACTTCAGGTCAGTGGAGAACTGGTCTAGGACCAGTGAGAGTGGTACATGCTATGACACTGACTTTAGGTTGGTTGAGACTGATCTAGGTCCAATGTTACACTCTTTAAGATTGATGATACTAGTTTGGGACCAGTGGTAGGAGTTCTACCTACTATGATGCTAACTTTAGGTCAGTTGAGACTAGTCTGGGACCAGTGGTACATACTTTGAGACTTAATTCGGGTTAGTGGAGGACTGGTCTAGGACCAATCGTAAGAGTGGTACCCACTATGACGCTGACTTTGGGTCGGTTGAGAATGGTATGGGACTAGTGGTATGCACTCTGAGACTGACTTCAGGTTAGTGGAGAATGGTATGAGACATTCTCGATCAATTCTTCTTCTTCATAGTTCAGCAGAGCTTAGCAAAGTGGAGTATAGCCAGAAGAGCTGAGCAGAGCAGAGCCAGCATAACTGAGCAAAGTAGAGCAGAGCCAATAGAGCTGAGCAGAGCATAGTAGAGCCAACAGAGCTGAGCTGAGTAGAGCCAGCAGAGCTGAGAAGAGCAGAGTAGAGCCAGCAGAGCAGAGTTGAGCAGAGCAGAGCCAGCAGAGCTGTTCAGGGCACTGATGGCGGAGATAATATAGTTGGACATATGGATCAGCGGATGGAGTTATCCCTAGTTGAGAAGGAGTGTTAAAATTGGAGACTAGGTCCAAACTCCATGTGGGTCAGCTTATTTATGGAAACTAACATTTTTATTGGATCCGTCTCGTCGAGAGGTGTAGGATTGATCTTAATATCATCCGATTCCGATAAGTATTTATGGAGATATGAATTTATTTTGATTATGGAATTATTATCAAGCCGATCAGCAACTTATGTAGGCTCAAAAAGCCCAAACGTCATGTCTATTCAACCTATACGTTTTTGGTATAAATAGAAGAGGATTTGATGTCATTTGGAAGACACACTCTTGAGGCGATCTCCTCCTCTCCACGTCTTGGGTTTTTGGAGGAGTGAGTCACCAAGAGTAATACACTGGCCTAATGGTGATGCCCTAGACATAGGCCCTACCAAAGAAGGTCTTCACATAGCCCTATATTCATAGTTCTAAATACTGCACAAAGGAGGACTAAAACAAACCTAATCTATCCACAGTTATGGAGTCCCTTATCCGCTCGACAAGAGGCCCTTACACACAGTTAGGAGAAGCCCTAATACACTGATACATAGTCAAAGATGGAGGCCCAACGCTGTCCTAAATAAGGAATGCCCTAACTGCTGTTCTAACGCAGTCATAAAGATAGATCCTATTGCTGTCATGAAGAGATCTAAACACAGAGATCTGGTTGATGTCTAAACGTAGTATCCTAGGCATATACGCAGCAAGAAGGGACACACTGGTGCCCTAGACGCAGTCAAGGAATAAATGTATACACAGTCTATGGAGGGATCTAAGCCGCAGTTTAGGAGGGTGCTATGGGCAACTCAAGGTGGCTCCAAATAGCAGCATTTAAATATGCACTAGGACGCTGTCATTAAGGGCCTAAATCTGCAGTTGAGGAGGACTATTCAAGGTAGGTTGTTTTCAGGAGAAAAGCAGTTGGGTGTTGTCCTGAAAGAAGCCTTGCACAGTAATCTAGCCACTTGTTGTAAGTAATAGCATGGTCATGTTTTGGTATAATATGCTAGGCATAAGTATCCACTAAAGAGAAGCTATGAGGTTGTTGTTTGAAGATTGAATGAGACCTGTTGGAAGAATAGACTTCTACAGCCAGTCGCTTTGCTAGGTTGCAAGCCATAGCAAGCAGCTAAGGCTATTCCATGGGAATAATGCAGCATGCAGGTGGTAGTATGGGTTAGGAGGGGCTCTCCTAGATGGTCTACAGCCCTTGAAGGACTCAGTGACCTAATAGCTTGGGAGTAGCACTATAATGAGAAAAACTCATTGATGGATGCAGCAAAGTGCAACACATGGGTACAGCATGATGCAACACCGCGATGATGAATGGTATGATCAATGCAATATACTATGATAGGTGAAGCAGTCACCTTGGAGAATCAGTTGAAGCAACATGTCTTCAACTGATCTCATACAAATATTGAAAGTCAAAGCGTTGACTTATGTTGTAAATGTACTATCTCTCTCTTTCTCTGCTGAACTTTGAAGAACATAAAAGAAGAATTGATCAAGGGCTTCCCCACATTAGGGTTTGTCCTTGGTTGGCGCCACATCTTGTGTCCTCTTTTCTTGGCTTGTCTTCTACGATTTATATTTATGTTCTATCTGTGGTTTACTTTAATGTTGATGTGATTGCTAATCTAGAAAAGATATTGGAAAATTAAAATAAATTGCTCTAGCATAGAACATACCTAAAATTAACACTTCCACAGTTGAAACAAATAAGAGGATGCTTACCTTTTAGCTTGGATCCTTTCTTTAGACTTTGTACAAATTCCGCCAATTCAGATTCAACATTGGAGTCATCACTGCTGATATTCCATCCTTTTCCCTTTTTTGATTTTGAGGCCTTGAATGTTGCATCTTTGGAACTTGAGATTCCTTTTCTCATCTCATAGGCAGTGAGAATTCCATGAAGTTCATCCATTTTGAGAGTGTATAGTTCCTTCATTTCTTCTATAACACTTATTTTGGAGTCAAATCTGTCTGGGAGAGATCTTAAGACCTTTTGAACAACAGTGCTTTCTTGAATCTTTTCTCCCAATCCCTTAAGAGAGTTGGCTACTTCAGCTACTCAGAGGAAGTATGATGCAATATCTTCTTCATCATCCATTTTCAGACTTTCGAACTACCTCCTATGAGTTTGAAGCTTTGCCTTCTTAACCTTGGAGTCCCCATCATATAAGCTAACCAGTTTATCCCATACTTCTTTGGCTGAGTCACAATTCAAGACTTTCGTAAACTCAAAATCAGTAATTCCACTGGTAATGGAATTTAGAGCTTTGGCATTGGCAATATAGGCTTTCCTTTCCTCTTGATCAATAGGAAGAGTGGGAGGGGCATTGTACCCATTCAGGATAACGTTCCAAACTTCAAGTTTAAGGGACATTAAGTAGTAAGGCATTCTCTTTTTCCAAAAACCAAAATTAGTACCATCAAACAAGGGAAGCCTTCCTGCTATCATTTCTTGATTCTTCATTGTAACTAAGAATCCTTCTTCCAACTATTAGGCTAATTCTGAAGAACTTGGCTCCAATACCAATTGTTGGAAATACTGAGAGGGGGGTGAATCAATATTTATTTTCAATTGTTATTATTACCAGTTAAGATTATTTACAATTTTAATCAAAGACATGATTTTATTAAATATAGAAAAAGATTGAATACAATATCTCATGAGTTTTTCCAAGCACCAACTTGGAATTTGATGAGGCTCCAACTTCTAGGGATCCTACCCTATCTTACCAAGGCACCAACCTTGAATTTAGGAGCACCAACTCCAAGGAAACCAACCCTTCCAATTGTGAGGCACCAACCATAAGGGCTCCGACGCTATAGATTTACTCTATCAATAAATGTTTGATTGTATTATATTGCTTCCAAGAACTTCTTTACCAAATCCTGTCCTTTTAGTCTTTGCAACAGTTCGTTGTCTGCGCTATGGCTTCACTTCGGGTCTGAACTTTCCAAGATGAATCAGGTCAAAAGATTGTCCTCCTGCTCTGTCTTATGCTTCCTTTTTCTCTCGGCTTTTGGCTTCTACTGTACCTTTGTCTTCTACTAGATCTTCAGCTTCTCAACCTTTGGCTTCCTCTGTCTTTTCAAGTTCATGAGTTGTGAACTTTTTAATTCTTCTTTGTGCCTAATGCCCGATCGATGCCTTTAGTGAAACGTTTTAACTTGTACTTATACGAGTTTCATCAATGACTTGAGAGACACGTTTATTGGAGGGAGGCTGACTTGTTTATTTACGAAGAGACTAGAGAGGCTATAACCATGTTATAATAGAAGTCTAGCAGTCCCCACATACCACATCACTGCTAATCACATTTATAAATTTCAGAGGTGTTATTGTTCTGTGATTTTGAATATTGGCAAGATAAAAGTCACAAAATATACATCAAACCACTTATGAGTGTAGGACCTAGCCATCTTGGACCCAGAGAGGGCTCTCTATACATTTATGTTTTAAATTTGGTTTTAGTGCTGGAATATTTTAGGCTAGATATAAAGAATAAAAATATTGTTTGTTTTCTTGTTCATTTGGTTGGAGAAAGATCATTTTTAAACATTTTCCATTGGGCAATGGAGTCACAGGCCGAGTGGTAACATCAATTTTACAGAGCATTTACAGGGCAAGCTAACTGTCCTCACTGGATCTTTAAAGAAGAATGATAAATGGAATGACAGATAATGATATCAATTAGGATTACAAAACATTTAAGTATTTTGTAATCGTACTTCAGAAGAAAACACAGAGATTGTAAATACAGATAGCAGTAAGGTGCTCCAACAACATATCTTAAACTATAATTTTTGTTTTACAATGAGAAGTGAAAATGCATGGATAAGTAAACAGAAATACATTAAACACAGAGAGAAAAACATCACCAGGTCAAAACAGATCAAGTATCCTGTAAATTGTCCTTTTATTGATGCTCCAGCTCGAAATTACAATGCTCCAAATAGAAAAATAGTTCAGATGACTAGGGTCCAACCCCTAATACTCCCAATGCATGGAGTATTTAAACAAAAACTACAACGATTTTCCTTGTACACTTGGCAATCTATTATTTATTACAATGAAGGAAAAATTGACTAATGTAGCTAAGGAGTAGCCACGCTGAGAAAACTAGGACAGGTGTCCCTCCTTTTCTGGAATGTTGTTGCCTGAAGTGTTAGTTAGACTGGAGTGGTTTTGCTGACATGGTTGGTGTTGACTCAAACCTGTATGACTACTCTAGTCATCCTTGTCTCGTTCTTCTTGGTAGTCACATAAGTCACTCCACGCTTCCCCTTCATGGATCTTAATTTTGATTAACCTTCGGTACACCTCATCAGCATCAGTGTAGTTGGCAAACGATGGCTTGACCAAAAATACATGCTTCAGCTCATGTTGAATGTAAATCTGATTGCTAATTTCTTCTAATAAAGCTTTTCCTGTTATGTTGCCTTTGATGTTTGACAGATTTGCAACATCTATGGCTATACCTTGAAGCTGCTTGACATAATCCCCTATGTCCATGCGTTTTTCATTTATAACAAATAGAGATGGAAGACCCTTTTAATGCAGAGGCTGCATTATGTTAAAAACCTGTTTACTGTCAACTCTAAAACTTGGCACGTTTCCTTCAGTTGCACATTTAAACTCTTCTTTGTCAGCAACTTCTTGACTTGTAGTATGGTCTCTGTCCTGTCTGCCACTCCCAAGTCTTCCAATTCATATTTGTTTCTTGCATTCAAGAACTCGATAATTATGTTTGTTGTCACTGGCATATCTTCCAACTCTGTGCTGTTGGCTGAAATGGTTTCTTTGGCTTTTTCTAGAAACTCTTTTTGCTAAAAAATAATTTGGATGCTAGGCCAAATTTCATTCATTCAATCTATGATATTGTGCCAAATGATTTCCTTAACCCTTCGTAGAGTATTCCCAATGGAGGATTCTTTTTTCTGACTTCTGAAGCTTCTGAATCAATGCCTTTGTTCTCTGCATCTCTACCAAGTGGTTATCTTCGGTCCTTTTAATCTGATCTTGTAGCACACTAACTTGGGATTCCAGCCTTTTAATTTCTTCATTTTTCATATTCATTCCCTCCATAGATCTTGCCAACTATTTTGTACTGCTTCCTGCTCCTGTTGTTGTACGTACTAGAGTAGTTATGGGGAGGGACGTTAGAGGAAGGGTCTCCATTGTGGTGATAACCATCTGTGTTGCTTTTTCTTTTTCCTGCACCATATTTTCCATCTCTGTCTCCATCTATTTGATTTGGATGGACTGCTCTACTATAAGTTTCATCATGTCAGCTTTTATTCTCTTTGTTTCCTCTATTTCCTTGGTCAATGGGTCATGTGTAGCAAGCAAATTGAGCTTCTTCTTCAGAGCTGCGATGTCTAGCTCTTTCTTCTTTATCACTTCTTCAGCTGCCTTGGTATCTGAGGGGTCATACCTAATTTTTATTATTAAGTCTTCCAAAGACTTAATCTTGGTGTCCTTTGATAATGATGAAATTCTCTCCATATTCAACTGAGACTGAGCATTTGAAAGGGCTACCTGCATTTTGAACAAATTCATGGAAGTGCTGGTCAAAGTAGATGAAATCATTTCACCTGTTTGCTTGTGCATCTCCAGCTGATCAATTGGATGCACATTTTTGACATCAAACTCAAATGAAGTCTGCTTGTAGTCTGCTAGAGTTTTAGGCTCTAATATTTGTGCCTCCAAAAATACCATATGCATCTTGCCCTTCTCTGAGTCAAAGGCAGATGTAGTGCCCACTCTAGTTTCTTGACCCTAATACAGCATTATCTTAGACACTTTATTCTTCGAGGACCTCAGATTGAGGATCTAGACCCATGACACTATTATTAGCGATTGAGATATTCATGGTTGAGATGTTTATGAATGCTTTCTATTGATATTATGGTAGCATGAATGGTTATGTATCTTATCTATCAGTATTCTGATGATTGCAATATTAAATAGTTAAGTTGGTCTCTATTTGAAATTATGATGAGGGTAGTAAAGAATATGTATGCGCTCTACTAAAAGCATAATGAGGATAAATTTTATGGATAGGTACATTTCTACGATGTTACGATGTTGATAGCTTAATGAACATGTATGTTTCCATTGATGATTATTGATGATAGCCATGAGGGATGTGTCCCCTATGTTACCTACTTCCTTTAGTTCAGACTTACAATGGACAATGATGTGAATGACCAAGAATTGTTAATAATGCTATTATGATAATTGACTAACATTGAGAAACCTTGTTATTGATGATTATTGAGTATGGCAGGAAACCATCAGAGGCACTTGCATATGACATGTCGATGACACCTGGTTTGATGAAAATTCATATTATTTTATCTTTTAAAGTCTAAGTCGATCTTGAAATCTGCCATATATGTTTAACTATATTCTGATGATATGTTAATGGTTGCAGACACAGATTAGTTGCTTGGCCGAATGACCCACATATGGGTGATGGGGTTGTACAAGTGGATGGAACTACATGGGAGGGGTGGGACAGAGTCCCTGATCTCACCCACTAGCACTCCCGCCGTGACTTGGGCTGGAAGGGTTGAAACACCTTCGCCTTGAAGATCACGGTGCCATGAGGGCAGGTTCCAAAGTTGGGTCGCACATGAGGACTTTACCGGGGGGCGCGCATCAAGGCAGATTCCTTGATCCCCGACACCATTAGTCTCACTATAGTAGGCAACATAAGAGATGATAGTGGTCTATGACGTTGCACTATACTTTCCCCTCGTAATCACTGGATGCTTGAAGGGCAAGTGGTGTGGCACCCTTGGAACTTCAGGGGAATTTCTTGAAGGGCATGACCAACTTGGCACCCTTGGCATCACAAATAAAACTATTAGGTGTGGCACCCTTGGAACTTCTAGGGAAGTTCTTGAAGGGCACAACCAAATTGGCACCCTTGACATCACAAATAAGCTATTAGGTGTGGCACCCTTGGAACTTCTAGGGAAGTTCTTGAAGGGCACAACCAAACTGGCACCCTTGACATCACAAATAAGCTATTAGGTGTGGCACCCTTGGAACTTCTAGGGAAGTTCTTGAAGGGCACAACCAAACTTGGCATCCTTGGAATCATTAAAAATAAATAATAATAAATAAATATAAGCAAGGAATGAAAACTAGGTAAATTTACATCAAGGGTAAATGATGATTAGAAACCAATGTAATTAAATCAAAAATAAAACTTGGAATAAGGAGGATCATAGGAAGAATTAAAATAGAGTACCTTAAAAACTCTACCCTTCCCATTTTGGAAAATGCTAGGAAGATTATGTGGTTTAATTAGGAAAAAGGGGAAAGACAAAAATAATGGTAAGGATAAAGATTAATCCTAAACTAATTTAAACCTAATTAAGAAAAGAGGAAGGTGAATTAAAATGAGAATAATAAGTTAAATTTAGAGAAATGTAGAGAAGATCCATGTGTCAACAACCAACATAAGAATATCCATCTAGGAGATAACCTGAGTTAAATTAGGGAGTAGATTGGGGATAAAATCTTGACTCATTAATTGACTTCAAGTAATGAACACAAATTAAGGAATAAAAGGGGGGAATAAAGAGACAACTAGGAGAAGAAATAGGAATCTTGTTGAGGTGAGGAAAATATTAGTTTTAAATAAAAATTTAAGTAAATAATTTTGGGAGACCCTTGATGTGAGAATGACACATGGGTGGGTGAATAATCAAGCTATTGAATTATAAAAAAATAATTAATTATGCATGACATGACAAGTGTCACCTATGAGGACTCCTATAAAAGAAGGGGCAAGCCATGGGAGAAGGGACTTTTGGGAACCCTATTGTTGGATGGATGAGATGATGTCAGAGCAGTGATTACGAAGCTATAGTGAGTTTGGTGAGGTAGAGGATTTTAGAGAGGGGACTCTTGAGCCAAGGTGTGCTCTCCTCTACCAGCTAGTGCTTTCCTCCATTGTACAAACCCATTGCAGCTCGGGGGTCCGCGGGGAAGAAGAGTACCCAAGGAGTAGGCTGGGAGGTTAACCGGTGGGTCTTCGCATTTGGATCAAGTGCATAATCATTCACTCGCGGAGGTGACCAGCTACAAGGGAATACCATCAACAGCAGAGCAAGTGGAGTCTCGCCTTCTGGTGAACGGTACATATGTATTTCATCACTATTGATCTTAGTTAAAAGTATGAAAATGGTATGATATGTTTCCTGAAATGAGTGGTAGGAATGTGTGTGCTAAATAAATTTGAATTTCAATGCGTTCCTTTTCTGTTGTATTAGCTGTAAACAAATATATCTATATCTATATATATATATATATATATATACATATATATATATATATATATATATATAGTCTGGATACTGGTCCTCACAGCAGAGAGAAGTCTGCCTTGTGCAATTGCACTCTGTTTCCAAAATTGAGCATTTCATTCCTAATTTTGATTTCCTTGAAGATATCAAATACAATTTCTTCTTTCTCTTTAGTCACCTTTGTAGATGAGGACACTTGAAGAGTTTGTTGTCTTTCTGAAGTAGGAGTAGGAGGAAATGATTGTCCTCCAGCTGGTGAAGGATTTGGAATATAAATTATTTTGATCACTGTTTATGGTTGTGATCCTTTATCTATATCCATGTGTTTTTTTTTGGCTTTCTATTTGTACTTCAATATGAACCCTTTTATGGAAATATCGGTTCCTAGTGACTGCTCTTCTCTGGAGCTCTTCCATGTTATTCCTTTCTCTGGCTCTTTTCCCTTTTCATACCTTTCTTCAATAGTTTGTTTCTCCTATGGCCTTGGGGTTTGTGCACTGGATGAGGGATTACCTGCTCCTCGACCTCCTGTAATGTATCTTGCATCCACTCTGTTTGATTCATGTATTTTTTTATTTCAGGTCTTTGAGTGTGGATGTAGGTCGTGGATTTATTTTCCACCCTCTTCATAGAAATAATACCCCAAGGATCATAAGACCAAGTGAAGATATGGTGAAATTAATCTCTCTTAGTCTTCTATCTGCCTTCTCTCGTGCAACTCTGCTATTGCAAATGAAGGGACCAATTTGGGACTTGATACTGAATTGGGATCTCTTCTTGGCTCCTACAAAATGCATCTCATCTACACTGATCATCTATCTAATATACTCTAATGCAAAGATCCTCATCGGGAGGAACTTTGGTAGCTTGTAGGGGGGAAATTCACAACCATACACTCTTATTTCAGTGTAGTTTTGGTACAAGTACCAATCACCAGTTTTGGCTTGATTAGACAGTTGCATAATTATTTTTATGTCTTCACTTATCCTTGGTTCTGTAGTTCCACTGAGGAGGCTCATTGCTGGGTGTACAAACATTTCCACAAATGTCTTGTAACTGAAATCCTTTTGATCTTTCATAACCAAGGTTGTCCAAAATATCACTGATTGAGGCTCACCTTCATCATTCATTTTGCTCAATGAAAACTGAAACCTGTCTGCCTGAAAATACACAAACATGTAAACCAACACTGAGGAATAATGAAAAACTTCTTCTGTGAAAAAGTTGACAAGTTGTTCATGAATTACATCTGCTAGAAACTGGCTGAAGTTGAAAATGATTGAGGGCTTGGATTCAGTGGAGAGGATAGATAAGAAAGATATAATAGCTTCATCAAGCCATTGATCAGAATAATAGCCAAGTAGGTAGGAAAGAACTAAGGCAATATGTCTGGTTCTGTCAGGGAAAACAGAGGAGGAATAAGGAGGGTTTTTGCTTGGCAAAGGTGTGTTCTCGGCCATGAAAAGCTCTAATGTTTTAGATCTTTTGGAGAAATCAAGTTTTTGGTACATTTCAATCAAAACTTCATGTGAAAAAGGAACAACTCCTTCAATAACTGGGGCCTGCATCATCTACATGATTGATTGAGCATCAATTGTGAATAAAATATGTCCTGTTGGGGCCATCACTGCTCTTTGCTGTGGGTTGTAACATGAATGGCACTTCCTGATTAGTTCTGGACAACTTTGTGTTTTAGGGAAGATATAGAAAGGTAGGTTGGTGTCCCACGGACCTATGTCATCCATTTCATCCATGAATTTGTCCCCCCACCAGCAATATATATTTAATAGATCAAATTCTGAGAGGGTTTCATGGATCTTGAAATCCCTGTCATCCAATGATAAATTATCTAAATCCAGTGGTGGGTGCACCATTGCGTTGAATATTTCTGGTTCTTTCTGCTTAGGTGTCATTGTTGTCTACTCTGTAAGAGAAAAGGATGAAAGAAGTGGGATTTTTAGTGAGGGAGAAAGAAAGGAATTTGAACAGAAATGGGATTCAAGAATAGGAATTGATGATCATTGCTTGAAAATTAGTAATCCTAGATTGTGTTGTTGTTCTCTTGTGCTGCTTTGTATTTCCTGCAATTAGATGAATGGAGTGGGAGGAAGTGCCTACAAGTGAACGATAACATTTAAAGTTTGAACTCGGCGCAAATTTGGTGGTTTTATGATTTGAAATCAAGCCATTGGATTGGCTTAATTTGGCATGGGTTTGTTGGCTAATGTCCTGACCTCATTTATGGCTCAACAACGAGAATGGGAATGATTGGATGGATGGGATGGTTTGGCACGGTGAGATGGTGAGTGTTTAATGGTCACTTGGGTGAGTCGTTTGGACAATACCCGATACAACTTTTCGGGGGGCCTGCGGAGCGGTAGGCGGTATGAGGGGGGGTACGAACTCACGAGAGCACGACACATAGGGGAGCGGAAACCGCTAACTTCAGACCCCCCCCCAGATTAACTTTCGGATGGTGGGGGGGGGGGGGGGGGGAAGACATGGGCCATTTGATTGGGTAGAGTGAGTGGAGATGAGGGAAAATATGGTGGGTTGGTTAACGACGATGTGATGGGTGAGTGCATGGTGGGGTTGGGTTATGAATGGGGCATACTATAGGAATATGAAAGGGAAAATAAATAAGGTTTGAAGGGGGGGATGATTATTAATGTGTCATAAGCCCCTTTTCCTTACAAATTTTGCTATCCGACCTTAGAAAGATCGAATTTTCTTCAAACCTTAGGAAATGTCTTCCAATTTTTTAAGAAGGTCCTTTCATACCCCTTATTTATTCTCTGATTCTACCTACCCTTATTCTCTATCCTAGCATTTTTTGTTATTTTCCATTTATAGGGTTCATTTAGACTTGCAGACCCTTTCATTGTTTTTTTTTCTTTCCATCCCTTTTCTTTTAAGATCTAACCTACTCTATCACTTACTTTTCCTCTTTGGTCCAGATTAAATGGTTGGACCAAATTCCATTTCTATCTAGCTGATGGTTTGCCAAGATTTACCTATTTGGAAACTCTTTATTTTCTAAACTATCAACATAAATTGAAATTTGTTCAATCATGCTTAAACTGTATGATTTGAACAATATTTGGGGTTTTATTTTTCTTTTCTTTTTTTTAATACCCTCTTTTCATTTCTTTTTCCTCTTTTTTTTATGAAATCAATTGAAAATTGAAATCTATGAAAAATTTGAAACCTGCAAACTGTGAAATGCTTAGTCACCTTGAGATCCTAGAAATTATAGGACCTTAACAAGAAGTCTCTTGCTACACAATATATCGGAGAGGCCCTTTTTAATAGTCATCCAAGGCCCACATGGAGGTCCCACATCCACATAATCAATATGTACCTCCTAACATTCCTAAAGGCAGGTGTGACAAACAAAAAAAATCTCCTCGTCTAGGTCTGCAGCCCATCCAACAAGACACTGGCTATTTACCATCATCTATCTGCCCGTGTTTCTTAAGTTAAGACAGATCCTAACTTGAACTACTATCAACTACAACTTGAACTAACCCTACCAAATAGTATAGCCAAGACCATTCTAACGATCCCCCTACCACTACTACTTCCATCTAGCCAACTATCCACTAATATTTATAGAAAATACTCACACCTACGCTTCACAATCGCAATCGCAACTTTTAACGTTAGCGATGTAACATAGTCGATACTCATATTGCTGATGAGGCGGACGTGATATAACATTAAACAATTGTCAATAGACCAGTCGGATCCACAACTTCTATCTTAATTAGCGATTTGGGGGTTTATCGCAATTGGCAGTCTGGGGTGACAACCCTTTATGATTTGTGTACTTCCGATACCCAAACGTGATATTACATACAGGTATATTTTAATGGAGTTTCTGGGTTTGCATATTATATCGCAATCAGTGTTCTAACGTTTCAACCTTTTAAGCCATGTGATATGAAAATTCTGATACACAGATGTGATATTACATTAGGGTGTTTTATAATGCAGCAATCGGGTCTGCACCTTATATCGCAATCGTGGTTTTTATTGTGACATCCCTTTATGACTTGCGATATGAAAGTTTATACAGTGGATGCGATATTATATTATGGCATATTGTAGTGGAACCATCGAGTCCGCAATACATATCACAATTGGAAGATTTGGAGCGATGATAGATAATAAACCTTATGGTTTGCGATTATGCGACGGATGCGATATTCTATTGAGTTGTATTAAAATGGTGTAGCGGGTCCACAATGGTATCACAATCACAAGTTTTTGGGCTGTGACATTTATGACTTTTGATACGTAACTTCTGATAATGGCGGATGTGGTATTATATTAGAGCTTGTTCTATTGAAAAGTCAGGTCTGTAGCTCAAATAGCAATTGGGGGTTTTGTGTGGTGGCATGTAATAGAGCCCGTCGATATTATATATGTTGATATGTTAACTCCTCTAGTTTGTTTTATGCATTGTGAACTTTTTAAGAGGTTTCCACGGTTTATTCCTTCCTCCGGTAGATTTGCTTTGTCTTGGCTCGTCACTCCTGTTGTTTCTCTTCACTCCTATGACTTCTAATACATTGCTCCAATAGATCTTCTTTGATGGATTTCAATGAACTCTTCCTACTCCTATTGCTTCATGGATCTACTCTACTTGGCTTCACATCATTATTTACTATCCATAATATTTCCATATTGACATCAATGACAATCTAGATCAACAAGGGGGAGTCTTATGATTGCTGCAGTCTTTGACAAAGAATCACAAAAGTAGCAAGCTTATTAGAGAAGCCATACAATGATGACTATGGTGGTTTGGAGTCTAGGATTCTAGGTACAAGAGAAGGGCCAAGGTGCAAAGAACAAAAAAGAGTTGGCAACCATTTCTCAGGTAACAAATGGGCTCCAAGCCTTTAAATCAGACCCTCTCCATTGAAAAGTGCTCTGAAAGAGCTTCCCAAAGGTGTGTAGAAGTCTATAAGCCTCTTGGATCAAGATTTATTCCCAAAAAAAGTTTTGTGACTTAAGCCATGATATCAGAGTTAAAAGGTGATCGAAGGAAGGAATATCAGGACCTCGGAACTTCGTGACCTTAATGAAATTCCTTTTTGAGAAGAGTTTCAATCCAAGAACAAGGAAGGAATGAGAAAGGAACTCGATGGTTTATTTCCTCGGAGGCTTATTTAAAAAAAAACCTAAAGGAGCAGGCCAACCATTGGGAGTCGATTCTCAGCACGTTGGATATTGGACAAGGATCAAAACATCGAGACCCAAAATTGGAAGGAATGGCAGACAACATATCCAAATATTAGAGTGGACTAAAATATCGAAAGGTCAAGACCATCAGAACCTCGTAGTTTTTTAAGTCCTTAGAATGAGTTCTTTTAAAAAGCGTTGCAGTTGCGAGATTAGGGATTTACAAAGAAAATCATTGAAAAACCAAAGGAGCAAGGGACCCTTTCTCTCCTCCAATAGGGCACATGGTAGTAGGTGATTGGAACTGAGAAGTTGATGAGGTAGATGAATAAACATGACGTGGCCACATGGAGGACACGTGGTAGTCATATTCAACATTTTGGGTGGCCTAATAGGGAAAATCCAGGTGACACATGTCACCACTAAGGAGATACCACGTGGAGATGATCACATCAGCATGATGTCATCTCGGAGGTCAGAATTTCATAGGTTGGAGTTTTTGTAACTCATGTCTATTTATTTTATAGGAAAGTTTTGATCTGATGTGTAGAGCTTCGATGTTGATTGGCACATGGTTGTGGGTTCCCAAAGAACCAAGGGTGTCGAGAAGGTCTAACACCTAAGTGCTATGGAAGTATATCGAATGTCAAATATTTCGGAACTCCTTTGTAATTGCATTTTGGAGAAAAGTTAAGATGAAATAGGCTTCGATGTGTTGGCGCTTGGTCAAGGAGACTAATAGAACCAAGGGTGTAGAGCGAGGCTAGAACCTAAGTGCTATGGAGCATATCAAAGATTGAAGTTCTCGTAACTTTGTTATAATTCAAATTTGCGAAAAGTTATGAAATGTGGAGCTTCCGATGTTGTTGGCACTTGGTCATGGAGCCCAGAAAACTAAGGGAAAAGAGAAATAACACTAGGAGAAAGACCCCCAATAGGATTCTAAAGCACTTAGCACCTAAGTGTTATACCGATCGTCACATGCAACTATCATGTGAGAAAGAAAACGATAATGGGGGCTAAGCAAGAAGGGGCTAAAGGCATCATAATTTTATAATATCGTAACATCTCACTTAATAAATTTATGATATGTTAAGGCTCGTACATTGCAGTACAAAGTGTTAAAGGATGAATGGGTCAACAACTAGAGAGTAAATGCATGCAGAAGAGTTGGTGTCATAGGAGTAATGACGACTATAGAGATCATTGGGTCAAGGTGACAAGGACTACGATTCTAAAAAAAAAATGTTGGGCTTGTATCGATGTTGAAAAGAAAGTCATATCTGATATCCCATGCACACCTTATAGACTAAGATTAAATTCTCAGCATGGAGAATCACACAGGGAGTTGGTGAAGGGAACAATTCTCATTCTCATGTTTTAATGCAATGACAAAATTTGTGAAAAGAGATGCAACCGAAGAATGGAGTTCTGTGCCAGGAGTACACTCTCATGCAGTATGGATGGCGACAAAGACACATTGAGCTCAGTGCAACAGAGGAACAAAACTTAGGATTTGCATTGAGAAACCGAGGGAACACATTATTGTTGAGTATGTGCTGAAGATAATGGAGAAGAGTGTGCTAAAGTTGAGCAACTAGCCCAAGTGTTGAACTAAAGAAAAGTGTTGCAGAGAGCCTATGCAATAGAAGGCCGAGAGTAGAGTATTAGTGGTTGAGAGAAGAAGGATGAGTACAATGTGCTGCTAAAAATTGAGCAGAGGATAGGGTGTTGTTGTGTGAGGTTGAGAGAACCTCTAGAATAGTAGAGGACTAAGAGAAGAACTATGATGTTGTAGTGAACCAGATTGGTATTTCTCTATATATTTATTTTCCCCTGTTTTCAGTTTGAAAAATCTATGAAAGGTAGAACAATGGATAGAGAAGGTGGTGGTTTGCATGCATAAGAGGTTGGTGCCTCTTGGGAAGCAAGTGATTGCTATCTTGAGGGAGTCAGTGCCTCCTAAGAGTGGGTTCTCACAAACAAATTGTTGTAATTAAATAGGTTCTTAATTTACATCATAACAAAAAAAAAATTGGTGGTTTTCTCCCTTTGGGTTTCCACGTAAAAATACTTGTGTCAATATGTGTATGTTTCTCATGTGATGGATTGTATGTACATGTGAATGGCTTATCTTGCTACTAATTTGTATTACGTATGAATTATCTAATAAATAACTAACAATAGAGGAAATAACTAAATGCCTATTCATAAAAAGTAATAAGAACCTCACTATTACTAATTCACCCCCCCTCTCATTATTCCTCATTCCAACAATTGGTATTAGAGCCAAGTTCCTTCAGGAAGACTCTAACCACTAGAAGGTAGATCCATAAGGAATTATGTATAGGAAAGAGAGTCAAGATTCTTACTCAAGCAAGATACCAATATTTGATGGGAAAAGATATGCCTTCTAGAAAGTTAGGATGGAATCCTATGTTATGTCTCTAGGAGTAGATGTTTGGAGCTATGTACTAGTAGATTATGATGTCCCTGATGTCCCTCTCACGAATGTAGATGGTAGTTTTTTTTATGGAAATAATGCTAAAGCCAAGAATTCCATTCTCTTTGGCCTTACTTAATCTGAACTTGTAAAGGTTATGCACGTTAAGTCTTGCAGGGAAGTTTGGATGAAGCTCAATCAAAGTCATGAATGAGATGACAAAGTCAAGCAGACCAAACTTCAAACCTTTCGAATGAGGTTTGAAAGATTAAAAATGAGTGAAGAAGAAAGAATAACTAAATAATTCCTCAGGGTTGATGAAGTAACGAATATGATTAAAGAACTTGGTGAAGAATTCAAGGAAGATATGATTGTTCAAAAGGTATTAATATACCTACCCATGAGATTTAATGCCAAAGCCTCTGCTATTGAAGAAATGGATAATTTAAATAATATAAATATGGACTAGTTGCTTGGTACTCTCACTTATTATGAGATGAGAGCAGGAAGAGAGAAGTATGAACCCAAGGAGGCATCATTCAAAGTGTCCAAGAAGGACAAGGAGCACAAAGATCATCAAGATTGCTCCAATTATGAATCTAATCAGGAGCTAGCTAAATTTTCCAGGAAACTAAAGTGTGGCTTAGGAAAATATAAGTGAAAGGTTCCCTTTAAATGTTTTGACTATGGGAGAGTTGGACATTTTTCATCCAATTTCCCTTCCAAAGAAAGGATTGAAAAGGAAGTTGATAAAATATTTAGAAACAAATCTTAGAAAAATCTGAATAAGAAGTTCTATAAGAAAAAGGGGCTCTATTCCAAAGAGGATAGTTCAACACCAGAGTCAGACAACAAAAACTCTTCAGAAGATGAATCAGATAAGTATTTACTTATGGCATTTGGAGCAGACTCCAAGAAACAAAATACTACTGAATTTGAAGAGGAAGAAGAAGGAGTAGTGGACTTATAAGGGTAACTCATCAGTGATCTTGATGAGTTAAAGAAGGCAAGGAGAAAGAACAAGCAACTAAAAGAACAACTACAATGTGCTAAAGAAGGTATGCACAACTTCAAAAATTGGGAATTTGTTTATCAAAAAGAAAATCTTGAATAAGTCGTTAAAAGCAAAGATATTTTATCCCTTCTACTAGAAGAAAAACAAGGAACATGTGAGAAACTAGACGAAGATAACAAGCAATTAAACACATGGGTTGTTCAAGGTAAAGAAGGAAATGATCTAAAAAACATGAAATTATGAAATTTTGTCCTTGAAAGTTAAACTAGAAGAACTAAACGAAAGGAAGAAGATCTTCAAGATTTGATCCATGAATGGGAAGAGAACTATCAGGAATGAAGCGTGCGCCCTTGTGGCGGGCCGTGTACACTTGCGTGCTCGTGGTGTTGGTTGGTGCAAGGCATGACCATTAAAGTTATAAACCTAGAAGTAATTAAAACACCAATTTTAATAGTGTCCTCACATTAAATAAAAAAATTTAACCTTGATATGAAACCCTAGAAAGAATATACTAATCGCTAAAATAAGTATTGATATACGATAAAAACTCTAACTTCGGGACGAAGTTTTTTGAAGGAGGGGTGTATGTAATGACCCATCTTTAATATAGAGAACACAAGAATATTAGCATGCATACAATGCATGCATATGATAGCTACATATGCATGTATTGCATGTACAACACTATTATATATATTTTAAATTAACTATAAATGTCGAATATCGCGACACTACTTCAGATAGAAGTTACACCCTCACCCATCACCAAACATATTGCTTAATGCACCATAATTAAGGAGAAAATACCTTAAATAATTTCAAGAATATAAATTTAAAAGTATAAAGTAAATATGGTTATAAGGAAATAAATGTAAAATTTAAGTTAATTATAAATATGATTATATATTTATATATCCCATAATATTAATAAAATATACTAATAAAATATCAAAATGTGAAATTAAATCAAAATAAAATACATATTATAAACTAAGGGCATTTATATAAAACTAATAAAAATCCTAAAGGTAAACTTTATACACATGTCAATGTTCTTGTAGTTTTGGTCGAATAGAGTCACACATTACAAGGAAGGAAAGGTGTCACCATGTAGGAGGGGTGACCGCCAAGAAATAATATACATAGACGGAAGGGAAGCAGAAAAGGGGGGAGGAAAAAAATCAGTTTTTGGGGGAAAAATAGAGGATTGCCTTCACCTTTGGAATATAGTGCAAGGAGGAGGAAATTCAATGAATGGTGATGGAAAATAAATCTGTTTGAGGGATGAGCCAGGGGCTCGATTTTGAACTGTAAATTGGGAAATTTTGAGCTGTTCTTGGAGTTTTGGGCACAGGGGCCAGTGGAATTCCATTTCGAAGTCCTCTGGATCTGGGAACCGCAGAGGTTGATCCCTTATAGGCAGGGAGGAATCAGTTGGTAATGATACTATCTGCAATGTAAACACTTGCCCACAAATTATAACATATGTATCGATATATTCAAAATCAATTGTATTTAGATAACGATTTCCTATGCATTTTAATAAACTCTCATCTATGATATTGATCTTTGAGTTCATATAACATACTTGGCTATGTCTAACCAATATATTTGTAAGTTCATTTTCACATCTAGTAGTCAAGTGTATTCATTATTTATTTCCATCTCACCATTCATGTTGATATGTAAAATAAAAATAAAACTATAACTATAAATATCACATCCATAACATAAGTCATGATTTATATAGTTATCCATGTACCAACAACGTTACACATAATAATTTGAAATCATTCTTTCGTGTATTGATTGTGCATGAAACTTGTTGCTTTCATTCCTACATGTTTAACGTTAAACATAAGTATACTTGTTAGTTGTTAAAGTCCAAGGATGTTGAAGTAGTGAACAAATAATAACAATGAAATGACTCCGAGTACACAATGTGGAGGAAAACTTCATCATTGAAAACCTTGGAAAGGACATCAAGGAAGCAACAGTAGTAGGGTCAGATGTGCCATGCGTGACGGAAAAATTTGCTGACAAAGATGAAGAAGAGATTGAGAAAGAAAAATTCAAGGTCAAGACTTCAAAGATTGGTGTTGAATTTGTTTCATTATAACTGGAGAATGTGGGCTCTCACTAGGTAGTGTGTTCCCAGATGATAGTGAAGAATTTGTGAAGGAGTGTGCCATTCCTTTGGTGCTTTGATCACAGTAAGAATGCAGTAACTGAGGTAGTTTGTTCAGAGTCCAATTTTATGTTGTTTTTGAATGTGCAAAACCCAGTGGACATTAATGTCAGTAGTCAGTGAAATTAACATCGATAATGCAGTGAAGCATATCATAGGGGAGAGACAATAGTTTATATTTGTCACTGGATGAATCCAGTCAGAATGATGTAAGAATGCATGTTACATATGCTCTGGATGAAGTTTCCGCAACAGTACATTTGCAAAGATTGCCATTGTATGTCTAATAATAAATAAATAACTAAATTTAGTGAAACTCTAAGAATTTTTTGTGGAGGAATTGGGAGAAATGCATGTTCGATTATTAGAGAAATGACAAATCCGAAGCATAGTAGAATTTGTAGGTGTTATCAATATGCTTGAGTCAGTGAATTAGAGAATTCAAATGAAAGGAATTTTTTTTTTTTTGTAACTCATTTTTGGATGAAAGTTGTCAAGCTATTCCAAAAATGCATGCCATGGAGATTGTGAACTAGACATCACAAGGTTGGATTGCAAGAGGTTTTAAAACCTCTGGTTCACATTAATGAGAATCCTCCTAAACATGAACTTAATCAAGTGTTTAAAAGAGAGTCACCTGGATGGATTACAATTTTTAGGAAATGACAATGAACAAACAATTGTCAATTCTCGATAGATTATTATTTTTTATTTTTTATTTAATTTTCAGACTGCTCACATGCTTACCAAAATTAAATTTAACAGGCACAATGAAATTAATGCGTTGTTGAAAGATTCAAAATGTCATGGAAGAGGAGTTTCCAGTCATATATGTAGAAATGGAGAATGATAATGAGTTTGTTTGGAAGAAAATGCTTGGTACTGATATGATTATGCTCCAAAATGTTGTGGATCTGAAGGTTTTGTAATTGACAGAATCAAAGAAATTTGACAATTCTTTCATGAAAGGTGAGTTATTACAAGTCTAAATGTATAATGAGCGAAAGCATTTCTCATTCTTTTATTGGGCTCTTCACCGATTGAAACGAATTAGAAGCTTCATCTTAAACAACAGTCTAATGAATTAGTATTGAATGTGTGGAAAAGTGCAATTGATATTTGTAGACATATTATGCAGATAGTCAAAATGAGTATGGAAAAAAAAAATGGAAGTATTGATAAGACTTATCCATTGGTAGATGAACACAGAAATAGAGGCTGATATCACCCAATAGAGTGCTCATATGAAGCCAGAATCTCCTTTAGTCTTGAATTCTTTCGTCCTCTATTTAAAACATTGTTGACCTATATAGTTCTACTTTCTATAGTATGCAAATATATAGTAATTAAAGCAGCTGAAGCACCCAATACTAAACTTCTCTTAGAAACAATATCCTTTGTTGAAGATTCATCAAATGTCAAAGGGTGCTTTGGTTCAACTTCTTGCCCCTCAGTCTCTAATAGACCAGTGTACTCCCTTTCGTAGGTAATATACTGGGCTTTTCTCCATCCATGCAATGGAAGGAAACCTCTCTCTATGTTCTGAGATTCATGGTAAAAGTTTCAACATATCAGTTCTGCAAATCTAAGTGTTTCTTCGTCTTCTCTCCCCAAAATTTTTAGAAGCACTATCTTCATCTCTCAAACTACCACGTACTGAATCAAAGTCACTAAAATTATCCAACTCAGAGTACCACTCTTGCTTTAGTTTATGTGTTGCTCATGTAGATAATTGTGTTTTTCACACCAGATCAATCATTTCCTGTGTAATGAATCATGAATGAAGGGCTTTTTCCTTCCTTGAATATCCTTCCAACATTCCCAAGACTATTTCTATTACCAACTTTATCCAATTCCTAATTCAGCTACCCAACTTGTAGCCTAACAGGGGTAACCACTGATGCATCGGGCCCCACCACAAGAACATCACCAGCATTTGCAAGACTTATCTACAGCCTCATATGCTTAACTTTATTCAATACAAAAATGAATTTAGAAGTGTTTCCAACATTGAAATACTATACTAAAATAATCTGTCGGGGTGGCTCATGTCAATTAGTGAAATTGCAGCAGGAAGCCAGATTGCACATGTAGTGTTCATAACAAGCAGTTAATCAGGCTACTAAATATGATAAGGAAGATGCCCAGATAAGTACAGATACAGATTACGCTTAGAAAATAAACTACTAATGGAAAAAGGACAAATACACTGCAAAAACCCTTAGACAGTAAAAGTGAGAATATATTTATGAAAGGAGATATAAAAAAAAAATGAAACTTGTGCCTTAGCATTGGCAGAAAGGATTTTCATTTATCCAGCCTCTTTACTCCCTCACTAGTCTGCCTCTTGTAGCCGTGCTGCATCCTACTAGGTACAACCTCCTTTTTTCCTTACTTGTATGCCTCGTGCAATTCCTGTTGCACCTCCTCGAGTGTAGTCTTACCCCATCTATGACTATCTGATCCCATTCAAATAACTTAGCTAACCTAATTTCCCTAAAACTATTCTACATCCTAATGTTATGGGTGACTATGCTACTAACATGGTATGGATACCCATGTGTCTTCTTTTCATAATTGCTTCCCTTTTTTTTTTTTTTTTCAGATTTGATTATGGACCAATTAAGTAATAAGAAGAATGTGTTACCAAGATTAAAAGGATGTTTTCTATTATTCCCAATATCCATGCTCAATTTCATAAAATGGATGAAGCAAATGAGATTGTGATGAGATAGAGACGTTGTTATATAAAGTTCAGGGAACAAGGCACACCTAATTCTCCAAACTTCAAAGTTTAGCATAGTTGTGATTGTCAAGTTTCTATCAACGAGGAGCAGGAAAGCATTTTGAAAAGAAGAATAGAGTGAAAACAGGGTCGAAGTAGAGAGAGAAGTGTAATTATTTTCATGCCTTGATGACTTGGATAAAAAAAATGCATATGGGGTTAGAAGAGTTTGAGGATTTCAAAGCCAAGATGTATACCTTTGGTCTAGAACTAATACTCATTTTTTTGGGTAGTATTTATGAAGAAAAAAAAACTTCATGGTCGAGGCTTGATCAAGGTCTTTAAAATCGGCCCCGTTTGAATTTGGAATTGGTAAAACTGGTCGTTTGATCCATCTCCTCCAACCAAATGAGGAATCAAGAGTGGAAATGATGGCAATACCGATATATTTGGATTGGGAACATTTATTAACTTAGGTAATCCAAAACTTCAAAAAGAATGAATGAAGACAAGACCTTTCTCTGTTCCAAGTAAAAGATCATCAACATCTCTAAAAAGATGTTCAGTTATTACACCTAAAACGAATCATAACCTCCGGCAATTCAATCATCAACCAAAGAGTCTACAACTCTCGCCCGCGGCATATGAACCTCGACTACCAGAGTTTGAATTCACTCACGGCATAAGAAGTTAGACAGGCAAGACTGACTTGCGAACCTGAGCCTATACCCCACTCCCGTAACCTTTAGTGAGTCCTCATACCAGATGAAGTTTTTGGATGTCGTGTTGGAATATTATGCAAACAAATAAGCATATACATTGGAAATTTATGCTCCCAGATTCAATCTGATTTATCTCTGTAATTTGCTCAGCCATTTCTTCACGAAAGGCTGTGCAGCAGCTCGAAAGCTAGAGGAGCTCGCTACAAATGGTTGTCCTGAAAGAAATATTGTTGTCTGCTATACGTGCTAGTGATCTCTCAGGTCCATTTATTTACATACCTTTTGGCAAAGGAGATACTAGTGATGACAAGAAGCAGGAAATTATCTGGATAGTCGGCAAACCTATTCAAGTATTAGTGGAGCTAGCAAACCCATGAACATTTGAGTTGTCAGTTGAAAGCATATATATTTCTGTTAATTTTGAGAATTTTGAGGCATTTCCTATGAGTATGACTCTTCTACCCAATACATCCCAAATAATATCACTGTCTAGGATTTCCACCTCTGTTGGCCCATTGACAGTCGTCTCTCTGAGAATGGATTGTGATCAAATGAAGACCGAGAAAGGCATAAATAAAATTTTTTCAGAAGGAACATGAAGGATAGATCATATTCTAAGCAGCCAAAGGTATTTAGGAAACAAAACATGCTTGGGATACTCCAGACCATGTGAATATTCTATGGGAAAGATGAACTTCAGGTCCATAGGATTTGAGGAACCTCAAAGCTATGAAAATATATATCAAGAAAGAATCAATGAAGACAAAAAGGGAGAAAGATAGAGAGGATCCCATCACTGGAATAATAACTCCATCTACCCCAAGGAACCACACCAATGGAGAATGAATCAATCAGCTAGACAACAGAGGTACCTTCATGCACAAACTCATGAACCTTCCAACTTCAGGTACTCTCATTTATTTTATGGTCATTGTTATAAATGTCACATCTTTGGACATAAGGTTGTTGATTGTAGAAATATCAAAGTTGAAAGAGATGAAATTTCAAATACAATAAGTATCAGAATTTTAGATCTCAAAACTCTACTCTTAAAAATCGAAATGCCTTCTCTCCCCTAATGAATGATGTTGAATGTTTCAAATGAAATAATTTTTGGCACAAGGAAAGTGAGTGCAAAAGCAGTTTTGAGTATCCATTTAAGTCTCAGAACACTTGGAAACCAACTTTTTGAAAAGATAAGGAGAATTGTGTTGGAAATAATACTGAGAGAGGGGGGGGGGGGGTGAATCAGTATTTAAGAATTTTTCATTTTCATAAAAAAATTGAATTAAACCTACGTATATACACAACTATGTTTAGAGAAAACCGTGTATATCTTGCATACTTCTAATTTAGTTATCTGATCTTAATCTGTGTATCAGAACCATAAAACAGTAATCAAGTGCAGTAAACAATACATGCAATCACACACATGAAAACAAGATATAAGGTGGAAACCCAATGTGGGTGAAAACCACCTGCTGCAATTCGTCTCTTTCTTCTTTTAATAAGAAACTTCTTTTTACAATATTTCTATACTGGTGCAGTCTTATACCAGTACGTAGGCTTCTACCTGCAGAAGTCTACAACCTTCTCCCGTTCTCTAGCTTCTCCTAGAAGGGAGCTACAACCCCCTTAGCTCTTGTACTAGCTGATGTACTAGTACGTATGTGCTGACCTATAGAAGGCTACAACCTTCTCTTTTCTTCCAGGGACCACGTTTCATAAATTTTCAGAGTGGATCCATCAATAACATCAAATATATTTGCATCAACCAATCTCCTTTGCACCAACCAAAACTAAATCAAACAATCACTTCTCTGAATGTTGTAACTAGAATACAGTAATAGTAACCAGAAACCAATCCTGAACCCAGAACACTGCAACAATAAACAGAAGTAGCTAAAACATATTTTATGAGACGTACACTACTTTAATATGTAGAACCTGCGTGCATATGTTGTTATCTTAAGGCAAACCTACGTATATGCTGTTTTGCATTACCAAACCAGTGTGTATACGTGCCTTTTCTATGCTGAACCTGTGTACAGATCTGTAAAATATAATTTATCCTTTTCAACTATTCAGACATCATTTATACCTAGATCATCAAATTTACAGATCAAGACATGTGCCAAATATAACAGATCAAAATCACATAAAGATACTTCTCTTCAAGCCTTGAGATCTTGACCCATCAATAGAGCTTATCCTTCTTCTAGCGCTCAGGTTCCTCCTTGATTCAGATCCAGCTATGCACCATAACCCAATGACCAATATTCTAGATCTTGCTTTTCATAAGATATTCAATCTATTAGTGCCTTTGCCTAATGATCTCCTTCCCCTCTTATAGTATTAGGCCTTACTCAATACCATGGTTCAAAACCACTTAGAACCAATACTTGGGACCCAATACCTAGGTTCATCACTTCGGACGAGATACCATGGTACAAAACCATAGGTCCAAATACCAAGGACTAAATACCATGGACTAAAAACAAGGTTTCCCACATGTATGCACTTTTCCTTGCATGAAAGTGTGTGCATACACATATGTGTCTTTGATCGGCAATCCCACATGTATACACGGCTTGGTCAACGGGAACCTACGTATACCTTCTTTTCCTTTATTCTGAGAACCTGTGAGACTGAACTGTCATCTGAATTATTTTCCGAGTGAGTTGCCATCAAGGACAATACATGTGCCATAGTGCCAACTCTGTGTTATAATGCCAACAATCTCCCCATTTGGACTTGATGGCAACCCCAAGACACTCTCCCCCTTTGTCATCAAGGGCAAAGGGTTATGCTCCCCCTAAGTACATGCTGAAATATCTGCTCTGCTGTGCTGTCCATGCCCCCCTGACTGTAGGTAAAGTTTGCAAAAGATGTTCTACAAGAAGGAACATGACTCTATACATCATAAATGACCTTCCTATAACCAAAGACTCATACATACATCCATCTCCCAACCAAGTGGGGATATACCAAAATTGACTCATCCACCCAACATGATAAAACAAGAATATTACATCATCCATCCCAGGCATAGTGGGGAAACAAAATAGGTCGTTACATGACCTTGATAATAAAAGATATATATTACATAGAGACGAAATATCTAAGAAAAGACTATGATATTCATCAACAACTTTCATCAGCAACATCTTTTAATCACCATCTAGACCAGCAACCATGATCTCCCTCTGCACCTGTTCCACCTGAATCAAAACAACTGTGAAATTGTGCCAAGATATTCTAAGATAATGCCAAAAATGCATTATTAGAAGTATATGCTCCCCCTGAACCTGTGCCAGATATATCAGACTCTTTTCATCCTGAGGCTGGCCCACTAATTTCCTTCAAACCAACATATATGTGACTGTATCCACAGAAACAGGCGTATGTACACGGATGCTCTTCATGAAACTCGCATACAACCACTTTTCTCTGAAACAGATAAGTGTCAACAACAAGATGATGCATCAACTACTCCCAGCTTCTGTCTGAGGTATTCAAATGTCTCCTTGGGCAGTGGTTTGGTGAATATATCAGCAACCTGTTCCTTGTAGGGAACATACTCCAATTTGACATTTTGTTCAAGCACTTGTTCTTGGAGAAAATGATATTTGATCGGTATGTGCTTGGTCTTTGAATGCATGACTGGATTCTTTGAAATACTGATTGCACTTGTTTTATCACATAAAATGGAGATAGGTGGAGTACAATTGATTTGAATGTCTTGCAATGTTTGCATCATCCAAAGGATTTGTGTGCAGCAAGATGCAACAACCACATATTCTGCTTCAACTATAGATAATGCAATTGAACTTTATTTCTTGTTGAACCAAGATACTAATCTGGACTCCATAAAGAATGCACCACCACTAGTGCTTTTTTCTGTTATCCACGCTCCCTGCCCAATCTACATCTGTATATGCATGAAGTGTGAGATTTGTATCTCTAGGATACCATAAGCCATAGTTTTGTGTTCCTTGAAGATATTTGAAAATCCTTTTAACTACCTGAAGGTGTGCTTCTTTTGGATTAGCCTAGAATCTTCCAACTATTCCCACTGCATGCATGATGTCTGGTTGGGTACCTGTCAGATAGAGCAGACTACCAATCATGGATCTATAGGTTGGTTGATGCACTGCTGCTGATTCATCATTTGTGCTGAGGCTGCATCCGATTATCATAGGGGTACATACTGGTTTCGAATCTTCCATGCCGTATTTCTTCAAGATCTGCTTGAGGTACTTGGTTTGTGAAATAAAGATACCGTCTTTTTATTTTTGGACTTGTAAACCAAGAAAATATGTGAGCTCACCAAGCAGGGACATTTCAAATTCTTTCTACATCATTAAAGCAAATTTTTGACTCATGGCTTCTTCATTGCTACCAAAGATGATATCATCAACATACACAACAAGTATTAGCAATTTATCATTGTCAATTTTTATATATAGATTGCTATCTGCTGATCCTTTTGAAAAACGTTGTTGATGGAGGTATTTTTCCATATGATAATACCAAGCCCTTGGAGCTTGTTTAAGGCCATAGAGAGCCTTTCTGAGTCTAAATACAAGTTTTGGATCATTTCCCAGGATGAATCCATCTGGTTGCTCAATATACACTTCTTCTTCTAAGTCTCCATTTAGAAAGGTAGATTTCACATCCATTTGATATACTTTGAACTTCTGAAAGCTAGAAAGAGCAAGGAACATTCTTATGGCTTCAAGTCTAGCAACTGGTGCAAAAGTTTCTTCAAATTCTATACCTTCTTGTTGAGCATACCCTTTACAAACAAGTCTGGCCTTGTTTCTAATAACATCTCCATTTTCATTCAGCTTGTTTTTGAATATCCATTTGGTCCCTATGACATTCTTATCATTAGGTCTAGGAACCAATTCCCAAGTGTTATTCTTTTCAATCTACTCAAGTTATTCATTCATGGCCTTGACCCAACATTCATCTTTGCATGCTTCACTTACATTTCGTGGTTCGACAGAGGAGCGCAATGCTAGATATCTTGAAGCTTCTATGATAATTCTTCTTGTTTGTACACCTGCCTCTTTCTGCCCCAAAATTTGAGTCTCTGGATGATTCTTCTGGACGTACCTAGATGGAGTCTTTTCTTCTACCCTTATCTGTTCTTCTGGTGCCTCATAGGTTTCTTCTTCAGCATTAGTCTAATCTAATGTTGAGGGATAGTCCTCTTCATCTTCAAAATCTTTGGTTTTTATCTACTTTGAATTGTTGCCTGCTTCATCAACCACCACCTCAATACTTTCAACATTTTTTCCAAGTCTTTTATTGTAACACTTATATCCTTTACTTTGGGAAAAGTAACCGAGGAGAATACCTTCATCTGCTCTAGGTTCAAACTTGCCAAGATTTTCATCAGTCCTTTTGATGTAACATTTTCTTCCAAAAACTTTGAAGTATTTAACAGTAGGAGTCTTACCATACCAAAGTTCATGAGGAGTTTGAGTGCTTTTTACCCGGACATTTGTTTTGTTGAGAATAGTAACGGCAGCAAATGCAGCTTCACCCCAGAAGATTGCAGGAGTTCCAGACTCATCAAGCATAGCACGAGCCATTTGTTGAACCGTTCTGTTCATCCTTTCTACCACTCCATTTTGATGAGGATTCCTTGTAGTAGAGAATTCTCTTCTTATTCTGTGTTCTTCACAAAAGTCAAAAAATTCATCCGAGGTAAATTCCCCTCCTCGATCAGACCTGAGGCATTTTATTTTGCGATTTGATTCATTTTCAACCAAGGCTTTGAAAGCTTTGAATTTTTCGAAAACTTCGTCTTTATGCTTTAGAATTCCTATCCAACACGTCTTGGAAAAGTCGTCAATGAACAATATAAAGTGTTCTTCTCCACGAGGTGAATTTTTCCTTGATGGAACACATAAATCAATATGGACACGTTCAAGTGGCTTACTAGCTGATCCTTCCTTCTCAGGGAAATGTGTTCTAGTTCGCTTACCAAATGACATGATTTGCATATTGTATTGTCTGGAATTCTAATGTCAGGAAGATCACGAACAACCTGATATTTTCATGCTTTCCTTATCTGAGGGAAGCTTAGATGCCCCAATCTTCTGTGTCATAGCCAATGTTCATCATTTTTTCTTAGATAGCATTGTTTTTGTCCTCCCTTGAGTATGTATAGATTATTTGGAGTTCTTATGCCTTTGATCACTGTTTCTCCTGTATCAAGCTCACGAAAAATACATCCATTTGATCGAAATATTACCTCATTTCCTTGATCACACATTTGGCTAACACTCAATAGATTATGATTTAAGCCATCAACATACATAACATTTCCAGCTTTGAATTTTTCTTTCAAAAGAACAGAACCTTCACCTTTTATGAGTGCGGGGGTGTCATTTCGAAATGAGACCTTCCTTTATTTTTCTAACGCACTATATGACTGAAGTTTTTCTTTATCACCTATCATATGTTTCAAGCATCCACTGTCGATGTACCACTGATTTTCCTGTCCTTACACATATAAGGTTATACCACATCTTTCTAGTTACGGTTCTTTCTTTCTCCATGTTTTGGGACCCAATGAAGCTTGCTCCTTCTGAGATGTTTGCCAAAACTTACTCCTGCATTCAGAATCTTCATGACCGAAGTTGTTACAAATAGAGAATTCTATTTCATTTTCAAGAGCATAAAAGTTATTGTAGGTCCTCTTCATGATCCCAGTCACACTCCTTTGATTTTGTGCTTCTCGAGTCATGATGGTCTTGTAGGCAACACATTGAGCAACTTTGTGTCCAAAGTTATGACATGAAAAACATTGGCCATTAAAGAAATTCCTGCGATTATCAAATCTACCGACCATGTGATTGTAGTTTCCATTGACATTCATTCTTGAGGAAAATTGAGAATGATTTACCTGTGGTTGGTTGTAGCTTCTGTTCATCCTTGAAGTAGATTGACCCCGATTTACTTGGTGATCTGCTTTATGCCTTTGCTGACGATTGTCAACCTGTTCACTTCTCCTTGCTGCATCAAGATAACTTTTGGAGGTGGATGGCTTCTGTGCTTGAGATGCTTCTTCAGTATATCCAAGACCTGTCTTGATTAGAGGAGAACACTGCACTTTGATAATTTCATCTAAAGTTTCAGATCCTTTAGCAAATCTAAGATTAAGAGCTTTTGTTTTCTCAATATCTTTTCTAAGTCCCACAATCTCACATTCTAACTTCTCATTGTGTTTTTCCCTTTCAGCAAGTTGGAATGTCAAAGTATCTATAATCATACGCTTTTCTTCTAAACAAATTTTAAGTTTAGAAATTTCTTCATAGAGATCATCTTCATCTATAGCATCCAATAAATCATCATCTTCAAAATCCATCAAAAGTCTATAATCATTACCGTGTTCGTCTTCCTCACTATTTGAAAGTCCATAGCTGTCTTCATGTGTATAATAGTTCTTCTTACTTACGTTCTGTTTTTTGTTCCATTTAACTGGTTCCTTACCTTTATCAAGCTTATCTTTATGAGGACATTTGGCTGCATAGTCACCGACTCTCCCACAAGCAAATCATTTGAAAGGTATCTTACCCCTGAATTTTCCAGAACCCCGTTGAAGGTTCTTGACAAAGTTTGATTCTTCCTCTCCTTCTGACGTATGCCCTGACTCATTGTATTTTCCTGAAGCTTTGAATGTGGCTTCTCTCTTGTCTAATGGTCCCCCTTTTCTCATTTCAAAAGTAGTTAGGATTTCGTGCAGCTGTGACATAATACTACTCTAAAGATTCTGCTTTTCTTCTGTGGCAGAAACTTTTGATTCAAACTTAGAAGACAAAGATCTTAGAACCTTTTTTACTAAAGTAACTTCTTTTATCTCTTCACCCAAGTTTTTCGTGCGATTAATAATCTCATCTATACGTAAGAAATAATTAGCCACACTTTCATGATTTTGCATTCTGAGAGTTTCATATTGAATTCTGATAGATTGTAGTTTTTCATGTTTTACCTGATCGTCTCCTTCATAACTTAGAATAATCTTGTTCCATATTTCTTTGGTGGTTTTGAGCTGCATAACCTTGATGAATTCTGATTGAGATAGAGTCCCCAATAGAGTATTGATAGCCTTTGCGTTTGTTTCATACTGCTTTTTACCAGCCGTATCTGTAGGAATTGCTGATGGAAATGTGTATCCTCCTTCCATGATATCCCAAACTTCTGTACCAAGAGATTGAAGATAGGTTGTGGTTCTTACCTTCCAATAGACGAAGTTGCTCCCATCAAAGATTGGTGGCCTAATGGATGCCTCTTTTTTGTAGTTGCTCATGATGATAGATCTTCCTTCAAGCGATGAAGCTTCTTCTGAAGGACCTGCATTGATTCCAGTTGTTGGAAATAATACTAAGAGGGGGGGGGTGAATCAGTATTTAACAATTTTTCATTTTCATAAACAAATTGATATACTCTACTTCTGTTAATTAAACTTGCGTATATACACAACTGTGTTTAGAGAAAACCGTGTATATCTTGCAGACTTCTAATTTAGTTAGCTGATCTTAATCTGTGTATCAGAACCATAAAATAGTAATCAAGTGCAGTAAACAGTACAGGAAATCACACACATGAACTCAAGATATAAGGTGGAAACCCAATGTGGGTGAAAACCACCTGTTGCAATTCGTCTCTTTCTTCTTTTAACAAGAAACTTCTTTTTACAATATTTTTGTATTGGTGTAGTCTTATACCAGTAAGTAGGCTTCTACCTGCAAAAGGATACAACCTTCTCTCGTTCTCCAACTTCTCCTGGAAGGGAGCTACAACCCCCTTAGCTCTTGTACTAGCTGATGTACTAGTACGTAGGTGCTGACCTACAGAAGGCTACAACCTTCTCTTATCTTCCAGGGACCATATTTCATAAATTTTCAGACTGGATCCATCAATAACATCAATCAAACATCAAAATATATGCATCAACCAATCTCCTTTGCACCAACCAAAACTGAATCAAACAATCACTTCTCTGAATGTTGTAACCAAAATACAGTAACAGTGACCAGAAACCAATCTTGAACCTAGAACACTGCAACAATAAATAGAAGTAGCTAAAACATATTTTATGAGACGTACACTACTTTAATATGTAGAACTTGCGTGCATATGCTATTATCTTAAGGCAAACCTGCATATACATTGTTTTGCATTATCGAACTAGCGTGCATATGAGCCTTTGCTATGTTGAACCTGCGTACAGATCTGTAAAATATAATTTATCCTTTTCAACTATTCAAACATCATTTATACCCAAATCATCAGATTTACAAATCAAGACATGTGCCAAATATAACAGATCAAAATCACACAAAGATACTTCTCTTCAAGCCTTGAGATCTTGACCCCTCAATAGAACTTATCCTTCTTCTAGCGCTCAGGTTCCTCCTTGATTCGGATCCAACTATGCACCATAACCCACTAACCAGTATTCTAGATATTTCTTTTCATAAGATATTCAAACTATTAGTGCCTTTACCTAATGATCTCCTTCCCCTTTTATAGTCTTAGGCCTTACTCAATACCATGGTTCAAAACCACTTAGAACCAATACTTGGGACCCAATACCTAGGTTCATCACTTTGGACGAGATACCATGGTCTAAAACCATAGGTCCAAATACCAAGGACTAAATACCATGGACTAAAAACAAGGTTTCCCACATGTACGTGATTTTCCTTGCATGAAAGTGCGTGCATACGCATACGCGTCTTTTGATTGGCGATGTCGCGTGTATACACGGCTTGGTCAACGAGAACCTGCGTATACCTTATTTTCCTTTATTATGAGAGCTTGTGAGCCTGAACTATCATCTGAATGATTTGTCGAGTGAGTTTCCATCAAGGACAATACATATGCCATAGTGCCAAGCCTGTGTTATAATGCCAACAAATTGGAAACAAAAACCTGGAAAGAGCATGGAATGTGGACTTGCTCTATCATCACATAGTCAAGAAAACAAATGGTATGTGGATAATGGTTTTCCCAAGCATATGACTGGGGATAAGAGAAAATATATGTTGCTAAAACAAAAGGGCAGAGGGAACAATGTCACTTTCAACAAGAATGCCCCATCAAGAATTAAGGGTAAGGGCATAGCCAGTCTTGATGAAAAGACTAAAGCCCAAAATGTGATGTATGTAGAAGGTCTCAAGCATAATTTTCTTAGCGTAAGTCATATGTGTGATAATGGATTTAATGTGAACTTTCAATCTAAGGATTGTGAGATCCGAAATGAAGAAAATGGAAAGCTAGTGGGAAAAGCAATTAGAACTCACAATAATGTATATGTGTTTGATGACTCTAGAGTAAGCTGCTATTTGAGCAAGTCGAGTGAAGCCCAGTTATGGCACATGAGACTTGGTCATATCAATTTTGACAATCTGATAAGAGTCAACAAGCTAGGAGTTGTAAGAGGTTTTCCAAGACTGTCAAGGCTTGATAATTCAATCTGCAAGTCATGTAAATTTGGTAAGTATACTAGGACTCATTTCATGAAAAAAGAGTTCTCTTCACCTAGACCACTGGAGATAATTCACTCAACTATATGCGGCCCAATGAGAGTAAAAATCCCAAGAGAATAAAGGTATTTTATGTTGCTTATAAATTATTTTATCAGGGCCACGTAGATCGTACTCTTAAAGGAAAAAACGTTAGAGTTTAAACACTTTAAAAAACATAAAGCTCAAGTAGAAAATGAGAAATATCTCAAGATCAAATGCTTAAGAGAAGACATAGGAGGAGAATACACTTCAAGATAATTTGAAGAATTATGTGAGGAACATGGCATAATGAGGCAATATTCTATGGTTAGAACTCCACAACAAAATGGAGTAGTTAAGAGAAAGAACAAAACAATACAATAAATGGTTAGAGCTATGATGGATGAAGAAAATTTACCTCACATCTTCTGGGGAAAAGCAACACAATCATCAATGTACCTATCAAATAGAACCCAACTCAGGCTTAATAGTGATAAAACTCCCTATAAGTTGTGGAAGGGGATACCTTCATTAGTTAAACACTACAAGGTGTTTGGGAGAAAATGTTTTATCAAAGGAAATGATAAAAATCTTGGAAAGTTTGATTCATGTGTTGATGAGGGTATATTACTCGGGTACTCTACTCGAAGTAAATGATACAAGTGCTACAAAAAACGAACAAAGAGGGTTGAGGATTACATTGATGTAGTAGTAGATGAAATAGCTTCACAACTTGAGTCCTCCAGAGGAAATATGCACTCTTATGGAGAAGAGATTTTAGACATTAGGCCCTCAGATCAAGATAAAATAGATTAAGATAATGAAGACATGGAAACGAGCACAACTCCAAGGCCCAAAACACCTTCCAGGTATGTATAGAAAGAACACCATGATAGTCAAATTCTTGGAGATCAAATACTTGGTGTTCAAACCAAGAGGAAATTTGTTGGCAGTTCAAGTTGTGAAAAATATTACTCTAATATATCATGTTGAGCCTAAAAACCTCAGCCAGGGAAGTGAGGAAAAGTTCTAGGTGAGAGTTATGAATGAAGAAGTTGACCAAATTGAGAATAATGACACTTGGGAGCTTGTTCCAAGATGTAAAGAGAAAAATTTCATAGGTACAAAATGGGTCTTCAAAAATAAACTAAATTAAGAAGGTCGAGTAACTAGGAACAAGGCTCAATTACTTTGCAAAGGGTATGCCTAGATAGAAGGGATATATTTTGAGGAAACCTTTGCACTAGTAGCTAGACTGGAAGCTATCAAAATGTTTCTTTCCTTTTCCAGTCATAAAAACATCAAGGTATATCAGATGGATGTGAAGTCGACATTTCTTAATGGAGATCTAGAAGAAGAAGTTTATATTGAGTAGCCAAAAGGATTCATTATCATCGAAAATGAAGGGCTTGTGTGCAAACTGAAAAAAGCCTTATATGGAATGAAACAGGCTCCCAGAGCCTAGTATGCAAAACTGGATCGATACCTTCAGCGACAAGGCTTTAAGAAAGGTACTGTAGACAACAATGTATACATAAAGTCTAAAGATGATCATCTATTAATTGTGGTTTTGTATGTGGATGACATAATATTTTGTAGAAATCTAGAACAATTGGGAAAACAATTCACAAATTGTATGCAAACAAAGTTTGAGATGTCCATGATTGGAGAATTGTCCTTCTTCTTAGGACTGCAAATTTCTTAGTAAAAAAATGGGGTATTTATCTCCCAATCCAAGTACCTACAAGAAAATCTGAAGAAGTTTCGGCTAGAAAATTGCAAGTCAGTTAGCACTCCTATGGTTACAAGTTATAAATTATGCAAAGAAGATGAGACATCACTGGTAAATTAGATTGAGTACAAATAAATGATAGGAAGCTTTTTGTATCTCACAACTTCAAGACCATACATCATGCAAGCAGTGGGTCTTGTGGCCAGATTTCAAGCTTTTCCTCATGAAAGTCATGTCATTGTTGTCAAAAGGATTTTCAAATATCTTCAAGGAACAACTGATTATTGACTACGGTATGCTAGACACAGAGAGTTTAAGTTCAAGGATTATACTGATGCTGATTGGGTAGGCAATATTGATGATAGGAAGAGCACCTCTGGTGCAACATTCTTTTTGGGAAACTTCTTAGTGTCCTGGGTTAGCAAGAAATAAAACTACATTTCTTTATCAACTGCTTAAGTAGAGTATATTGCAGCTACCATATGTTGCTCACAAATTCTATGGGTGAAGCAGATGTTGAAGGACATTAAGGTAGAGTTATATGATCCCATTACAATCATGTGTGATAATACTAGCGCCATCAATATATCTAAGAATCATGTCATGCACTGAAAGACCAAACACATCCCTATCAAGTTCCATTTATTAAGAGAGCAGGTTACAAATAATGTTGATTGACTTGAATATGTGGCCCCTAAAGACTAACTTATATATATCTTTACTAAGCCACTGGTAAGAGAACCCTTTGAATATCTTAGGCTACTATAGTGTGTGTTGGAAGAAACTAATCCTGGTTTCATGGGGAGTTTATGTTGTTTCCATGAAATCCAAAGGGGGATATTGTTGGAGTATTGGCATTGTCTAGATGGCTAGTGGATGCAAGTGTGTTGGCATTAATGTCAACCAGATCAACATTGAGGTTTGTGGCAAAAGATGCATATGATTGATGTGTCAAGCTTAGGGGGAGTCCTATGGTTGTTGTAGTCTCTGGTAGAGAATCACCATAGTAGTAGGCTTATTACAGAAGCCATAAAATGATGACTATGGTGTTTGGGAGTCCAGGATTCCAATCATAAGAGAAGGGTCAAGGTGCAAAGAACAATAGAAATTTTGCAGCCATTTCTCAGGTAGAAAATGGGCTAAAAGCCTAAATCAGACCCTCTCCACTAAAAACTGCTTTGGAAGAGATTTCTAATGGTGTGTGGAAGTCTACAAATGGCCTCTTGGATCAAGCGTTATTCCCAATCAAAGTTTGGTGACTTAAGCCATCATAACAAAGTTAAAAGGTGGTCAGAGGAAGGAATATCAGGACCTCGAAACTTCGTAACCTCAATGAAATTCATTTTTGATAAACGTTCTGATCCGAGAACAAGGAAGGAATAGGAAGGACCTCAGAAGTTTATTTCCTTGGCGACATATTTAAAAGAGACTCGAAGGGAGCAAGACAACCATCGGGAGCTAATTCTCAAAACATTGGATATCAAACAAGTCTCAAAACATCGGGACTCGATAACGGAAGGAATGAAAGACAACATATCAGAATATTAGAGCAAGTTGCAATCTCAAAAGGTCAAGACCATCAGAACCTCGAAGTTTTGTAAGTCCTTATGAATGAGTTCTTTTAAAGAGCACCGAAGTTGTGAGGAGAAGGATTTATAAAGAAATTCATTGAAAAACCAAAGGACCAAGGGACCCTTTCTCTCTCCTCCAATAGGGCACATGGCAGTAGGTGATTGACACTAAGAAGATGAAGAGGTAGATGACATCACCATGACGTGGCTGCATAGAGGACATGTGGTAGTTAGATTCAACATTTTGGGTAGCATAATAGGGAAAATACAAGTGACATGTGTCACCACTAAGGAGATGCCACGTGGAGATGATGACATCAACATGATGTCATCTCAGAGGTCAAAATTTCAGAGGTTGGAGTTTTCGTAACTCGTGTCTATTTTTTATTGGAAAGTTTTGATCTGATGTGTGGAGCTCTAATGTTGATTGGAACATGGTTGTGAGAACCCAAATAACCAAGGGTGTAGAGAAGGCGTAGCACGTAAGTGTTATGGAAGTATATCAAAGGTCAAAGATTTCAAAACTACTTTGTAATTGCGTTTTGGAGAAAAATTACAATGAAAGGGGATCTGATGTGTTGGATTTTGTTTGACGAGACTAATAGAACCAAGGGTGTAGAGCGAGGCTATCACCTAAGTGCTATGTAGCATTTTGGAGATTGAAGTTCTCGTAACTTCGTTATAATTGAAATTTGAGAAAGGTTATGAAATGTAGAGATTTCAATGTTATTGGAACTTGGTCGTGGAGCCTAGTAAACGAAGGGTGCATAGAAATAACATGAGGATAAAGGCCCCTGATAGGATGCTAAAGGAATTATCACCTAAGTGCTATATCGACAATCACATGCAATGATCATATGAGAAATAAAATGATAAAGGGGGCTAAGCAGGAAGGGGCTAAAGGAATCAGAAATTTGTGATATCGTAACATATCACCTAATAAAGTTACGATATGTTAACGCTCCTATATTGTAGTACAAAGTGTTAAAGGATGAATGGGTCAATATCTAGAGAGTAAATGCACACATGAGTAATGATGAATACGGAGATTACTGAGTAAAGGTTATGAGGACCACAATTCTCAGAAAATAACTATTGGGCTTGTCTCGATGTTGAAAGAAATCCATCTCTAATCTCCCATGCACACCTTACAAAAATAAATGAAGGACATAGAAGCAATGCTGAAGTAAAATAAAACTTTGTGAGCCATGAATAAGCATTGGGAGTCTCCTTGGAGTGTGCAGGTGGACTACGATTAAATTCTCAGCATGGAGAATCACAAAGGGATTTGGTGAAGTGAACGAAGCCCATTCTCATGTTTTAATGCAATGACAAAATTTGTGAAAAGAGATGCAATTGAAGAATTGAGTAACATGCCAGGAGTACACTGTTGGGCAATATGGATGGTGACAAAGACAACATTGAGCTCAATGCAGTAGAGGAAAAAAACCCAGGATTTCCATTGAGAAACTGGGGGAATACAATAATATTGAGTATGTGTTGAAGAGAGTGGAGTAGAGTGTGCGAAAGTTGAGAAACTGGTCCAAGTGTTGAACTGAAGTATGGTGTTGTAGAGATCCTTTGCAATAGAAAGCCTAGATCAGAGTATATGCGGTTGAGAGCAGAAGGATGAGTACAGTGTGTTTCTGCAAAGTGAGTAGAGGATAGGGTGTTGTTGTGTGAAGCCAAGAGATCCTGTGGAATAGTAGAGGACTAAGCGCAGAAGTATGATACTGTAATGAACCAGATTTGTATTTTTCTATATATGTATTTTCCCCCATTTTCAGTTTAAAAATTGTATGAAAGGTAGAACAATGGCTAGAGCAGGTGGTGGCCTACATTCTTAAGAGGTTAGTGCCTCTTGGAAAGTAGGTTATTGCTATCTTAAGGGATTCAGTTCCCCCCTGTGAGTGGGTTCTCATAAACAAATTTATGTAAAATTAAGTAGGTGCTTAATTTAGGTCATAACAACAAACATATTGGTGGTTTTCTTCCTTTGGGTTTCCAATTCTTGTTTCAATATGTGTGTGATGCTCATGTGATCGATTGTATGTACATGTGAATTCCTTATCTTGTTGCTCATTTGTATTGTGTATGAATTCTCTCATAAGTAACCAATAATAGATTAATGAACTAAATATCTATTCATAAAAAGTAATAAGAACCTCACAATTACTAACTCACCTGCCCTCTTAGTAATTCCTTATTCCAACAACCTCTTCCTCATTTTTTGGGAATGTGCTAGCCACATCTTTTGAGATTTCCGTTATGGGAGATTTCAAAAATAAGTCAAGGATAAGGTCCTTGTCTACTTGTGCCTTTCATAGGCTACGACGTTTTCGCCATTCATGGATGATCCGAGATATGTATGGAAGACGCCTGTCAGAAATGGGTGAGAAACTCTAGGCCAGTGTCTTTGTTGAGAAATCTAGGGCATTCAAAATTAACAATTTCCCTGCTTGATAATTTCTTGTGATATGTTTATTCTTCTTAGCTTATGATATTTTTCTTTGTTAGCTTATTAATGTGTTATCTTCATCAAGACAATTAACAAAATAAATAAAGAGAAGTGATATAGTATATAGGCTTCTCTAGCCAGGGCAAAAACCTCTCACCTCTTGAGAGGAAAACCTGATCAAAATTCTTCTTATAGATATTCAATTGATAAGTACCAAGACCATGAAATAGACCCTTGACTATAGTATCCTCTTAGGAACCTTGTCACCCACCTTGACACTCTCTTATTCCTTCCTTTGCCATTCTTCTTGTTTTAGAACCACTCCTTCTCGACTGCTTCTAAAGAAACTCGGTCTCTATCCCTTATACTCAACCTTCAAAACTTCCCTAGAGAATCTTAGTCTCTAGGTATCTTTATAGAAACTTAGTATCTACTTTGATTACCCAGAAGAGTCTTTTCCTTTGTTTCGCCATAAGATTCCTTCCTTCGCTATCCCAAAAGAAACCTATTTACTACCTCCTTCACTTGTTCGAGAATATCCCTTCTTCACTGCCCCAGAAGATCCTTCTTCGCTATCCCAAAAGATCCTACTTCATTTGCCCCAGAAGATTCTTCTTCGCTGCCCTACAAGAGTTTCCTTTTTAGCCTTAGAGAAAACCCTTTTCATTACCTCCTTTTCGCACTTCCTTCTGCACTTCTCTTCGCTGAATCAAATCAAATTTCTTGCTTAGAATGGAGGTTGACTTCCTCTATTTATACACCTATTCACTTGGTCTTTAGGTCAACTTGACAGCTAGAGGGAGGTGACTCATTCTTGCAGCTCCTTCATCGTTTGTAGGACGAATTGAAGAGGTTAGGTGACAAGTTCTTAGAGGATACTTTACATAGACAATATTGACATTTTTACAAAGTGTAACATGACTTCATTTACATGATAATGACTCTTTTATGACTAGATGAATAAACCCTAAAGACTCTCAATGGGAGTCTTGACTCAAAAACAAAATCCCTTGCTCATGAAACCCATGAAGCAAGTCAATATAATAATTTCATTTCTTATTTACATCTCATTACATAAAATCATAATTACATGTCATTATGAAGACCGAACCTAGTTACACTTTTCAACACTCCCTCTTAACTAGGGAGGTATTCATAATGGTAACTTGGACTTTCTTAATATGAAGAATCTCTCATAAGAAGAATTCAGATTTGTAACGCATTTGTATAGCATCATACCAACCAACATTGTTATATAGTAAGGCCTTGACTCACAACTCTATCTCTCCACAAGATTAGAGCATAATTCTGGCAAGACCAATGATTTATAGACATACTTATCATTGTCTCTCTAGGAACATACCCCACCCAGGTTCACTCGGGATATGATCCATAAGGAATATTTTTTCTTGGACTCCCCAGTCCTAAAAGAATATCGGTCCTCCATGGATACTCTTTCATGGGATGCCTTATCTCATCCCCTACGAGCATCAGATGCCAAATGATTACACAATCCTCCATTCTGTCTTCCCAAGTGAAGATCAGAACAACGTGTCTATCACTCCTTTTTATACTAGGAGGTTTTATTCCATTAGAGGAATGTACTCATTCCTATCATAGAGGAACGTACCTAAGCTTTCGGCTTAGGAATTTTCTTCCAAGTAAAAAACTTCTTCTCAGGATCCCTCTTAACCAAGGACCTATCACAACTCTTCACGTGGAGATCTAACATAATCACTTGCATGAAGAGCTTCTTTCTTCGAATTTCATCAATTTGTTCTTTGTTAAGGAGTCTTCAACCTTTGGGAACTTCTATATATAGGGAAAAAATCATTCATAACTTTTGTTCATGAGTTATTCATTTCCTCAACTCATCAGAAAGTGATCTATTAGATTTTCCATCTAGCTTTGCTTCATGTCATTCTGATTTCATGCCATATTTTTTAGAATGACATTACATCCTTTTTATATGGTTTGTTAGGAATTCATTCACAAATCTTCTCTTTGACAGTTCTACATAAGCCCAACCATATGTTAGTTCAAACATAATCAATAATTTCAAATCAAAATTACCTTTGTGATGAGTTTTCATTATGACACATTCTTGTAAGTATCAGAATCTTACATGCATATTGACCAATCTCCCCCATATATCCATTGTTAAGGGTCTCTATCTTTTTCTGAATTCCATCATAATCTTTAAATTTATTTTCAAAAATCTTCTAGTCAAATCTTCTTGGACTTCAGATGTTGAATGCCTTCTTCCTTCTTTCATATTATCATGATATATTCCTATCTTTTCTGACACACTTCATTCCTAAGAGATTCTAATCATAATTCCTTGAATGCAATCAGCTTCCCCGTGATTCATATGAGAACATATTATGTTGATTCCATATAGTGCGATTTATGCTTTTGCTTCAATTCTTCGAAGGAGGAGATCCTTTCTTGATCAAATTTCCTAGGATGTAAATAGTGATCCATGTCATATGACACGACTTTCATAACAATCCATGCAAGAATACATACCTCATTTTTCTTGCGGTCATCCAAACTTCTTCATTCTTCTTCATTCGAAAGGACATGCTTTTCTGTTATACCATTATTCACGAGTTGGAATTCCTGATGAAAACCTTTTGCTTATCCTTTCTACATTGGTGAATCCTTTGATGAGAATTATATCAGAGAAACTCGAGGATGTTTCTTACCTAGAAGATTTTTACGTCTACGATGATCCCAATCGGTGATGAACTTTGCTTCTATAAGTACTAATGAGGTTTCCTAAGGGATTCCTATTCTTTGAAATCAGTGGGATTTTTACCAAACATATTTTCTTCTCCTCATGTCATGAGCTCTTTAATTTTAATGCTTCTATGCTATTTTCTAATGTGATGCATCCTATCTTATTTAAAATAAATCAAGAATACAATTTACAAGTTGTAAGTACCTTATTTAGAAGAAGATCATCTCAGTCATAGTAAAGATTGTTTACTTCTTCATTCTTATGCTTCTTTGACTCAGGCTCTTTCACTTCTTTAGTAATGTGTGCTCCTTCTCTATTCCTTTCATCCTTAACATGATTAGGACAATCTATTCTATAGTGTTCAAGTTCATGACATTCATAGCATCTTATTTTATCCATGTTCTTCATTTTCTTTGGAGGACCAAAATTTCCAAATTTTCCCTTTCTTCTTGTCATTGTAGCATATGCTTGATTCTTCTCACTTGGTCCAACATCAATTTTTGCCTTTAGTCTAGTTTCTTCGATGTTACAGAGTGACCATAGATCTTGAAATGGATTAGTCTATTTCTTCCCATATAAGATTGAAGTGAAGTGACCCCATTCTTTTGGTAGTGCATTTAGTACCACTATGGTCACCTCTCTATCAGACATAACTTCTCCTAGTTCTTGTAGTTGATCTCGAATTTCTGATATCCTCATGAAGCATGAGGCTATTCCATATTCCTTGGATATTTTTATTTTCTAGAGTTATTGCCTTAAGGAGATTACTACTCCTGCGGTATTTACAGAAAACAACTCTACCAGTTTGTCATATCTAGCTTTTGTAGTTTCCAGTTTTAATACATATGGGATTAGCGAGTATTTCATAGATTCTATAAGAATCCTTTGGGCTCTCACTTATCCCTTCATGTATCTAGCATGAGCTTGAGTATATTATTTTGGAGGTTGGTTTATTGATCCCTTAATGGGATCCATGACCTCATTCTCGGTAAGATTTAGGCAAGTCCTTTTCTTCCATGCAAGCAAATTTATAGCCCCAACCAATTTATCATTTTCCTTGAAAAAAGACATTTTGATATTATCAGATATAGTCATATAATTACTTGTATGAGTGTTACTTGCTTCCTCCTAAAATTTTTTGAAGAATGTATAACTAGGTTCGGTATTTACAAATGTAACTTTGATCTTTGTACTTGTCAAGAAAAAGAAATATTATTTCTGTAAATTAAATGAATGAGTTTCTTGCTCATTTCATAGATCTAGAAAAGTGAAAGAGTCAAAGTCATATGTAAGGAGCTCTTCTTGAGCCTTCATGTAATATATATGTGACAACCGAATGTCTAAGAATAGCCCTCCAAGACCAGCACAATCCTCTTGAAGACAAGCAAGCAAAAACGTTGAAAAACATAGTCACGTCGGCCAACAAAAATGAATTTAAAGTCATGTCGGTTCACCTGGTAATGTCAGCTTATTATAGAGGCACAACACGTATAAATAGGTGGCTAGGTTCATCACTGAACTGCGGTTTTAAGAAGTGCGAATTACAGAAGTGCAGATTATAGGAGTGCGGATTATAGAGGTGCAGGATCACTCTGAAATTTTGGTAACACAGAACTCAGGAAAGCACAGTTCATGATCTTGAAGGTCTCTAAAGTTTCATATGGAGTGCAGGGGTACACCATTTTGGATGAGCACACAGTTTTGTATTTCGAATGTGTATAGATCAACATCTTTGTGTGTTTCGGATGGGTACTCCAGAAGGAGAAAAAATGATCATGATATATTTGAAGATACCTCAATAATGTACTATTAGCATACCTCTGTCTCAGTATACATGTCTCGGATCACTATCTCGGATTAATTATGATTCAACAGTGATATACTCTCGACATAACTAGACACAATGGCAACCGTGGAATCAAGGTCAAGGTCACAATGAAGATCCAAGTGAACACAAGCTAATGATCTCAATGAGAGTGCAGGTTATGATCTTGGTGAAGGTAAATCTATAATAAGAAAACCATGATCTCGAAGGATCTAGATGAAACTCTCCTTCATATATATACATATATGGAGAACTCGTTCAAGAAGACCCTGGTGAAGATGCAAAAATGGTGTTGCAACAGTAATGAAGATTTCAGTAGTGCAGTAGTGATTGCCTTAGTGGTGCAACAATGATGATGATCTCATTAGTGACAAACAAGAGGATTGGTTTCTTGGTCTTCGAGTGGCTAAACAGGTCAATGGTCATGGTCTTGGTGTTCGTCAATTGGAATCTATATAAGAACAATTACGTGTGGGTTTTACTCTCCAAGAGGGAGAGGTTTTGGCCCTAACAGAATGCCAACTCCTTGTGTTCTTATCTATTTGTTTTGGTAGCATTTTGTTGAAGAAAACACACACACTAATAATAAGAAGAATATCAAGCTAAGATAAATTGCAAAATCACTTCACAAATTGTTATCAAGTCTAGAAGAATCACATTAATCCCACTTGCCCTAGATTCTTCAACAAGGTTTCAGAGCTAAGGTGCTAAATTCAAATGAAGGGCAACAAAAGAGACATACAAGGATATGTCTTCAAGGATATCAAAGCAGGTTGAAAGAATTAAAGGAGAAAATATACAATAAGTAGGTCAACAACAGTCGTGGATTGTCAACTTCCATAATTACATTCATGCACTCAACCCATGCTCAGTTTGATGAAGTATGTCAGTGAGCCACACTTATTGATCATTGAACTTTTTCCATACCATAAAAAATAGTCTCAAGTATATATATATTGCAGAAATAATCCAAGGAGTACCTCTTACAATCCATGGTTACTTCACTATCTCAGTATAGTTATTACATCAAGATAGTTTCAGCGATGAGACAGTCTATCTATACAGTGCCACCCACATTTTAGTTATGTTATTCATTGTCAAGTTTTGGCTCTCAGTACTTTGCCTCTCTACACAATGCACACAGGCATAACTGTGCAGTGCCATAATGTTAATTTTAGGTATGTTCTATGCTAGAGTAATTTATTTAAATTTTCACAGTTAGCAATCACGTCAGCATTAAAGTAAACTGCAGATAGAACATGAATATAAATCACAGAAGACAAGCCAAGACAAGAGGACACAAGATGTGGCGCCAGCCAAGGACAAACCCTAATGTGGGGAAGCCCTTGATCAACTCTTCTTTTATGTTCTTCAAACTTCAGCAGAGAAAGTGAGAGAGATAGTACATTTACAATAGAAGTCAATACTTTGACTTATCTAGATCTGAGCATAGATCATCTCCTATAACGATGACATGAGATCAGTTGAAGACATTCTACTTCAACTAATTCTCTAAGGTGACGGTTTCACCTATCATATTGTTGCATTTTGTCCATTTGCTGCACCTTACAGTGTAGCACCATCTCATCTGCTTTCATCATCATGCTGCCCATTATGCTGCATATTCCATCATTATGCAACCCTATTCATCATCATGCTACTCCTTACTTAACATGCCCATTTACGCTACATCTTTCATCATCATGAACTGAGACTGTTCATCTTTATCATTCTCATTATTTTGAGACTGTAACAATCACAAACATTACTGCTTATGATCCTTGTCATGGTGACTGCATATTAATATGGTGAGAAAATGTATGGTACTGATATTCAGATTGAGATCATCGATCTGAATACTGTGCATCATGGAAACTTATTTCATCAACACGATTCTGTAGAGATAGTATGCTAAGAGTTCTATCATTGTTGTTCATTATTCTTGGACTGCTATAGGTATGCCACCATATCACTATTGTTCCATTGTGTTTGGGCTGCAACAGGTATGCCACCATATCACTGTAACCCTTTTCCTCACTATTATTTCGTATGCACTATTGTGAGGGCACCGAGATACATGTTTATCTACTTATATGTTGAGGCTACTGTCACCCGAGTTGATGACTGTTCCTATAGCGAGGTGTAGTCAAACCCTTGGCTGCAGCTCAGCTTCATGTGGAGATGACTGCGGCTCCATATATAATTGTGGCTCCTCTTCATAGTTGCATTGCTTTTGACTGCATATGCTTATAGGGTCTTCATTGACTGCGTGGGATCTTGATGGTGGTTTCATAACTGTGGCTACGATGCTTCTAGGCCTGCAGCTCTACTTCTTACTGCAGCTCTTTCGTGCTTGTTATCACTGCTGCTACATACCTTGGCTCAATTCGTAGATGACTGCACCTAATATGTCTCCATTTCTTGCATATAAAGTGTCTCTATTTCCTGTGGATAGATGGCTTCATTTACAGCAGATAAGGTATCTCCATTTGCCTGTGGATAGATGTCTTCATGACCTACGTTGGATTAAGGCATCATCTGCAGCTAGGGCATCATACTAGGCCAATGTATTCTTGGCGTCTCTCCTTCTCCAAAAACCCAAGACGTGGAGAGGAGATCACTTGAAGAGTGTGTGTCTAATGACTTCAAATTATCTCCTATTTATAGTAAAACGTAGATGATGAATAGTCATGTCTATTGGGCTTCTGAGCCTACACAAGTTGTTGGGCGACTTATCAATTTGTCTTATAACATAAATAAATTCATAACTCCATGAATACTTGACGAAATCAGATTATCTTTAGATCAATCCTACACCTCTCGATGAGAGGGATCCAATAAAAATATCAGCTGCCATAAATAAGATGATCCAAATGGAGTTTGGACATAGTTGTGAATTTTAACACTCCCTCTCAACTAGGGAGAACTCCATCCGCTGATCCATATGTTCAACTGTACTATCTCTGCCATCAGTGCCAAGCATTGCTCTTCTCTGCTCAGCTCAACTCTGCTTTTCTCAACTTAGCTCTGCTCTGCTCAGCTCTACTCTATTGAACCATGAAGAAGAAGAATTGATCGAGAATGTGTCATACCATTCTCCACTGACTAGAAGTCAGTCTCAGAGTGTGTACCATTGGTCCCAAACCAGTGCTCAACCAACCCGAAGTCAGTGTCATAGTATGTACCACTCTCACTGGTCCTAGACTAGTCCTCTACTAACCCAAAGTCAGTCTTAGAGTATGTACCACTGGTCCCAAACCAGTCCTCTACTGACCTGAATTCAGTGTCATAGTGGGTACAACTCCTACAACAGGTCCCAAACCAATATCATTGATCCCAGATCAATGAAGGTCATCCTAGCATAGGGAGTATGGTAGATACAACAATGCGTCCATTAGTACTACTATGGTCCCTATCCTCATTTCCCTGCTCATTAATCAGATGAGAGGTATTTCCCATGAGTCTCAGACTGCATGGGTAGGATGCCTTGAGAGGAGAACTAATCATCCTGTCCACAAGAGAGTGAATCATTCTGTCCAGTGGATGCCATGGAGAACTAATCATCCTGGCCCACAGGAGAGCAAATCATCCTCTTCCACTATCACCATGGAGAACACATCATCCAGGCCTCATAGGAGAACTAATCATCCTGCTACACAATAGTCATGGAGAACACATCATCTAGACCTCACAAGAGAACTAATCATCCTGCTACACAATCGTCATGGAGAACACATCATCTAGACCTCACAGGAGAACTAATCATCCTCCTACACAAGAGAGTGAATCATCTTGTCCATAGGAGAGCGAATCATCATGTCCCACAAGAGAGTGAATCATCTTTTCCACAGGAGAGCGAATCATCCTGTCCAGTGCGCACCACCAGGGGAGGGTGAGTCACCCTGTGGTCGTATGTTTCTCCAGTAAGAACTGCAAGCCCCCAAAGCTCCCAAAGCTTAATGTATCCAACATGCAGGACCCTTTTACAAGGGTCTCTCGATGACTCCAACTCATTCGGGAAAATCACAAATTTTTATCTTTCCCCGGGGCTTTGGCAAAATGACAGCGACCTATACATCTGTCTAAATGTGATGGATCCTCCTTGCTCATTGACTTACTACATCCCAGATATGTCAGTATCTGATATCTATCTATTGGAGCAATCATCAAATGCGAGATTCCTCTATATTCAAATCCCACCTCTAGTTGTCACAAAGAATCACAGTGGTATTCATCATGTGTACAATCAGCTCACTGAAGAACTTCTGCAACCATGCAGCTTCACACGAGATCATACTTGTAGCTATGTATTCGATATTGACAATGCTTATAGCACCCGACTTCTGTTGACTACTCATCCATGATATCGAAGCAGAATCCAAAGAGAACTAGCACTGATAAGTGCTCTAGTGATCCTCCACACTGCCTGCCTAGTCAGCATTCGAATAATCATGCAGTTTTATATTTAATGTAGTGTATCTCAATACATGAGATATTGTGTCCCGAAGATATCTCAGAATATTCTTGGCACCAATCTAATGAGGCTCAACCAAATATGAGCTCACCATGCTAACTGCACAACATATGTCCAAACGGAAGTTCACCAAGAACATCAAAGCGAATGAGTTTATGAAACTCAAAGGAATTTCCCAAATCTGGTCCGACATCACTACCATGTAACTTCTAAAAATTAAGATCCTCGAGGTAGTCACAGGCTAGCAGTTTATCATTCCACATCTGGAATCCAACTCCCTCTTACCTCTATAAATGAGAGGGTTTGCACCTGTCAGAAATGGGTCATCCTCATAAGGTGCCAGTATGAGAGGTCTATCATCCACAACCTTCGGGTAATGGTTTGGATCGGTTTCACTCCTAGTGAATCTCATCTTCATCAAACAACTATCAATCCTCTCATACTACGCATGAGGTGTTTTGCTTCAAGCCATAGAGGGCTTTCTTCCACTTGTATACATGAGATTCCCGATCATGAATCTCAAACTCCTCGGGTTGTTCCAAACCTGTGGACCTGCTGCATGAGGGGAATGGTCCCCTTATAAGATTTTCCTTCAGTACATCTCAAACATGTACTTTCATGCTCTTTTTGAATTCAGGCTTCCCTGTCACCATCTGACTCACAGACCTCTGGTGCTATTTGTCAATGGACATGGTCCCCAATGGAATTCGTGTAACTTGATACAACCCTGAACTCAAAAACATCTTTGAAATATCCATTTTCAAACACGTACCTTTCCATCGATGAGTGCCACCCTGTAACCTTTGGCTTCCATTACTAAAATGGACACCAGGTCCTTCTTGCGATTAGGTACATAAAAGAGATTCTGTAAATGAATCGAGTTACCCTCATTCAATTGAGGGGTAACATTCCCTACACCCTTTCCTAGATAGGTGGCATTGGCTCCAAGTATAATCACACGATTGTTTCCATCTCTACCAAATTAGAGAGTGCACCCTTCTATCCAATGAAGTGCCTTGAAGTACTACAATCAATAAGCCAGATTCCCAAAGAATCTGAAGGAGAGGGCCAATACAAGATAATGCTTTTTTATCTGATCAGAAACAACATTTGATTCTTCATACCATGGGTTCCTTGCTTTCTTTGAGGGGTCGACCATTTCCTTGATGACTTGCATTACTTGTCATTCCTTTGATCATTGAAGATGTCCCAGGAATGATTGTTGTCTTCATCAAGAGATGTGTCTCTGCCATTTGGACACTCCTTCGCATAATGGCCAAATTTATTATCTGCCTTTCCTTCCACCCTTAGATCCGAACTTCCCAATGAAGTGATCTTTAGGTAGGCCATTAGAAATTTCCACTGCGCCATTCTGATAATATTCTCTACTTTGACTTCACCTTGGGTGAATTTGAAGAGGGATGAGGAACCCATTGATCCTTTTGTCCTGTCCAAACTATCTTCGGTGATTGCTCTTTCACTCTTGCTTGGGCATTGTCTTCACCTCAGCTCTGATACCATGTTAATTTTAGGTATGTTCTATGCTAGAGAAATTTATTTAAATTTTCACAGTTAGCAATCACATCAAAATTAAGTAAACTGCAGATAGAACATGAATATAAATCGTAGAAGACAAGCCAAGACAAGAGGACACAAGATGTGGCGCCAGCCAAGGAAAAACCCCAATGTGGGGACACCCTTGATCAATTCTTCTTTTATGTTCTTCAAAGTTCAGCAGAGAAAGTGAGAGAGATAGTACATTTACAATAGAATTCAATACTTTGACTTATCTAGATCTGAGCATAGATCATCTCCTACAACGATGACATGAGATCAGTTGAACACATTCTGCTTCAACTAATTCTCCAAGGTGACGGCTTCACCTATTGTAGTGTTGTATTTCGTCCATTTCCTGCACCTTACCATGTAGCACCATCTCATCTTCTTTCATCATCATGCTACCCATTATGCTGCATCTTCCATCATTATCCACTTATTCATCATCATGTTGCTCCTTACTTAAAATGCCCATTTATGCTGCATCTTTCATCATCATGAACTGAGATTGTTCATATTTATCATTCTCATTATGTTGAGACTATAACCATAAAAAACGTTACTGCTTATGATCCTTGTCATGGTGAATGCATATTAATATGTTGAGAAAATATATGGTACCGATATTCAGATTGAGATCACAGATCTGAATATTGTGCATCATGGAAACTTATTTCATCAACATGGTTCTGCAGAGATAGTATGCCGAGAGTTCTATCACTGTTGTTCATTGTGTTTGGACTGCTACAGGTATGCCACTGTATCACTATTGTTCCATTGTGTTTGGGCTGCAACAGGTATGCCACCATATCACTGTAAACCTTTTCCTCACTGTGAGTGCATATGCACTATTGTGAGAGCACCGAGATACATGTTTATCTACTTATATGCTGAGGCTACTGTCACCCGAGTTGATGACTGTTGTTATAGCGAGGTGCAGTCAAACTCTTGGCTGCAGCTCAGCTTCATGTGGAGATGACTGCGGCTCCATATATAACTGCGGCTCCTCTTTATAGTTGTGTTTCATTTAACTACGTATGCGTATAGGGTCTTCATTGACTGGGTGGGATCTTGATGGTGGTTTCATAACTGTGGCTACCATGCTTCTATGCCTACAGCTCTACTTCTTATTGTGGCTCTTTCATGCTTGTTATCACTGCAGCTACATACCTTGGCTCAATTCGTAGATGATTGCACCTGATATGTCTCCATTGCCTGCGTATAAAGTGTCTCTATTGCCTACGGATAGATGTCTTCATTTACAGCGGATAAGGTGTCTCCATTTTCTTGCAGATAGATGTCTTCATGACCTGTGTTGGATTAGGGCATCATCTGCAGCTAGGGCATCATACTAGGCCAACGTATTCTTAGCATCTCTCCTTCTCCAGAAACCCAAGACATGGAGAGGATATCACTTGAAGAGTGTGTCTAATGACTTCAAATTCTCTCCTATTTATACTAAAACGTAGATGATGAATAGTTATGTCTATTGGGCTTCTGAGGCTACACAAGTTGCTGGTTGACATAACAATTTGTCTTATAACATAAATGAATTCATAACTCCATGAATACTTGACGGAATCAGATGATCTTTAGATCAATCCTACACCTCTCGATGAGAGGGATCCAATAAAAATATCAACTGCCATAAATAAGATGACCCACATGGAGTTTGGCCCTAGTTTCCAATTTTAACACATACTAATATACTTTTCACAGTCTCGAATTATGTCTATGATTATGATCTCAATAACATGATGCTTAGATCATAACATAGTATCACTAACATGTCAACAATATGTTGAAGTCAAAAGTACCTCAAAATGAATTGGGAAGGTCGTGAAGCAGTCTCGGTGATGTCAAAACCACTTATGTCATGGTGCTAGAAGGCCTCCAAGGAAGTCATGCTGAAAGGATACTAATGATGGGTAGCTCAAGCAAAATAAGCATCAAGCTGAAGATATCCTCTTCACACACCAAGTATCTTTTAATTTTATAATCATATTTGGTTAAATGATTCACGATTGCAAGGGGATTTATAAATCAATTAGATAATCAAAATTCCTTGCATATAATAAGGAGGATTATCATAATCCTCATAGAAAAGAGAAATCATTGATATCTTTGAAAATTTCTATGAAGGTCAATCATTGTTTGAATCCATCAAGATATTCATAGGAATCATATGATATCACTCAAAAGTCATCTCATACCTAAATAGATGAAGATGCAACATAAAAGGAGATATATGGAATGCTAGATATACTCTCGAAAATTAAAGTAAAGAAGGTCACTTATACCTACTCAATAGTAAAGGTATCAAAGAATGAAGGAACAACTTCATGAGTATCTAGAAAAGATAATGACAAGGTAATCATCATTGATGAGAAAAGTAACAAATATCAACAAACAAAGAAGGTTACCTCACCTGGAAATTTGTGGTCTCTATGCTAGATAGAGAAAGACAAGTTATAGTCTATAGGATAAAGGAATTCAACCCTGTGCAGAAAGGAAAAGCAAGGATTGGTCCTCAAGCAAAGGCAAAAATAAGTATAGTGAAGATTCAATGGTATAGAAAAATTTTGGAAGCTCATATCACGAAAATATGGAGGAAGCTAAAAAAAAGGGCCAAGGAAAGAGGGAGTATCAAATCTCTCCTATGAGTAAGATAGTATCCCTCACAAAAGGGTCCTATCATAAGCTCATAAATCTTGTGTTATAAGATATGACAATGATAATAAGATGCATCATGGCATCATGGAAGCATTAGAAACAAGAGATTGTGACATCACCATGGGAATCATGAAGGACAAAATCCATGGCAAACAAACATGTAGGGTATATAGCTCTTATGAACCTTAGTGGACACTGAAGAAAAGAAAGGAGTCAACTAAGGCTCATCATACATCAATATAAAAAGGAAACATCTTCCAGTTGGGGATATACAAGATCCTCAAAATTTCCTTGATCGAATCCTCATCATAGGGTTCACTAATCTAGAGAGGAAGCAAGTGTTTCAACAAGAACTCCAACTTATAGAATCCATGAGATAATGGTGTGATGACATGAAGCAGATCAAGGGATTGAAGATCTCTTCAATCAAGGAAGTTGTTGGAAGAAGCCTAGATGACCTAAAGGTAAAATGAGGTATGTATGCGTGTATTTAATTCTATAATGTCATGTCTTATGGTTGCAGGTAATATAGATCATCACTTATCTTAAGAAGCATGATCAAGAGAAAAGGATCTCCTCCTTTGAAAAGATGCAGAAAGGCATAAGTCACACTAGATGAAATCAACATAATATGTCCTCATATGAAGTATGAGGTGGTTGACTATAATTAAGAAACTCTGATTGAAAGATCCTAGGAATGGAATGTGTGAGGAAGGAAGAGATCGATATGAAACCCTGATGAAGGTGATCAACATCCAAAAGACCAAGAATACTTGACTAGGAAATCTCCCAGAAGAATATGAAGACTCTGATGAAAGTTTGAAAAAGAAGAAGACCCTTGAAAATGGATAACTTTGGGAGATGTGTCAACATGTATGTAGTATGCTGATACCCACAGGAAGATTTCAAGATGAAGAGCCATCCCATAAGGTACTATTTGATTTAATGTTATGCTTTGATTTCTTAAATAATATCTGGATGAGTTCATGCAGGGCTACTGGAACAAGAGTTGTAAGTACAAGTACAACTAGAATTCATGTGATGGATGAAAATCCTTGAAAGAAACAATGATGAAGAAGTAGCCATATGATGAAGGTTCCATATATGTATCAAGAAGACCACTTTCCATAAATAAAGGAATGATGTGACAAACCAAGAAGGAAAGTGATGGATGGACTATGCCATATAGGAAAGAAGCTCAACTAAATTTTATGACATCAAGGAAAGAAGATAGTCAAGTAGCTGAAGGACCCACGAAGAATAAGTTTCTAATGAAAATGAGAATCCCTTGGTAAGAGGGATCTCTGACAAGTCCCTGATCAATAGGGATTTTGAATTAAGGTCACCCCTGATTACAAAGGAGTGACAATTATGTCTTTCCAGGTCATGTGTCATGCACTAGCCTAGGACTAACAACCGTAAGTCTAGATGAAGGGCATGAATGGAAATGTAGACACATGGTAGACACAACATTCTTGTCTTCACTTGGGAAGAAAGAATGGGAGGATTGGGTAACCATCTGGCATCCGATACTCTTTTAGGATTTGTAGGGAATCCAAGACAAGAGTAGGCAAGAGGACCGATATTCTTTGAGGGTTGGGAACCCAAGATAAGAATATTCCTAGAAGGTCATACTCAGTGAAAACATGGGTGGGTATATACCTTGAGAGACAATGATGAAGGTCTCTATAAATCATTGATCTCGCCAGCATTGTAGCTCATGGTCTCATGGAGAGATGGAGATGTTAGTCAAGGCCTTGCACTATGACAATGTTGATTGATATGATGCTATACAGATGGGATTACCAATCCAATTCTTCTTATGAGAAATTCTTCAGATTGAGAATGACCCGATACCATTATAAATACCTCCCTAGTTAAGAGGGAGCGTTGAAGAAAGTATAACTAGGTTCGATATTGACAAATGTAACTTTGATCTTGGTACTTGTCAATAAAAATAAATATTATTTTTGTAAATTAAATGAATGAGTTTCTTTCTCATTTCATAGGTCTAGAAAATTCAAAGAGTCAAAATCACATGTAAGTAGCTCTTCTTGAGCCTTCATATAATATATATGGGACAACCGAATGTCTAAGAATAGCCCTCCAAGATCAACACAATCCTCTTGAATACAAGCAAGCAAAAACGTTGAAAAGCACAGTCACGTTGGCTAACAAAAATGAATTTAAAGTCATGTCAGTTCACCTGGTAATGTCATCTTATTATGGAGTCACAACACCTAACAAGAGATAGATAGGGTCCTCACAAAAATGTAGTTTTACAAAATTGCGGATTATAGAAGTGTGGATTACAAGAGTGCGGATTACAGTGGTGCAGGATCACTCTAAAATTTTGGTAACACGGAACTCGAGAAAGAACATTTCAGGATCTCAGAGATCTCTAAAGTTTCATATGGAGTGCAGGGGTACACCATTTAGGATGAGCACATAGTATTGTATTTAAAATGTGTACAGTGCATCATCTTTGTGTATTTCGGATGGGTACTCCAGAAGGAGAAAGCACAGTCATGATATATTTGAAGATCCCTCGGTAGTTTATTGTTGACACACCTTTGTCTCAGCATATATGTCTCGGATTTCTGTCTCAGATTAATTATGATTCAACAATGATATATGATCAACATAACTAGGTGCAATGGCAACCATGGAATCAAGGTCAAAGTCATAATGAAGATCCAAGTGAAGACAAGGTGATGATCTCAGTGAGAGTGTAGGTTGTGATCTTGGTGAAGGTATATCTATAGTAAGACAACTATGATCTCGGAAGATTTGGATGCAACTCTCCTTCATATATATATATATATATGTGTGTGTGTGTGTGTGTGTGTGGAAAAATCCTTCAAGAAGACCTTGGTGAAGATGCGAAAATGGTGTTGCAGCAGTAATGAATATTTCAAAAGTGCAGTAGTGATGGCCTCAGTGGTGCAACAATGATGACGATCTCAGCAGTGACAAGGAAGAGGATTGGTGTCTTTGTCTTGGAGTGGCTAAATAGGTCAGGGGTCATGGTCTTGGTGTTCATCAATTGGAATCTCTATAATAAGAATTACTTGTAGGTTTTCCTCTCCAAGAGGGAGAGGTTTTGACCCTGGTAGAATGCCAACTCCTTGTGTTCTTGTCTCTTTGTTTTGGTAGCAGTTTGATGAAGCAAACACACACATTAATAATGAAAAGAAGATCAAGCTAAGAGAAATTGGAAAATCACTTCACAAATTTTTATCAAGTCTAAAAGAATCACATTAATCCCACTTGACCTAGATTCTTCAACAAAACTTGATGTTGATATAGGGTCTTCTTCTTGAGTTATTGATGAGGGAGAGCTTGATTCATGATCCTTCGATGATGTGATGATATCTGAAGTGTTTATAGGGTTTCAGTCTCTATTTCTACTTACTTCTTCAATCTAAGGTTTGATAACCTTCGACTTTATTTGATACCTTCTTTGAAGATTGAATTTTGAGTGTCAACTTGCTTTGTCTACCCCTTCTTGTCTTTAGCACCTAAGCTATGATACCATGTTGAGAAATTTAGGGCATTCAATGTTAACAAATTCTCTACTTGATAATTTCTTGTGATATGCTTGTACTTCTTAGCTTATGGTCTTTTTCTTTGTTAGATTATTAGTGTGTTCTCTTCATCAAGACAATTACCAAAAGAAATAAAGACAAGTGACATAGTATATGGGCTTCTCTAGCTAGGGCCAAAAAATGTCACTTCTTGAGAGGAAAGCTCGATCAAAATTTTTCTTCTAGATCTTCATTTGATAAGTACCAAGACCATGAAACAAACCCTTGACTATAGTATCCTCTCAAGAACCTTTCCATCCACCTTGACACTCTCTACTTCCTTCCTTTGACTTTCTTCTTGTTCTAGAACTGCTCCTTCTCGACTGCTTCTAGAGAAACTCAGTCTCTATCCCTTATACTGCACCTTCACAACTTCCCTAGAGAATCTCGGTCTCTAGGTCTTTTTAGAGAAACTCGGTCTCTAATTTGATTACCCAGAAGAGTCTTTTCCTTTTTTGCGCCAGTAGATTTGTTCCTTCGCTATCCCAGAAGAAACCTATTTACTGCCTTCTTCACTTGTTCCAGAAGATCCCTTCTTTTCTGCCCGAGAAGATCCTTCTTTGCTATCCTAGAAGATCCTTCTTCTTCTGCCCCAGAAGATTCTTCTTCGCTTCCCTAGAAGAATGTCCTTTTTAGCCTTAGATAAAACCATTTTCACTGCCTCTTTTTCGCACTTCCTTCTACACTTCTCTTCGCTAAAATCAGATTGAATTTCTTACTTAGAATGGAGGCCGAGTTCCTATATTTATAACCTTTTCATTGGGTCTTTAGGCCGAATTGACAACTGGAGGGAGTTCGAATTGTTCTTGCAACTTCTTCATCGTTTGTAGGTCAACTTGAAGAGGTTAGGTGACAAGTTCTTGGAGGATACTTTACATAGAAAATATTGACCCTTTTACAAAGTGTAGCATGACTTCATTTACATGATAATGACTCTTTTATGACTAGATTAATAAATCCTAAATACTCTTACTGGGAGTTTTGACTTAAAAAAAAAACCCTTGCTCATGAAACCCATGAAGAAAGTCAATATAATAATTTCATTTTTCTTATTTACATCTCATTACATAAAATCATAATTACATTTCATTATGAAGACTGAACCTAGTTACACTTTTCAACAGTGTTGACGTATTGGGATCTGGAAAAATGTGAGAATTTACCTAGCTATAGAGTCAAAGGTTGCATGGGAACCAGAGGCTTCACTTATGTACCATGTCATCGCAGTCCTAGTGAAGGTGGGTTAAAAAATTCATAGGCAAACGCAGTCATTTGCGATGTTGTTAGAAGAGCTCCATAGATGAAATGTCATTATATGTTTCTTGGATCTTCTCCCTATTTTCCCTCGAATTTTTATATATCCAAAGGTAGTTGGTTAGCATAGGGGGCCAATTTTGTTTATGAGAAATCAGGGTCATTAGTCAATTTTATTAGATATGAGATATTTAGGGAGGCTAAAAATGGGTCTTTATTTTCCTTTGCAAAACAATTTTGAACGACGATGTGAAAAGGAGTGCCCTACGGGGCTATGCGAGATGGGCTGCCTAGAGGGGTAACATGTGGACTCCCGAAGGGGTAGTGAGTGGGCTCCCCAAAGGGGTGTTGTGAGGACTCCCTTGCGAGGTAGTGAAATATGAACCAATCAAATTTGCTCCAATGAAATATGAACCAATGACAGTGCCTATGTGATGCCTTCTTCGCCTAAATGGAAAGAGAATCAATACATATCTCAATAATGGGGGGAGGTAATGGAAGCACCTAGAGGGACGAGGAGTTGTGGTGTCCCCTATGGAGCATACTAGTTATGGGTAAGAGGATGATATGTATCAAAGCAATTGAATCTCATACATAAAACAAAGCAAAAAATAAATGGTTATTTTTCCTTTAAGTTATACTATGTGATCAATCAATCAAAAAAAGGGTTTTTTGTTTATTTTCATATGATGAAAATCCTACAAGACCTATACATCCTTTCTCCTCTCACAGTAATTCGGCCTTACGGATATATATTTTGATGGGTACTGGGGCGATGTCCCTAAAGAGAACACAACACTTTCCAATAGCCAAAGAATCAACCAAGATAATGATGAGGCTTTAGTGCTTCTCTCACCTCCACCTATAGGGAAAGATGCCCTAAATTTTTGCCACTATGATACCTTCATCTCATGGGGGCAGTCGAGTGTTTAGCTTCTTGGTAATCAATCATCAGTACTGAGCACTATGTAGGTCGGGTAGTCTTGAATAGTACCGCACACACTGGGACCTAAGTCGAACCCCTTCTAAATTTGGTCTTTGGCGTGCTCGAGTAGTCTTTTCTATGATATGGTGGAGGAAATTTAAACCCTAAAAGACAACTTATATGTTTCAATGTAACATAACCATGACTGCTTATGGGATGCCTACCCCAAATGGTCCTAACCTGAACTATAAATTTTTTTGTGGCCCCTATGGGGAATTTAATGTGTTCAATGTTATGGTTGTTATTAAGGAGTCTTACTTCACTTATGGTGTGAAAATGTAAGCAAAAATAAACTAGGTAAAAAAGCTCCTGGAAATGCCCTTTGTACAAAGCTTAGAGAAGCTTAGTGTGTGGGGTGTTTAGTATGTGAAAGTGAACATGTGAGCATAAAAATGTGAGGCAATGTGGACATGCAATGGTCCTTTACAATATCCTCTAATTACACTATGTTTTTTATTGTTCCTTGCATGAAAAAGAAATAATATGTGGAATGTGGACCACTTACTCTTTTCCTATTACACTATGTGTCCCTAAAGGGAGATGGAAAACTCAATTGCATTAAGAAAGCTCTAAGATGCAAGCCCAAGATCATCTAAAAGATGCAATGGAAGCAAGGGCTACTTTCTTTCTTTAGTAACACTTGGTCCTAGTCCCAAAAATTAATGAAATACAAATTCTTTGGTTAGTAAAACAAGATATGTGGATAATGGAACACTTACTCCTTTACTAATTAAGTTATGTGACTTGTGAAAAATAGAAAAATAAATTGAAAAAGATGTGTGCAATGTGGGCAATTACTTTTCCCTTTAATTAAACTATGTGAGACATACAAATTAAAAGTAAAGATTATGTAACTAATCTACTAATAATGATTAGTAAAGAAACTAGGCAATTTGAACTAACTGGAAAAATTTGCAAAGGTGAAGGAAATTCACTAAAGGTTGCCTATTACTTGGGAAATAAAAATTACAGTGGTTTTTTGTGCTTTCTGTAAATCGTGCGAATTTTTCTATGCACAGGCGCGTAGACCACGTGCCTATCTGTGAAAAATGCCACGTGACCGACATAAAAAATTAAAGAACCCACTGTCTTCTACCGAAAACAGGTCCTAGGGGGCCTATAAAAATTCCATAGAATTGATAGAGACGCAATTGAGTAAAAATGCATAGAGAAAGGTCCTGCAAAAACAAACGTTAGATCAAAGAAAGACAACTAGTGGAGTCACCATTCTATTGTTGTGTTTTGCAGCGATGGAGTACCAAAAACACTTCCCTTGGAGTTGGTTGTTACCTACAAGGATTCGAAAGACAATTAGTTGTTGTTAGTGGAAAACTTAAATAATAAAGCACTGAAACAATGGAAGCAATGCATACATAAACATAAATTGAAAAAACTATGCTAGATAACACAAAGAACAAAGCTTAATGAAGCAAACAAGTCGATTTTTTTAAGGAAAAGGGCTCCCTTTATTGACTGTTGATTTAACGGAAATTGCTCTTAAAGTGAAATGAGTTATTGATTAGGATTAAAAACGACAATTTAATTATAATATTTTTGTGAGTGTTTAAGAGAAAATGCAATTATGTAAAAAAAAACAAGTAATTATTTAAGTAATTGCAAATGAGACTGCAATTAGAAAATTAAAGATATACTGCTATAATCTAAAACACAAGTGAGATAAAGACATGAATTAGTCAAATGCAATATTAGATCAAGTAGACAATGAGGTCACAAGAGCAAAATAATAAATTCTAGACGTAACAATGATCAATAAAAACACAATGAATATGAAAATGAAACTAATCTAATGAGAGAAAGAAAAAAACTTAAAAATTAGATAAATAAACTAAGTTAAACAAATAAAAAAACCATACGATAAAAACACAAGAAATCCTCCTCCCTTTTAAATAAGGAGGTGGGATACCATGGGAGTGAATCCCAAGCTCTCAAGCTCCCTCTAGGGAAATTATTTCTATTAAAATTACAAAGAAGACCCCTTTTAGATAAAGGTGAGGGTTTGAAAAATATTAAGGAGGATTACAAATGAAGCTTTAATATCACTCCTCAAAACACAAATGAGAGAATAAATTTTATAATAACTTTACAAAGCTTATAATGATAATATTTCCCCAGAGGAAATCAATTTTCCTCAAATGAAATCCGCTCCCAAAAAATGACATCGAAGCTCGAGGAGAGAATACGGTAGGGATTAAGGAGGAATTTTGGAAAAATAAATGCTTAAATATTCACAAAATTAAATCGCTTTCCCTTTCATAAGTGTATTTCGTTTCAAGTTGTCGTATATCCAAGGGAATAAAATTTGCGTAAGGATTTGATGGAGAAAACCCTCTCTCCAAAGCAACAGGTTAGGAACAAATTTTGCACAAGAGGAGAAAAAGGCTCACGGCCAGGCAGAAAAATAACCCTCAGAAACTCATGGCCCTGTAAGAAAAAGGCTCCAGAAATCAATTTAAATTTTACAAATTTTTATGAGTAATTTCTTTAGATTTTTAAAGCAACAAACCCTAAAAAACTTTCCTTATTTTGCAGGACGCTCAATCCAGCGGAAGGATTTCAGACCAGAGAGAAGGATGGCCTCTTTTGAGCACTCAGCAAGGAGAAAAAGGCTCTAAAGGCCTGCGGCCTTTATCCAAAAAGTTAGATTTGACACCAGACTTCAAACTATTGATCCTCTTCCACGATTTGATGAAAAATCCCCTTCGAAATTTCGGTTTTCTTTCTAAGCATCCAAGGGATAATTTGTTCTGACGCCAAAAGGAAGCTCGAGCCTCTTTTGGGCTTGCGACTCAGTGAATGGTGCCCAAAATGCCTGTGTCCTGCAAGAAAATTTTCCAATTAAAAGTTTAGGTCACAATTTTTTTTTAAATTTAAAACCTCTACTCTAGAAGCTAGAAAAGCCTCTAATGCTTGCGACTTAGAGAAAATAGGCACTAAATTTGCTTTCGGCCCTGTTGAAATTTTTTGTTAAAAATCCAAGTAATCTTTGGAAAATGATTTTAAGAAAAGCCTTGGAATTTTTTTATAAAACTTTGTTGAATAAAAACCCCTAGCGACTGCACTTTAGGAGCAAAGAATATCCTCAAAAGGGCCTACGACCTTCATAAAAATTTTAGAGACTATTTCCAAGCCTTACAACAACCAAATTCGAATTTGAAGACCTTCAAACCCTAGCGGCTAGGGCATGAGCAGAACAAATGAAGTCAAGAGGCTTTAATGGAAACCAGAAGGGGTTTTCCTCAATTTTTATTTTTATTTTTTGCTTTTGATTCCTGAAATTCACCCACAAATAAAATTTAACAAAATTTCCTATCCAAACCCTTGTTTTGTTTTTAAATCTACAATGAGAGAAATAGAAAATCCAAAGTATATACAAGATCTACAAAAATTCCAATCCAAACCCCCGTTTTGTTTTTAGATCTACAGGGAGAGAAATACAAAACCCAAAGTATATACGAGATCTACAAAGTTCGATATAAAAGGTCAATATTATTTACAAAATTTATACTCAAATCTATTGTATCTAAGGAGTTCTATTATATCTAAGGAGTTTGAGTACAATTTTTCTCCTTGATAAGTAAAAATAAGCTCTAATTTATTTAGATTTATTTGATAAAAGCATAAATAATTGAGAAAAATATATTTGAAGTAGTTGTATCACATGCCAAGGCCAAGAAACCACTACAAAAAAAATAATTTTGAAAGATAAATTTTTAGAAAATTATATCGTGTGTTTTTCCATTTCTATGTTTAATAGTTGGTTAGTTCCACCGAAAATATCCCCTCGCACTTGAGATTTCTACACACTTAAGATACAATTGTTAAATCTCAAAGAATTATATAACACAATGAATCAAAAAATCTAGAGATACCTTCTAGATAAATTAAATTTCAAAATGCTTCTCTAAAACTCAAGAAGTAAATAGTAAATCCACAACTGGCTAGTGAAATAACAATAGTTTAAATTTAAAACTAGTTGAGAATTTGATTCAAAATAATTGCTACAAAAATCCAAGATAAATTATTAGATCCATCAGGGTTAGATAGTATATTGAAGAGGAAGTACTAGGGATTTAATCGAAAATCCACAAAACACAGATCTAGAAAATTTCTTTAACCCAAATACTAATGCAAGATAACTATACACCAATAAATCTATGAAAGCAAATTGAAATAACAATTAAGTTATTACTAGTGAATATTAAGCACATAATCAAAAAATCATACCATAGTTGTGGAAGAAGAACACCACAAAATTAACCCCAAAGGCTTAGTTATATTACTCCAAAAAATGTGGAGCTTCCAGATTCAAGAGCTCGTTTAAAATTATTAGAGACTGACCAAAGATGGTTTACAATGAGGAGAATGAACCCAATTTATAGAAAAATGAGAGAGAAAGACCCCTCCAAGTGGAAAAAATAATTATCTTGACTATGATCAATGACGAGATGCTTCCAAGATTAATTTTTTTTTTTACAAACCGCGCGCTTGCTGAAGAAACTGCACAACCCTAGTAGACGAATGCAGCAAGAAGCACACAGCAACACACCGCTGCCCCCCAGTGGCCTCTTGTTGCTGGGGCTTGAGCTCCATGGATGCATTAGAGGACAGAGAGCTTGCTTCAAATTAGCAGCAAGAAAATGAAGGAACATCAAAATCTTTTGCCTCTCTCATTTTTGCAATGGGCCTGGCAAAGAACAGACCATCAGTCACCAAGTTTGTTAAAAGATTGGAAGATATTCCTGAAATCTCACTCCCTCCTGCCCTTCCCTGGAGAGCAGCACTTTCTCTGGCGGAGCGTGTATTAGTGGGGCAGTTCATTGGGTTATGGCCATCACCCAAAACTATACAAAAATGGGTAGAAAGGAATTGGACTGCATCAATAGATGGAAAAATCTCAATCAGGTTTTGTGGAAGAGGTTACTTCACCTTTCACTTTGAAACCAAGGAGGATCGAGATCTGATATTTAGGAATCGACCTTATTTTATGTATACTAGGGGTTTGTATCTAAATAAATGGACGCTGGATTTCGACCCATAAATGGATTTTCCCAATGCCGTCCCCATTTGAGTCAGACTGCCACACCTTCCCCATGGTGAAGCTGCACATGCTGCTGTTATTATTCTTAACAAAACAAATGTCCGAGTAAACAGCACTCAAACACCTCATGAGCTTTGGAGTGGTAAAACTCCTTCCGTGAAGCATTTCAAAATCTTTGGGAGCAAATGTTATATTAAGAATACTGATGAGCAACTTGGCAAACTTGAACCTAGAGCAGATGAGGGCATTCTTCTTGGTTATTCTCCACATAGCAAAGCATACAAGTGCTACAATAAAAGACTTGGCAGAATTGTTGACAATATTGATATAGTGGTTGATGAGAAGGGATATATTCCTAGGCAAGTTCATCATGAAGACATTGAAGAAGATGAAGGTTACTCTCAAAGGCGAAATGATGAAGAAGAAGAACCTCAAGAAGAAGAAGAATCTCAAGAAGAACCAGAGGAGCAGACAAGAATAGAAGAGAAGACTCCATCCAGATATGTTCAAAAGAATCATCCAGAAACTCAGATTGTGGGGCAGAAAGAAGCAGGAGTACAAACAAGAAGGACACTTGTAGAAGCTTCAAGCTACTTGGCACTACTCTCCTCCACTGAACCACAAAATGTGAAAGAGGCATGCAAATATGAATGTTGGGTCAAAGCAATGGATGAAGAACTTGAGCAAATCGAAAAGAACAACACTTGGGAATTAGTTCCTAGACCAAAAGATAAGAATGTAATAGGAACAAAATGGGTCTTCAAGAATAAATTAAATGAAAATGGAGAAGTAATTAGAAACAAGGCCAGACTTGTTTGTAAAGGGTATGCACAGCAAGAAGGAATAGATTTTGAAGAGACCTTTGCTCCTGTGGCAAGACTTGAGGCCATCCGAATGTTCCTTGCTCTCTCAAGCTTTCAAAACTTCAAGGTATTTCAAATGGACGTGAAATCAGCCTTCCTGAATGGAGACTTAGAAGAAGAAGTATATATTGAGCAGCCAGATGGCTTCATTCTTGGGAATGATCCAAACCTTGTATGCAGATTGAAAAAGGCACTCTATGGACTCAAACAAGCTCCAAGGGCTTGGTACTATCGGTTGGACAAATATCTTCACCAACAAGGCTTTTCAAAAGGATCAGCAGATAGCAATCTCTATATAAAAGTTGAAAATAACAAATTGCTAATTCTTGTTGTTTATGTAGATGATATTATTTTTGGCAGCAATGAAGAGACTATGAGTCAAAACTTTGCCTTGGTTATGCAGAAAGAATTCGAAATGTCACTTCTTGGAGAATTGACATATTTTCTTGGATTGCAAATCCAACAAAATGAAGGAGGTATCTTCTTGTCTCAAACCAAATACCTCAAGCAGATCTTGAAGAAGTATGGCATGGAAGAGTCAAAGCCAGTATGTACACCCATGGTTACAGGATGCAGCCTCAGTGCAAATGATGAATCAGCAGCAGTTCACCAACCCACTTATAGATCCATGATTGGGAGTTTGCTTTATTTGACAGGTACTCGACCAGATATTACACATGCAGTAGGAATGGTTGGAAGATTTCAAGCCAACCCAAAGGAAACTCATCTTCAGGCAGTCAAAAGAATCTTCAAATATCTTCAAGGGACCCAAAACTATGGCTTATGGTATCCTAGAAATACAGATCTCACTCTTCATGTTTACACAGATGCAGATTGGGCTGGAAGTGTGGATGATAGGAAAAGCACAAGTGGTGGTGCTTTCTTCATGGGTTCCAGATTAGTATCTTGGTTCAGCAAAAAACAGAGTTCGATTGCCTTATCTACAGCTGAAGCAGAATATGTGGCTGCAGCATCTTGTTGCACACAACTTCTTTGGATGATGCAGACCTTGCAGGACTTTCAAATCACTTGCACTCCACCCGTCTCTATCTTATGTGATAATACAAGTGCAATCAGCATTTTAAAGAATCCAGTCATGCACTCAAAGACCAAGCACATACCAATCAAGTACCATTTTCTTCGGGAACAAGTGCTTGAGCAGAAGGTCAAGTTGGAGTATGTTCCTTCTAAGGAACAAGTTGCTGATATTCTCACAAAACCACTGCCCAGGGAAACTTTTGAATATCTCAGACAAAAGCTGGGAGTAGTTGATGCTTCATCCTGCTGTTGAAGCTTGTCTGTTCTACAGAAAAGTTGGTATACGCAAGTTACAAAAGGTATATAGGCGTATACACGCGGATTTATGCTGGGAAAGTCGCGTGTATGGTGTACGCATGTTGCAGAGATTATATCCGCGTCCATACGCCGTTTCATGCAGGAGGAATCGCGTATATGAAGTTCTGAACAGCAAGGGCAAACTCTGGAGTTCTGAACAGCAATGGGTATGTCAGAATTCTTCAGGCACGGTTTCAGGAGGTGCAGCAGGCACAAGTTCAGGGGGAGCAGCTTAAAAGTCTCATAAAGTATTGTTGGCATTCAGATGTTTTGGTTGTTGATTTCAGGAAAAGGAGCTCGGAAAGAAATCCTGGTTGCTGATCTAAAAAGATATTTATCATATGCTGCTGGTGACTTTCATAAGTCTTGGTCTAGATCTGTTGTCTCTATGTCATGTATCTCTCTTGTCATATCTCTTTTATGGTATCAAGGTCATGTAACGGCCTATGTTGGTTTCCCCACTATGCCTGGGATGAATGCTGTAATATAATTGGTTGTTTCTGATATGTCCCCTCTTGGTAGGGAGTATGGATGTATGTATTGAGTCTTTTGGTGATAGGAAGGTCCCTTATGGTGTATATTTCTTGGTTCTTGTTGAAGAACATCTTTTGCAGATCTGGCCTACTGTCAGGGGGAGCATGAGTCAGCACAGCCAAGCAGAGGTATCAGCATGTTCAGGGGGAGCACAGCCCTTTGCCCTTGATGTCAAAGGGGGAGAGTGACTTGGTGTGGTGGTTGCCATCAAGTCCAAAGGGGGAGATTGTTGGCATTATGATTCAAGTGTTGTCCTTGATGGCAACTCACTCAGAGGTTGGTACAGGTGCTCAGAGGTTGGTACAGGTGATGGCAACTTAATCAGAAGACAGATCTTAGTACAGCATGCCAAGGAAGTTCATATACGCAGGTTAGTTAAGCCCAAGTCGCGTGTACACGCAAGTTGGATTCAGAAAAAGCGCGTGTATGTGGAAAAGTACCTTTGGTCCATGGTGGTTAGTCCTTGGAATTTGTGCCTATGATTTCGGACCATTGTGTCTCGACGGGCGTGTCGATCCCTAGTTTTGAAGTTGATGGTATTGTGTTACTATGGTTTTGGCTCTTGGTATTGAGCAAGGCCTAAGGCTATATAAGGAGAAGAAGATCATTAGGCAAAAACATCTTTCGACAAGGCTTGAATATCTAAGAGAGAAAGAGATCTGATATGCAGGATCTGGGTTGCTTGATATGAGCTAAGGAGAAATCACATCGGCGGATGGAAGACTAGATCTAAGGATAAATCGGGATCTAATGGTTTGAAATGCACTATTATGATATGGTTAATTATGCGTATTTCTAGATCTGCATACTGTCGCAATATTATGTTCTGGATCTAACTGATGTCTGGTACAGCTGCAAGTTGAGAGAATCTATTTTTAAATCTGTACGCAGTTTGGCTTAGGTAAAAGCGCGTGTATACGCGGGTTTCGCTCATTGAAGTAGCGTATATCTCTGAAAGCTTGATTTTTGGGGTTTGCAGTTGGATCTGACTGTTATTACAGAGTTCTGTAGACTGCTCTGTGTTCTGGTATCTGGTGATTGACAGGGTTCAGTGGTTCAGTGATTCAAAGTTTGATAATACTAGTATTGGATGTTTTATGCTTCAATGATCTGTTGTGAAAGTTGAATGAATTGGGGTCTACAGATTGTAATGTTGTGCTTCAGGAATATCCAGTCTGAAAATGTATGAAAGGTGGTACCTGAAAGAAAGAAGATTGTAGGTCAGCACCTACGTACTAGTATCTTGGCTAGTACAAGAGCAAAGGGGGTTGGAGCTCCCTTCCAAGGAAGCTTGGAGAACGAGAGAAGGTTGTAGCCTTCTGCAGGTTGTAGCCTGCGTACTGGTATAAGGCTGCACCAGTACAAAAGATTGTAAACTGAAGTTTCATATTAAAGAAAGATAGAGACAACTTGCAGCAGGTGGTTTTCACCCACATTGGGTTTCCACCTTACATCTTGGTGTTCATGTGTGTGGCTTTTTGATCTGTTCTGTTATACTGCACCTGTTTACTGTTAATGTGGTGAATAATGTCCTGATGAACTTAACTGAAGAATAAGCTAACTAAATTATGAGTTTTCTTCTTATACGCTGTTTTATTTAGTCACAGTAGCGTGTACACGCTGGTTCACCTAACTGAAGTAGCGTATATGTTTCTGAGCATTGAAAAAGTTTGATTGATCTAATAATACTGATTCACCCCCCCTCTCAGTATTATTTCCAACATTCTGATACAAGAAAATATAGCAGCAATGCATAGCTCCATAAAATCAAAAATTTTACATACCACTGCATTTGATCATAAACCGGTGATAATAGTCATGGGAAAAATGGAAAACATGGTCCACTCTCATTTAGATACAGCTCAATTTGGGACAGCAACGGAGAAATTAGTGAATTAGTCAATGAAGCATGGGGGACAAGAGTAATAGGATCACCACAGTATATTTGGGAAACAAAATTAAAAACTGCAAGAAACAAATTAAAGGAATGGGCAAGAGCAAATGAATTAAAAAAAAAAAAAGAGAGAAAAAAGAAAAGAGTTACAGCAAAAAATGGACAGCATGCAAATTGAAAAAGAAAACAAAGAAGAAAGCAAGCAAGATTATCTAAGAGAGAAGGAAATATTTTGGGAAATATATAGGGAAAACAGAAAGGAAGAAAAAGAGGCAAGATTGAAATCAAGAAGTTTGTGGCTCAAGGTAGGGGACAAAAACACATCATTTTTCCATAACACAATGAAGATAAGAAGACCAAGAACCAAATAGAAAAAATTCAAGTTGAAAGCCAAGAGGTCAAAGGAGTAGAAGAACTAAAAAAAACAGCCTGTCAGCACTTTAAAAACCTACTTTCAGCCAACGAAGAATGGTTGAAAGTGAAGACTTCTTAAAGCACACAAAAAGAAAAATAAAAAAAGAACAAAATGTAGCAATGTGCAAGGATCCCACAGAAGAAGAGGTAGTGATCGCCATATGGAGCCTGCATCCGGACAAAGCCACAGGTTCAGATGGCTTCACAATAGCATTCTACAGATTTCATTGGTATACTATCAGAAAGGATTTCTTAAGAATGGTGAATAATGTTTTCAAAAAAAAAAAAATAGGAGGCAACAACAAATCCTCCTATCTTGCTCTTATCCCAAAAGAAGCAAACCCCTCAACTTTCAACAGGTTTCGCCCTATCTCTCTCTGCAATTCATCGTATAAGATAATAACAAAAATAATTGCAAATAGAATCAAGGAAGTACTTCCAATAATCATATCTGAAAATAAAGGAGGATTCATGCCCAACAGGTAAATCATAGATAATGTAATTATTGTACAGGAAGCGGTTCACTCCAGTATGCTAAAGCAAGAAAAAGGCCTCATAATCAAACTAGATATGGCAAATGCATTTGACAGGGTCAGTCATCCATATCTAATGGTTGTCCTCCAGAAACTTGGATTCTCAAGAGAAATAGTGGAATTCATACAGGCATGCATTTCTACTCCATGGATTGCCCCCCTCATAAATGGAAGGCCCAATGATTTCTTTCAAAGCACAAGAGGCCTTAAGCAAGGTTGTCCCCTCTCCCCCTTCCTATACATTATAATGGTAGAAACATTAAGCAGGGCTCTGGAAAATCAAAGAAAGGAAAGAAATATCACAGGGATTAGAATAGCAAACATAGTAAAAACAATAAACCACTCACTCTTTGCTGATGACACACTGTTGCTGGGAGGGGCATAAAAAATAATAGCAAGGAGGTTCAAAAAAGTTCTGGATGACTTTTTACAGGTTTCAGGTGGGCTATTAAACAATACAAAATGCAGGATATATGGATGGAATACCCCTCCCAGAACTATGCAAAGGATCTCACAAATCTCAGACATCCTTGTACAGGAAAAATGGACACACTTCTTTTATCTGGGACTTCCAATCTCAAAAGAGAACATGAAGACAGAAATATCGAGTAAACAAATTGAAAAAATGATTAACAAAATACAAAGTTGGGGTATGATGTGGCTGAATATGGCAAGGAGGGTAATTCTAATCAAAGCACTCCTTGCAGCACTACCTATCTACCAATATGCCATAATCATGGCCCCAGCAAGTGCTCACAAACAAATGGAGCTTATCTTAAGAAGCTTTCTGTGGCAAGGGGGGAAGTAAGAAAACAAAAAATTTAGCCTGGTTAGGGGGAGCAAGTAGTACTACCTTAGGAACAAGGAGGCCTATCAATACGAATACCTGGGCTCATGAATGCATCACTGGGAATGAAAATAGTATGGAGACTAATTACAAGAAAAGAGAGCTAGTGGAAAAAGACTCTTATAACAAAATATATGGATGGCACCAAGAAAAGACTGCTCAATGGAAATATCCCAATAAGACCATGTACCCAAGTATGGAAGCTGGTTAAAAAAACAATACCATTAATGAGTAGATATATTTCTAAAATCCCAGGCAATGGAAAAACAATTTCAATTTGGGAGGACAAAATCATGGGAAAAGAACCATTACAGACTCATCCAGAAACTGAAGACATACAAGAGTGGATGAAAGATAAAGGTTTCAACACCTTACACTCTATATCTCTTTGGAATCAAAAGGAGTGCCAAGATTGGAAAAGCTTAGCAATCTTGAAAGATCTGGAAGGGAAATGGAGAAAAATTAGGCAGCTCTTAAAAGGGTCAATGCCAATCCACTTTGACGAGGAAGATTCTTATCTTTGGGACCCAAGCGGTGGACACTACACAGTTAGGACTGGATATAAAATCCTTCAGGAACAACCAAATCAACAAGACTGGGATTCTTGGAAAATAGCTTGGAAATCAAAAAGTCTACCTAAGATCAAAATGTTCATCTGGACTCTACTAAAAGGGAGAATATTGACAAGTGACAACCTAAAAAAAAGGCCTTTCTAGGCCCAACTAGATGCCCATTATGCATGCAGGCTGAAGAAAATATTCAACACTTATTCCAAGAATGCACCTTTGCCGAAGAATGTTGGCAGTAGCTAATAAGTCCTTTGGAAATAAGAATAAATTTTGAAAATTCCTTGCCGGATTTTCTTCAGACCTCGAGAAGGCCTATCCATACACAACAAAGAAGAAAGTCACAATTCAAAGAATATGGAAGTGCATTCCAATAGTTCTACGTTGGCAAATTTGGTTGACACAAAATAAGTGCATATTCAAAAATCAAATTCCAAGGATAGGGAAGACCCTCTCAAAAACGTGGGGTTTAACTTCTGACATCCTCAATGTCAAAGGAACAACACCAACAAATTATAGCGCTCTTCAGCAGGAAGAGTGAGATTGGCTCAGCAAAGCCATAATAAACAATAATGGACAAAAAGGAAACAGGAAGGTAAACTCAGGAAATATTTGGAAAATAAGAATGAGTGAAGAGGAACTGACAAACTGGAGAAAAAATCAGAACAGATACTGTCTATACTTTGATGGGGCCTCAAAGCATAACCCAGGAAAGGCGGGGGCAGGGGGAATAATCCTAGATCCTGATGGGAAACAAAATGTCACTTACGAATGGGGATTGGGACAAATCTCAAATAATAAGGCAGAAGCATACAACTTGTTGATGGGAACAAGAATAATAAAAAAAAGAGAAATTAAAAATCCTATCATAATAGGTGACTCAGCCATAATAATAGAGCCAATGTCAAAAACAAAACCCAAGCAATGAGTCCATGAACAAAATTCTTAGAATAATAAGGAAGAACTTAGAAGGCTCTGGCAATGTAATCTTCAGAAATGTCTTGAGAATTCACACTCAACAGGCAGATTATTTTGCAAACCAAGCAGTGGAAAAAAATGAAGGGCATGTTTGTGAAAACCAGGAAGAATATCATAACTCTGTTCCTTAATGAGCAACAAAAAGCACAAGTATAAAGATCACCAAAATCAAGGAAAAACCACAAGTATCAAATCAATAAATCAAAAAACAATAGTCAAAAAGTAACAAAGGACTCATCACTGTAGTAATAGCCAGGAAGTCACGGAAATGCATAAGAAAATCCATGAAACTTTTGACTCTAGCATGAGAAACAACAGGAAGGAAGATTGCAACCATGGTGGCAAGAACCATGTTGCAAACTATTTCATCAAAGGCAGGGATCAGGGGACGTTAAAGCACTATAAGAACAGAGGGTGCAATCATCACAGAAGCAATATCAGTGAAGAAATATTCACCTTCCAGGTTAGTATAGTGCTTCTTTGGCTTCAAAGTCCCTTCCTGCCTTATATAATAGCCCTCAATGTTACCCCTACTAAGTGAGTAGACTTCATATTAAGCCCCCTCCCCTCTTCTTACCCATCTCGTTCACCCCATATCTCCCCATCCCCTCCACTCCCTCCACCAAGTGCCCCATTGCAGCGTAAAGCCTCTGTTATGTCCAGATTTCGGTCCTCTCTCTAGGACCTCATTATTATCGAAATACAATGGAAAATCAAGACTAAGTGCTTAATACAGACTTCAAATAAGCTTTCATTCGCACCTAAATATATCGCCAGGTCCGCCCCCCAAGCTTTCACCGCATCGCTTTTCTTTCCTCTCTCCGATCTCCAATCAAAGCTGGATCGTTGATCTGGCACCTGATCTGATGGTTGGCAATCAGCCCGTTTGTCCAAATTTGTGTGACTTTCTCCCATCGTCAATTTGTCCCCATCAGATCTGACAATTCTAATCGATATCTGGCCGACAACAAGCTCGGAGATTACCCGCACGAAAAGTGGTTTTCTCTCTCTCCTCCACTGCTACGTGTCACCCAGTCAATGGAATCGGGCGTCCTCCCTTTTTTACCACTCACAGTTCCTTATCCACCCGAAATACCACCTTCGCCTTTAAACCTGCATTTCTCATTGATTATCGTTCGAACCTTTTCGCGCTTGATGACTGTTGATTTGATTCATCGATGGCTTCGACGGCTCCTCTAGACTGTAGTGCCTCTGGATAATCTCTACCGTCCATCCCATGATTCCGAACTTTTCGACTTAATCTTGGCAGATATTAAATTGAAAACCCCGTTCATTGATTCCAATGGCCCCCGTGCCTGACAAAAGGAAAGTGGTCAACACCAGAAGAAGAAAAAGCACCTCAGGCATTACAAATCCAAGGAAGCACAACAAAACAAGGAGTAGAATGCAAAGCCAAAGGAAGAATAAGAAATCAACTCAAATGGAACCACAATGGCATAGTATAAAATCAGCAGCAGAAGTAATGAAGGAGAGAGCTCGGTCAAATATGAAAAGAAGAAACAACCAACCCAAGAGCAAATAGTCTATAAGCCTTGAAAAACTATCAAAGAATCCATGGCATGTCAATTTCTCTTTCTAATAGGTCAGTATGTTAGGCATTACACTAGAATACCCATAAAAATACATGAAGTCTTGAGCACTAGCCTAGGAGAAGAGACTATGTTCCTATCTCATGGCTTAGATGTTTATATTTTTGCAATCGTTTGTAATAGGAGCTTGCTCCAACAAAGATTTTGATAATATATCAACTACCCGACCTTGTTAAAAAAAAAATGACTAGATGCTTCCAAATATTTTGAAACCTTGATTTCTTGTGTAAATCCATAGGAGGAAATTTTTTGGCCTTGATAGATGAGGTGGATGGACCATACTTTATTCGCGAAGTGGTTTGGACCACTAGAAAATCTTCAAAAAAATTATTCCTCAAAATTTTCTCATTCAAAAATTCGATTTTTCCTGGGAAAATAATTCTTTTTGGACCAACGAATTTTTGTGAGATTTTTCCTTGCTTGAATCATGAAGATTCCTCAATTTTTTCCTTGATTCCTTCCTTGGGAAAGTCCACAATATTTTTAAATTATTTTTCCACTTGGAGAGAATTTTTATTTTCTCTCATTTTATTTTTCTAACCAATTTATGGCTAATTATTTGTCAGTTTTTTTTTTCTTCTTCTTCTTCTAAAAAATGAAAATAATAAAAATTTGAGGGGATAGACATATTTTTCAAACCCCCAAAGTGTGTCTAGATAGAAAGTTGAGGTGTTGAGGTCTAATTTTGATTACTCATACCCTATTCAACTTCTATAGACATTAAATTTTAAAATTTACATAAAAAATAATTATTAAAATCCCAACCAATGGGAAATTTTAATAATTAAAATTAGACACTTAGACCTAACCAAATTCTATGAGAATCTAGCCATGATCTAGTATGGCATATTACATCAAAACTATACACTAGGACTCACTTAAGACTTCACCGTCAAGCCGCACTCTTGCTTTGAGGTATGTTTGGGAGAAAAACTTAACCAATTATTTGATGTTTGGAAAAAAAAAAAAAAAATAGCTAAGGAAAAAAAAGACTCCCTAGAGTGAAACCCTCTAGCAAAAAATCATAAGATACCTAGATGTGTTACATGACTCAATTTAATAATACCAGAATATTTTTACAATGTCCACGTAGATCTACAGAATTTGAATCACACAATTCTAAAAATATTTTGAAAGATGATGATGATCTTTTGGACTTCTAACTGCTCTGACCATTAAAAATGTACTTTGCATATGGGGTACTTGACAATAATCTAGTTGACACTTGAGTGGTCAAGATTTAGCTCCACATAGGGATGCATACTTTCATGAAAGGATGCAAGAATCTAGAATCTGCATCCAAGCCACATGAGTTACATTAGTAGTATCCATTCAAGTGTAAATCCAAAAATCATCGTATGGAATCAATTACAGAAATAGAAGCTCCATTATAATATACTGAAAATAGAAGCTACCCTAGTAACATGATATAAAAATCTACTCTATGAAATCTGAAATGAAACTTATTCGAAGAACACAAATGAAATATAATCTAAGAGAGTAGGGTTAGAGGAACTATACAAAGTATGCCCTATGGCATCAAATATCCTCAATGAAATTCATGTTGAGAACATGTCAACTCACCGGTAGATCCATGGGTTGTTTTTCTGATGTTACATGTCCCATTCTGAATATCTTAGGACTTTGATTTGTCCCCACACTGTGTTGTATATGTCCATTAGATTTACCAAATCCTTTCCTCTTTTTTCTTTTCTTTTTAGTAGGTCATGATGATGCTGACGACGTGACCAACATATACCTTTATTCCTGATCTTGAAAATGTTATGATGGAAGATTTGAAATATCCAACACTTTTGTGACATGCCTTTCTTCATTCTGCACTTTTTTTGTCAAGGGTGGTGCATCAATCCCACAAACATTAAGACTATGATTTATCTCTTGATTTCTCCCAATAGTTATAACTTGATTCTCCTCAATTTCCTTTTTATCCAGGTCAATTTCAATTAAATTTTTTTCAATGGGACACATGACCTTCACATGAAATTCATAATAAGACAAAACTTGCTTCGGTAGATTGGGAAGCTTATGATCTGCTGAAAGTTCTTTGTTTTCTTATCATTCATCATCTAGCCTAGGTTGGAACTTATGTACCTATGATCTTTCCATTTCCTCCAATATATTCTGTAGAGCGATCTGATTATCCTCCATGGAACTTATTTCCTTGTCATGATTTATTTCCATGGTCTTGACTACGTGTGCTTGTTTTTCTTCCATGGCAAGCAACCTGTTTTGAAGACCGACCACTTGACTAGAATGATTAACCTGCATGATACTCATTTTCTTTGCATGAATTTCTATTAATTTTTTTTTATTGAGTTCCATGTTCTTAATTACTTGTGCTTGATTGAGATCCATAGATTTTATTACTTAATAATGGTCTAATTCGATTGTAATCAAATGATTATGAATAGAGGTCATCTAATTAGAATGATTAACTTCCATAGCCTTTATTGATTGTGTGTGATTCACCTCCATGGTCTTAATGAGATGAGCTTGTTTGAGTTGTATATCCTTAATCATTTAAGTCAACTCCTTGATGGGATCCTTATCATTTTCCTTCACTTCAACTTTTTCTTTGAACTTTCTTTTATCTCCATATTTTTGTTCAAATGCATCAATGATTAATTCTAGATAATTGAAATTGTTAGCAAGTTTGTGAACCAATCATCGTTAATATTAGGGCACTAGTTTCTCACATAGAGGTTTAAATTCCTTAGGTGAGTTTCAGTACTAACATCATTGTTACCTACAAAAATAAGCAACACTTTGTAGGACTTATTCAGAATAAAATTCAAAAAACCATTAATGTTAGTAAAATCACAAAGGACAAGCAAGTAATTCACGATGTCTTTCCCACTTGATCTTGAAAGAGAAAATCGATATTAGAGAGAGGCTCCTGTCCAAGATTAGCGAGAAGTCTACAATAATAAGGCTTCAAGTATGAATCCTTGCAAAAAATGAAACAAGTGGAGTCGCCACTTGAAAAGGAATATAAATCTAAAGATCCAAAATGAAAGAACTAAAAGTTAGTCATAAATCTGAGTCAAAGAAAACTTATCCCCAAAAACGACGCCAAAAAATGTTGTCGCCTAATATTTACACTTATGTGTGGGAAAAGTTTTCAACCCCACAAGGTATAGTCTGTAAGGCACAATGCTTAGAGAAAGGGTTGCCACCTATTTACAACTATCTCCATTTTAGCTATCTCTTAGGCAAGATATGGGGAGTAGTGCCTAAATATAGTTAGTAAATGAGAACTTGTTGATAAAAACAAATTCTAGGAGCTCAATGTTGGCATTATGAGACCAGTGTTTTCCTTGATGGCAAAATGACAGATTATAGTGCAGCAGGTCAGTAGCAAAGAATTGATGATCAGACTACAAAGAATGAAGAAAGAAGAGTATCTACGTAGGTTCACTATATACCAAGTAGGGTATAAACGCAGGTTCACTATATGCCAAGTCGCGTATACACAAGTTCGCTATATACCATGTAGGGTATACATGCAGTTTCATGCATGGAAAAGCGCGTAGATGTCGGAAAGCTTACTTTTGGTCCATGGTAGTTAGTCCTCGGTATTTGAACCTATGGTTTTGGACCATGGTATCTCGAAAAGTGTGTTGATCCCAAGTATTGGGCTCTTGGTATTGATTTATTATGGTTTTGGACCGTGGTATTGAGCAAGGCCTAAGACTATAAAAGGAGAAGAAGATCATTAGGCAAGGGCATCAGAAAAGTCTTGAATATCTGATGAAGGATGAGATCCAGTATGCAGGTTATGGGTTGATGATGCATTGCTTGATCTGAGCTAAGGAGGGATCTCACCGGTTGATGGAGAACAAGATCTAAGGAGAGATCGAGATCAAATGGTTTGAAATGAACTATCTTTATGATGCTTATTCTAGATCTGCATACTGACGCATGTAATATACTATAAATGTTATGAGTATGACTGATGTCTGGTACAGCTACAAAGTTATAAGAAAATATTTTTAGATCTGTACGCGGGTTGTCTTTGGCAAAAGCGCGTATGTACGCGGGTTTGATTCATCGTAGTAGCGTATACATTATGAAGTATAATATTTGAAGTTGCAGATGGGTCTGATTGTTATGGCAGAGTTCTGTAGTCTGTTCTGGTGACTGTGTTATTGACAGGGTTTCAGTGTTTCAGTGATTCAGAGATTGATGATGTTAGTAGTGATTGTTTTGAGCTTCAATGATAGTTATGGGTCCAGTATGAAAATTGGATGAAACGTGGCCTTTCAGATTATGTGTTGTGCTTCAAGAGTATCCAGTCTGAAAATGTATGAAACGTGGTACTTGGAGGAGAGAAGATTGTAGGTTGGCGCCTACGTACTAGTATCTTAACTAATACAAGAGCAAAAGGGGGTTGAAGCTTCCTTCCAAGAGAGTCTGGAGAACGAGAGAAGGTTGTAGCCTTCTACAAGTTGTAGCCTGCGTGTTGGTAAAGGACTGCACCAGTACATTGTAAAAGAAGTTTCTTAATAAAGGAAGATAGAAACAAATTGCAGCAGGTGGTTTTCACCCACATTGGGTTTCCACCTTATATCATGGTGTTCATGTGTGTTGCTTATGTGTGTTGATCTATCTGTTTTATTGATATTGTTGACTGTTAATATGGTTAATAATGTTCTGATGCATCCATTGAAGATCACATAACTGAATCATGAGTTTAATGGTTATACGCTAGTTGCAATAGACACAGTCGCGTATATACGCAGGTATTCTTAACTGAACTAGTCTATATGAATCTGAGTATGAAAATGAAAACATTTTATTGATCTGATAATACTAATTCACCCCCCCCCCCCTCTCAGTATTATTTCCAACAATTGGTATCAGGGCAGGTCCTTTGGTAGAAGCTTGATCGCTTGAAGGAGATCCGTGGAACAATGTGAAAGAAGCTTAAGAAGAAAGCACCTAAGAAGAAGAAGACATCTCAGAAACTCTATGACAGTGGGAGAATCGATTGGGGATTAGGTATAAGAAGCTCTTCAGATTCAGAATCAGATTCAGAATCATTTCAGAATGAATATGAACTATCAGGTATGAATTTGCTATCCTCTGATGTTCCAGCTATCTATCCATTTGGAAAAGATGAAAGTGATAGCGAAACAACTGAATTTGCTCTTATGGGTGAACAAGAAAGATATCAAATAGAGGCAGAAGTTAAAAGTCTAACAAACAAAAATAGAACTCAAGAAGAACTTTTGAACATAAAGGATGGTGCCTTCAAGGAAGTTGCTACTAGACTAAAGACTCAACTAGAGTTATTCAAGGACAAATATCAAAAGTTGCAGGATGAAGTAACATCTCTAAGAAATGAAGTCATTGAAAAGAACACAACAATCAAGGAGCTTATAGATCGATCTAGTGATTATGAAAGTCTTGAAGCTACGACCCTCTCGCTAAAGGAAGAACTTGAAGAAACAAAGAAGCAGAATAAAGATCTACTCCAAGCTATTGAAAAACAGGAAAACGAAGTTATCAGCTTAAAATCTCAGCTGGAATGTGCCTTCAGAATTCGTCAAATGCAGCGCGATGTGAATGAAGAACAAGAAAAGGAGATTCTCAAACTAAGGCAACAAATGGAAGAGGAAAGAAATGCTGAAGAAAACATGAAGAAACAATGTCTGGAAAAGGAAGAACAACTTCAAGTTGAGGTAAATATCTTGAGAGGTAAATTAGAAGAAAAGGATAAACTATTACGATTTCAAGATAGTACTAAAGCCTTGGATGATATTCTTAGTAGTCAAAGGTCTCCTGCTATCAAGACTGGTCTTGGTTTTCATGAATCTATTGAAGGTGAATCTAGTTCACAAGGTGAGGCAAGGAACTCTAAAATGATCAACAAGGAGATAAGAGAGATGAAAGGTCAATCTCATCATCAACCAAGGAAAGAAATTCTTCAAAGAAAATTTTTTACTCCTCCTATGAATAATGTTGAATGTTATGTATGTCATAATCTTGGACATGTTGTAGCCAGATGTAGAAGAAAAGCAGTTCAAGACCATCATGCAGAAAGATCATCACATTCAAGGTACTTTAATGGATATTGCTTTGCTTGCAATATGTTTGGTCACAAAGCTGCTGATTGCTACAGGAGGAATATGAAACATGTAAGATGTTATGCATGTAACAAGATTGGACATATTGCAAAGGAATGCAGGAACAAAGGACGGATATCACACCAAAAGGAGAAAACATCATCACACTTGAAGATATGGAAGAAGAAGGAAGTACAGTCAGACAGATGTGGCACAGCACAATGTACTCAGATACAGCACAACACAGACATAACAGACTCAGAGGGAGCTGAAAGTATAAAACTTCAGTATCTTGAATCTCATACGCAAGTTCCATAAAGGGAAGTCGCGTATATACACGAGTTAGACACTGCAAAGTCGCGTATATGTCAGTCTGAGGAAAAGCAGTGGGGACATGCTCAGAAAAAGGATCTGATATGATTCAGTCCATTATTTTCTCTATTGGTTAATAGTTACAGTCTGCTGAGGATGTGTGGAAATGTTTTGATACTTGTAAGATGTCTAGAAGTGTTTTGATCCTAACTAGATGATGATGATGTCTTGATGCTTATTGCTGATATATGCATGATCAGATCTAACAGATGGCACAGGTTGAGGGGGAGCATATGCCTTTAATAATGCATTGTTGGCATTATGGTTAATAGTCCTTGGTGATGATGCTTATATGGCTAAATGATATATCTTGCTATAATATGGTTATGAGTTGTTCAGATGATTCTTGGATTTTTAGATCAGATCTGTGGTTGATTCTCTAATGGTGCTTACATGGTGATATTCATAAAGATAAGGAGAAGTACATAGCTTGAATTCACATCTTCTTTACTTGATGATGAGTCACTCATATGCTGTTGTCATCATATGCATAAGGATCATATTATTCTTGGCACATATATGGATGAATTGTTGGCTGGATACATGGATGAAATTGCATTATTGGAGACATGATGATGATGAGTTCTTACCTATATGATGATAGGTTGTACATATGTTGATTGATGCAGATATTCCCAATTGATGATACTTGGTTCATGCAGATCTGGATGGCTATGGTGTTTCTCACATATGATAAAATGTGAATGAGTCTGTATATGCAGAATTCTGTTCAAAGGGATGAATTGATTATACCCTGTCATAGGACATTTACAGGTTGATGATCTAAAATTGGATGTACGCGAGTTTAATAAGGAGTATCCGCGTATATACGCAAGTTTCTGTGGATACAGTCGCGTATATGTTGGTTTGAATAAAATCAGTGGGCCAAACTCAGAATGAGAAGATTCTGATATGGGTCTGACAGAGACCATCTGGCACAGGTTCAGGGGGAGTAGATAATCTTCCAATGATGCATTGTTGGCATTATCTTAGAAGCTTTTGGTTCTAGTTCACAGTTGTTGTTGGTTTCAGGTGAAACAAAGGTAGAGGGAGAACAGAAGGATCTCTTGGTTGCTGATCTAAATGGTGATTGACAGATGCTGGCGATATCAGTTATTGGTGACTTTCATAAAGTCTTGCTCTAGATATTTCGGTCATATATCTCTTTTGTGATATCCCTTTCATGGTTTCAAGGTCATGTAATGGCCTATATTGGTTTCCCCACTATGCCTGGGATGAAGATGTAACGTTCTTGCTTTATCATGTGTAAACTTTTGATGTATCCCCACTTGGTTGGGTGGATGAGTCAATTCTAGTATATCCCCACGTGGTTGGGAAATGGATGCATGTATTGAGTCTTTTGGTGATAGGAAGGTCTCTTATGATGTATAAGTCATGGTTCTTCTTGAAGAACATCTTTTTGTAGATCTTGCCTTAAGTCAGGAAGAGCATGAACAGAACACTTCAGCAGTACAGAGACTTGGCATGTACTCAGGGGGAGCATGGACAAATTGGTACACTTTGGCATATACAAAGGGGGAGCACATTTGGAGATTTCAACAGGTACTCAGGGGGAGTATGGACAACATAATTTTTATCAAGGAAAGAGAATATCTTGGTCCACCCTTTCCCCTTGATGTCAAAGGGGGAGAGTGATTTGGTGTTGTTGCCATCAAGTCCAAAGGGGGAAATTGTTGGCATTATGATGCATGTGTTGTACTTGATGGCAACCCTCTCATAGAAGAAAATCTCACTTACATATAACTGGATCAATCTACAGATGTGACTAAATGCATGGGATGCAGGACAGCTCAAAGGAATAAGAAGATCAAGTTCTAAGTATGACAAGTTAGCTTTTCCATCAAGTCCAAAGGGGGAGATTGTTGGCATTATGAGACAAGTGTTGTCCTTGATGGCAAAATGACAGATTATAGTGCAGTAGGTCAGTAGCAAAGAATTGATGATCAAATTACAAAGAATGAAGAAAGAAGAGTATATACGTAGGTTCACTATATACCAAGTAGGGTATACATGTAGGTTCACTATATACCAAGTCGCGTATACGCAGGTTCGCTATATACCAAGTAGGGTATACACGCAGGTTCACTATATACCAAGTCGCATATACACAGGTTCGCTATATACCAAGTAGGGTATACACGGAGTTTCATGCACAAAAAAGTGCGTACAGGTCAGAAAGCTTACTTTTGGTCCGTGGTAGTTAGTCCTCGGTATTTGAACCTATGGTTTTCGACCATGGTATCTCGACAAGTGTGTTGATCCCAAGCATTGGGCTCTTGGTATTGATTTATTATGGTTTTGGACCGTGGTACTGAGCAAGGCCTAAGACTATAAAAGGAGAAGAAGATCATTAGGCAAGGGCATCGGAAAATTCTTGAATATCTAATGAAAGATGAGATCCAGTATGCAGGTTATGGGTTGATGATGCATTGCTTGATCTGAGCTAAGGAAAGATCTCACTGGTTGATGGAGAACAAGATCTAAGGAGAGATCAGGATCAAATGGTTTGAAATGAACTATCTTTATGATGCTTATTCTAGATCTGCATACTAACGCATGTAATATACTATAAATGTTATGAGTATGACTGATGTCTGGTACAACTACAAAGTTATAAGAAAATATTTTTAGATTTGTACGTGGGTTGTCTTTGGCAAAAGCGCGTATGTATGCGGGTTTGATTCATCGTAGTAGCGTATACATTATGAAGTATAATATTTGAAGTTGCAGATGGGTCTGATTGTTATGGCAGAGTTCTGTAGTCTGTTCTGGTGACTGTGTTATTGACAGGGTTTCAGTGTTTCAGTGATTCAGAGATTGATGATGTTAGTAGTGATTGTTTTGAGCTTCAATGATAGTTATGGGTCCAGTATGAAAATTGGATGAAACGTGGCCTTTTAGATTATGTGTTGTGCTTCAAGAGTATCCAGTCTGAAAATGTATGAAACATGGTACCTGGAGGATAGAAGATTGTAGGTCGGTGCCTACGTACTAGTATCTTAGCTAGTACAAGAGCAAAAGGGGGTTGGAGCTTGCTTCCAAGAGAGTCTGGAGAACGAGAGAAGGTTGTAGCCTTCTGCAGGTTGTAGCCTGCGTGCTGGTAAAGGACTGCACCAGTACATTGTAAAAGAAGTTTCTTAATAAAGGAAGATAGAAACAAATTGCAGTAGGTGGTTTTCACCCACATTGGGTTTCCACCTTATATCATGGTGTTCATGTGTGTTGCTTATGTGTGTTGATCTATCTGTTTTATTGCTACTGTTGACTGTTAATATGGTTAATAATGTTCTGATGCATCCATTGAAGATCACATAACTGAATCATGAGTTTAATGGTTATACGCTAGTTGCAATAGACACAGTTGCGTATATACGCAGGTATTCTTAACTGAAGTATTGTATATGAATCTGAGTATGAAAATGAAAATTTTTTATTGATCTGATAATACTGATTCACCCCCCCCCCCCTCTCAGTATTATTTCCAACACTCAAGGGCAAGGAAATTACCACTCTAACTTGAAGTAATGATTAATTATCAAGTAGGATGATTAATAAGCAATGTAGATATTAAAATATGGATTCAATTAAATCAACACGGATTTCAACAAGATAAGGAATGAGATACTAGTGTCGTATAACAATGCTAAAAAAAAACTCACAAAATAAGAAATGATACTTCAAGCTACACAATTGGCAATGCTACAAGACAAGCGTTAGTACAAGAGATTGAAATATCAACAACAATATATAACTTGCAAGATAAATGAAACTTGTAAGTTAAAGAGATTCCCATAAAAGATAGAACAATATCATAAACCGATGAGCAAGTAATTCGATTGACAAGTAAAAAAGAAACATGATGCAAATGTTGCAAGTAAGTTGAGATGCTCACAAATCAATAAATACAAGATGAAGTTTTGATAGATGAAAGTCTTGATCTAATATGCAAATGAAAGTTAATGTAATGCTTCAATGAGATACAATTATGACCAGATGCTTCAAAGGAATACTAATTCATTTATGATGAAGATTATGATAAGCGCTTAAGCACAATGATCAATAAGTTTAGTTTATAACAATGATTCAATGAAGCATGTAAAGATTTACTCAATGAAACAATGCCAATTAGAGAAATAACACAAGTGCTCTAAGGGAAATTTCTCTTAAAGTGAAATTAGTTATTGATTAAGATTAAAAATGACACTTCATGTATAATATTTTTATGAGTGTTCAAGAAGAAACACAAATTGTGTAATAAAGCACAAGTAGTTATTTAAGTAATGGACAATGAGATTGCTAATTAGAAAATTAAAGATATACTACTTTAATCTAAAACACAATTGAGATAAATACAAGAAATACTCAAATGTAATATTAAATCAAGTAGCCAATTAGGTCACAAGAGAAAAATAATAAAGTCTAGATCTAACAATGATCAATACAAATTCAGTGAATATGAAAATGAAACTAATCTAATGAGAGAAAGAGAAAATATTAGAAGTTAGATCAACATACTAAGTTAAACAAATAAAATAAACCTAAACTAAGAGCACAATAAATCCTCCCTTTCAAATAAGAAGGTGGGATACTATGGAAGTGAATATCTCCCTCTAGGAAAAATTATTTCTATTAAAATTACAAAAAAAACCTTTACATAAAGGTGATGGTTTGAAAAAATTAAGGAGGATTACAAATGAAAATTTAATATCACTCCTCAAAACAAAAATCAAAGAGAAATTTTAAAATAATTTTACAAAGCTTATAATGATAATATTTCTCCAAAGGAAATCAATTTTCCTCAAATGAAATCTGCTGCCAAAAAATGACGTTAAAGCTTGAGGAGGGAATACGTTAGGGATTAAGGAGGAACTTTGAAAAAATTAAATGCTAAAATCTTCACAAAATTGATTTTCTTTCCCTTTCATAAATTTATTTCTTTTCAAGTTTTAATACATCCAAGGGAAGAAAATTCACATAAATATTTGTTAGAGAAAACCCTCTTTGCAAGATAAAAGTTTAGCAACATATTTTGCACCAGAGGAGAAAAAGGCCATCAGTCTAGAAGGAAAATTTATCCAAAAACTTAAAAAGGCTCATGTTTTATCCCAAAAAAAATTCCTTCTTGACCCTATGGTAAGTTTTTAAAAATCTTGAGTGCCCTCATATGGGGTGTGCAATTCCAAAAGAATCTTTTGCTTGAGTTGGGTATTCTTACCAAGATATAAGCGATCGTTGTACCATAATGAATCATTTTTCCAACTAAATGTATAAGATGTATTGGGATCTTGCTGCAACTTTTGAATGAGTGTCCACACCTCTTCGTCATTCTTCCATTCATCCCTTGCTTCTGTTATCCAATTAAGTTGGATAATAGAAATGGCACAAAGCAATGCTTCCACATCCTCATCCTTTCTTGAGAGTGCATTTGCGACAACATTTTTCTTCCTTTTTTTGTAGATGATATCAAATTCATAACCCAACATCTTTGCGAACCATTTTCACTACTCTTCTAAAGATAATATTTGTTCCAAAACGTATTTAAGACTATCATGATCTATTTTTACCTTGAAGTGGCTTCCCATTATGCAAGGTCGGCATTGCTTTAGTGCATGTAGTATTGCCGACATTTCCTTCTCATAAATAGGTTTGTGTAAATACTTTCCTTTGATTGGACGACTTTCAAAAGTAATGGGCCTTCCTTCTTGCATTAAAACAACACCAATTCCATTTCCTGAGGCATCACATTCCACAATAAAGGTTTTTGTGAATTTTGGCATAGCTAAGACTAGTGCTTGGCACATTGCCTCTTTAAGATGTTCAAAGGCCTTAGTTGCTTCTGGAGTCCAATAAAATGCATCTTTCTTTAGTAATGTTGTTAGAGGTGTTTCTATTCTCCCATAATTCTTAACAAACTTGTGATAATACCCTGTCAACCTGAGAAATCCTCGAAGATGCTTTATGGTTGTGGGGATTTTCCATTCCTTAATGACTTTAATTTTGTTAGGGTCTAACTTAACACCCTCATGAGATACAATATGACCCAAATATTCCACCTCCTATACTCCAAAGAAAAAATTGGAGGTTTTTGCATATAATTATTTATCCTCAAATAGTTTGAGCACCCTGTCAACATGTTGAACATGATCCTTCCAAGACTTGTTGCATGTTAGTATATCATCAAAAAATACTAACACAAATTTTTTAAGGAAGGGTATAAAAATGGAATTCATCAAACCTTGAAATTTGGAAGGTGCATTAGCAAGTCCAAAAGGCATGACCAAAAATTCATAATGACCCTCACAAGTTCTAAATGTTGTTTTCAAAATTTCTTCAGTCTTCATTCTAATTTGATGATATCCTGAATGGAGGTCCAGCTTGGTGAAGTAAATTGCTCAATGTAATTCATACAACAATTCATCAATGACAAGAATGGGAAATTTATCTTTAATAGTAAGCTTGTTGAGCTCCCTATAATCTAGACACATATGCCATGATCCATCCTTCTTATGAACCAATACTACTGGAGCAGAGAAAGAACTTTGACTAGGTTGAATTATACCAGCCTCTAGCATTGTTGCAACCATACGTTCAATTTCACTCTTTTGGGCATAGGGATATCTATAAGGTCTAATGTTTGGAGGAACACTTCCTAGAATCAAATGAATACATGATCATGATCATTAATAGGTGGGAGTCCTTTGGGAGACTCAAATAATTTGGAATGGTTGTCCAAGACTTTTGGATATATGGAGAAATACATGATTTCAGTGTTTGAACCTCTAGTGAGAATAATTGTGAAATTATGCCTCGTTGTTCTTTGTTATGAAGCTTTCTCATGCCATTAGAGATGATTATATTTCCTGGTTTCCTTGCGACACCCCTTAATTCAACTTCATTTCCTTCCAAAAAAAAAAACAAGAAAAGTTCTTGAAAATTAAAAGCTATCGTCCCCAAAGATTGTAACCATTGGAATCATAGTACAACATCAACACCACCCATTGGAATGGAAAGCATTGGACTATTAAATACATATTCCTCCATGGTTAGCTTGATATAATGGAACTTTCCAAAGCAATGTATAGTTCCTCCATTTGCAACCATCACTTGAAACTATGGTGCTAGATATAGGGATAAATTCAATTACTTGGCTATCTTACAATGAATTAAATTATGGGTACTACCTGAATCAATCAACACTATTACATTTTTCTTCTTAATATATCCTTCTATCTTGAGAGTTTGAGGAGTGGTAATTCCTGCCAATTTATTACAAGATATGGTCAGATTCATTTCTTCTTTCTCTAGGGTTGGTTCGTGGTGTATATCATCCTCTTTTGATGTTTCTTGTTCCTTTTCTTCCTCCTCTTCATAATCTATGTAGAATAATTTCTTCTCAACACACTTATGACTTTTAGTGTATTTTCTATCACAACTATAACAAATCCATTTTGCTTTTTTCCCCTCCAATTGTTGGTGCATCAACCTTGTAGGTTGTGGAAGGCTAGGAGAAACAACACTTCGATCATTATTTTTGTGAGTGGTAGAATTCCTTGTTGCCATAATTTTTCTTTCAACTTTTCTTGCCACTCTGAATTCCTTCTCCAATGAATCGAGGTCCCAAAGGTGAACCTTATTTTGGATGTTATTCTTCATAGTCCCTATGAAGACATCAATCCTATGTTCCTCTGGAATATCAGTTACCTTGATATTCAATTTTTGGAAGTCCTCAATGTGCTCTGCCATTGAACCCTTTTCTATGAGATTTATCAATTGGCTAAAGGTGTTACTCTTTGTATCCTCATAATGTGCTATAATTTCCTCCGTAAAATTTGACCAAGTGACAAGTGGTTTATGAGAACAAATTCATTGATACCATACAAAATGATTGAGTTTTAAATATAAAGATGCAATGTGTACCTTTTGTATGTGTTGCACATCAAGGAGATCAAAATAGAGCTCCATTTGTAGTATCATATTACCGTATCCTTGCCATCAAACTTCCTCATATCGAGATTTGGAATTTGGTGGTTCTTAAACCCAACATTAGAGTCTCTAAAATCATAATTCATACTCCTTTGTCCTCATCATGAGTTTGATGGAATACCTTTTCGCCATTAGGAAGAATTTCTTGTAGCAACTTTGTCAAACCCTCCTTCAAAGCTTCCATGTCTGTTTTTAATCTATCATTCACATCTTTCATGCGTACTTTTAAAACATTCTTCAAACCATCGATCTTAGCTTCCTTTTCATTTTTGGTTACTCTTTATGAGATCGATTTTTTTTGCATTTGGTCACGTAATTTTGATATATCATGTTGCATTTCTTCCTCTTCTTCAAGCGTCATAGAAGAGTTTTCTGGTTGCTTACTATGTGTGTCCATTTTTTTGTTTTGAGACATTTTGGAATCAAACAATGATATCATGCTTTACTATGCCCTTTGATCACTTCAAACTGTTTTTTAAAACAAAATTTATGCAAAATTTAAAAGAAATACACACTTTTTTCTTGCTTTTTTGGAGGTCGATATTGAAACTATTGTATCTTTGTAATTTTGGATTTACAAGGTTTGAAATTTTGCCTTGTGGTATACATATGAGTCTTATTTCCAACCCCACAATTCAGACTAAGATTGGATTATTCAAGAAAGCGTTATGCCCAATCTCTCACGATGACTTGATTATAGATTAGTTCAGTAGAGCGAATTTGTACGAAGTGCCATGTGTCACTATTTTGGCCTTCGGCCCTGAAAATGATACGCACAATACTAAAGTCCATGTAATTTCAGCTAATTTTTACGAAATTTAAATCCGATCCTTAGACAGACCGTTATGACGATTTTCCTTAGGCCACATGTTTGAAATTGAATTCTGGAGCCTGCAAAAACCCTAACTTTCTTGGATCATATCTTTGAAACTATAGCGAACCAAGATCTAAAATTCATAGACTAAGTTCATTAATATTTTAGATCCATGTGGTTGTAATTTTATCTTCTGAAGCCTCGTAGAAAAATAGTTATAGAGAAAATTCCAAGATGACCTGTTTGAAGGAGCGAAACCCTAGGATCCAAAGCTCTGATACAAAATGTAATGCATCAAATTCACAAAACAGAAGAAACAATAAATGAACGACTTGAGAAATAGCCTCTCTGAGGGGGAAACCTCCTTTACATCACATAAATGAACAATTATTGGATGATTCAAATGATAAGACCTCCTTGGTATATATAAGAGTCTAAAGTGTCACAATATAATCAAAGCCTACATAACAATAATAATGTAAGGGAACAACAATAACAATAGTGGGCTTCTATGGGGCACAACAATAATATAGGGGCTACACTAACAATAACAATAATGGGAATAAAGTAGTAGTAGTATAGAGAACTAACATCATGATTAGGTAGAAAAATAACCCTCAGAAACTCGTGACCCTGCAAGAAAAATGCTCCAGAAATTAATTTTAATTTTAATTTTTTTTTATTAATTTCTTTAGATTTTTAAAGCTTCAAAACCTAAAGAAATTTCTCTATTTTGTAGGACACTCAAGCCAGCTAAAATATTTTGGACTAGATAGGAGGATGCCCTCTTTTGACCACTTTACGAGGAGAAAAAGACCCTAAAGGCCTGCGTCCTTTACCCAAAAAATTAGATTTGCCACTAGGATTCAAACTATTGATCCTTTGCCACAATTTGATGAAAAACTCCCTTCAAATTTTAGGTTTTCTATGCAAACATCCAAGTGATAATCTCTTTTGTCATCAAGAGGATGCTTAAGCCTCTTTTAGGCTTGTGCCTTAGTGAATGGTGCCCAAAATCATTGCGCCTTGCCAAACAATTTTCCAATTAAAATTTTTCAGCTATTTTTTTTTTTAAATTTAAAACCTCCGCTCTGGAAGCTAGAAAAGCCTCCAATGCTCATGGCTTAGAGAAAATAGGCTCAAAATTTGCTTGTGACCCTGTTCAAAAAATTTGTGAAAATTCCAAGTAATATTTGCGAAATGATATCAAGAAAAGTCTTGGAAATTTTCTATAAAACTTTGTTGAATAAAAACCCCTAGAGATCTGCACTTTAGTAGCAAAGAAGACCCTCAAAAGGGCCTACAACCTTCATAAAAAATTTAGATTACTTATAGGCCTTAAAACAGTGGATCTCTGCCAAATTCAAATTTGAATCCCTTCAAACCTTAGCACCTAGGTCATGAGCAGAACAAGTGAAGTCAAGAGCGTTTAATAACAACGAGCAATGGTTTTCCTTCATAAAAGAATTTGGTTTTGCTTTTGATGCGTAAAATCCATCTGCAAATAATTTTTTACAAAAATTCTAATCCAAACCTCTATTTTGTTTTCAAATCTGCAAGGAGAGAAATAGAAAATCTAAAGTATATACCAGATCCACAAAGTTAGATATAAAAGGTTTAGATTATATACACAATTTATATACAACTTTCAAATGTACTAGATCTAAGGAGTATGAGTACAACTTTGCTCCTTGATAAGTAAAAATAAGCTCTAATTTAGCCAAATCTATTTGATAAAAGAACAAATAATTGAGAAGAATATATTGGAAGTAGTTATATCACAAGCCAATGACAAGAAACCCCTCCAAAAAAAAAATGATTTATAAGCCTTTAAAAAATTATATTTTGGGTTCTTCAATTTCTATTCTCAAGGGTTGATTACTTCAACCAAAAACTTCCCTTCATGCTTGACATATCTACACACTTAAGATACAATTGTTAGATCATGCGGAGTTAGATAACTCAATGAATCAAAAGATCTATAGATACCTACTAGATCAATCAAATTTCAAAATGCTTCTCTAAAACTCAAGAACTAATGCAAGATACCCGTGCAAATAGTAAATCCATAGTTGGCTAGTGAAATAACAATAGTCTAAATTTGAAACCAATATAGCTTCTGATTCAAAATAATTTCTACAAAACTCTAAGATAAATTATTAGATCCATAGGGGTTAGATATTATAATGAACAAGAAGTCTTATGGATTTAACCGAAAATCGACTAAACACGACCAGATCTAGAATATTTCTCTAACCCAAATAACAATGCAAGATAACTATACACCAATAAATATATGAAAGAAAATGGAAATAAAAATTAAATTATAAGTAGTATAATATTAAGCACATAATCAAAAAATCCTACCATAGTTGTGGAAGAAGACCACCAAAAATTTAACCCCAAAGACTTTGTTATATTACTCAAAAAAATTGGGGAGTTTCCAGAGCCAAGAGCTTGTTTACAATTACCAGAGATTGATCAAAGATGGTTTACAATGAGGTGCATGAGCTCAATTTACAAAACAATGAGAGAGAAAGACCCCTCCAAGTGTAAAAAACGGCTAACTTGACTTGATCAATGGCTAGATGCTTCCAAATAATTTGAAACCTTGATTGTCTATAAAGATCTAGAGGAAGAAATTTGTTGGCCTTGATAGATGAGTTGGATCGACCATACTTTAATCCCGGAGTGGTTTGGACCACTGGAATATCTTCAAAAAACTATTCCTCGAAAATTTATCATTCAAAATAACCTCCTTGGAGTAAAAATCTGAATTTTCTCGGGAAATTAATTCTTTTTGGACGAATGAATTTTTGTGGGATTTTTCCTTGCTTAAGTCATCGTGATTCCTCATTTTGTTCCTTGGGAAAATCCACAATCTTTTAAAATTATTTTTCCACCTGGAGAGATTTTTAATTTTCTCTCATTTTATTTTTCTCACCAATTTTTGGCTAATTATTTGCCAATTTTGCCAGAAAATGAAAATAATAAAAATTTGAGGGGATAGACATATTTTTCAACCCTTAAAGTGTGTCTAGATAGAAATTTTAGGTATTGAGGACTAATTTTGATTACTCATACCCCATTCAACTTCTATAGACATTATATTTTAAATTTACATCAAAAATAATTATTAAAATCCCGACCAGTGGGAAAATTTGATAATTAAAATTAGACACTTAGACTTAACCAAATTCTATATACTCTATATACTAGGACTCACTTAAAAATTCACCATCAAGCCCCACTCTAGCTTTGGGGATATTTTTGGGAGAAAAACTTAACCAATTATTTGATGTTTGGAAAACACAAATAATTAACTAAGAAAAAAAATTCCCTAGAGTGAAACTCTAACAAAAATATTAAGCTACCTATATGTGTTACTTGACTCAATTTAATCATACTAGAATATTTTTACAATTGCCACATAGGGATGCAAAATTTGAATTACATAATTTCGAAAATCTTTTCAAAGATGGTGATGATCTTTTGGAATTCTGACTGCTCTGACCATGAAAAAACGCACTCTATAGATGGGTTCTTTGACAATCATCTAGTTGACACTTGAGTGGTCAACATGTCGCATTAATCCTTTAAAAGTCACTTAAGTGACCCCTCCATGTCATCAACATATCCCCATGGATGTCATGAGCATTTGAAGCATAGGTTAGTCATCATAATGACGATAATGAGCTCAAAAGTGACTAGCTAGGACAACATTCTAGAATTTTCCTCGTGTCATGTGTAGATGAGGTCCATGTATGCACACAAAGCCCTTAAAAGTGCCTTGAAGGATGTGACCAATGCCATGGGATATGTCAGTTGCCTCAATGAGTGTGAACTACCTTAAATTTTTGTAAAATGTAACTAGGTTCAGTCTTCATAATGACATGTAATTGTGACTATTGTAAATTATGTAATGAAGAAAATTAAATTATTATTGTAAGCCTTTCTTCATGGGTTTCATGAGCAAGTGATTTTATTTGCTAGTAGTTCACATTAAGAGCCTTAGGATTTATTATTGAGTCAAAGAGTCAATGTCATGTATAAAGAGCTCTTCTTGAGCATATGTAAATTATATATGGGTCAACCTAGTGTCTATAAAATCCCTCCAAAAAGACAAGCACAGTTCTCTTGATGTCGGCCTGCAAAATAAATTAAATGACACATGTCGGCTCACATAAAATGTCACAACTATTCGGATGTTAAGATCGGCTTAATATATGGTCTAACAAATATATATAGGAGGTTAGGCTCCTTGCCGAAACACAAAAAAATTCGCATATCCCTCTAAGATTTCAGATGAGAAGAGTCAGAAAAGAAGTTCAAATTCTTCTGTGGTTTTTAGAGCACAGTTACAGTGAACTAACTCCGCATAGCTCTGAAGAATCCAGTGAGCAGAGACATAAACAAAATTTAGATCATCTATGTTTTGGTGAAGGCTACAGATCGAAGGTTACAAGGCTACAATTCAGAAGGGAAGAGAATTTGTATCCTTCTTAAATAAGAAATTGTAGTGACAACAAAGAAGAAGATTGGTCTCAGTTTGATATTCCTGAAGTAGTCATGTTTCCACAGTCATAAATTCGGTGGTCTCTCTCAGTGATTTCAGAGGATAGAGACAGTGAACAATTCAAATATCTCTATTCAGGAGGCCTAAGTGCAGAAGACAAGTTCGGATACCTCTGGTTAGATTAAGGAGTCTCGATGCTGCCACAGGGAGAAGGATCCAGTGCTAATCTCAGTCTCGATAATGTCATAGTTTGAACATGAAGTCTCGGTGCTCCTACAAAGTGACAAGATCTCGATGTCAAATCAGTGGTGAAGAGTTCAGTATCAAAGCAACAGTGAAGATCTCATTGTCAAGGTAATGATGAAGATCTCGGTGGAAGAGGAATCAAGAAGAGGATTGTCAAGAGAATGTGTGTCTTGAGCTTGGAGTGGCTACTAGGTCAAGGGTCTTGGTCTTGGTATTCATCAATTGGAATATCTATAAGAATAATTTGTGCGGGTTTTCCTCTCAAAGAGTAAGAGGTTTTGGCCCGGGAAGAAAGCCAACATCTTGTGTTATTGTCTCTTTTGTTTCGGTAACTATTTGATGAAGTAAGAAAACACACTCTAATAATAAAAAGAGAATATTGTGCTAATAAGAAAAAGTAAAAAGTACCTCACAAATACTTATCATCGCGAGAAGAATCTTATTGACCTAATTTCCCTAGATTCTTCAACATGAAATCAAAGTTAAGGTGCTGAAGTCAAAGGAAGGGAATCAAAGAGACATTCAAGGATCAAGTTTTAAGAAAGGCATCAAAGCAAGTTGAAGGTTATCAAAGAAAAGGATCAAGATCTACATTGAATAATCAAACCCTAGATCGAAGAAACAATCTACAACAACAAGAGATTTTGTTTCTATAGTAATCATCAAAAGGCCACAAAGACCCTCATAAAGTTATCTACAAGGAAAGATAAGCTTGAAGGACTTTAAGGATAAAGATCACATCATCTTGGAGAAATTTGAAACCCTAGAAACATTTCTGATCTACACTATAATAGAAGTCGAATTATATTGAAGGTGGGAAGGCATTATCATCATCTTCAAAGCTATAAGGTAAGTTCCCTCTCATTCAAGTAGGGTTCCTCTCCTTTGCCTTGAAGAAGATCATCCATTGGAGCAACAAGTACATCTTATTGAACCATCATCAAAATGATCAAGTAAGAAGATTTCATCTTCACTTGTCAAGTAAGTATTTTTCATTCTTTAATCAATTTCGTAAAATGTCTTCATGGTTTCAAGGAGATCTATAAGTTGGTTGGGTCATTAAAGTTCCTTGCATGAAAAAGGAAGATAGACATATTCCTTTAAGGAGGTGAATCCATTGAACATATTAAAAGGTCTCCTCTGAATTCATGGAAAGGGATTATTATTAAAGATCCCCTCATATGGTAATATTGGAGACACCAAAGAGATATATATGATAAAATCATAAGAATACTCTCTGAATTTATGTGAAAGAAGGTCACATGACTTAGATCTAATCTACACAAAAAGTAAAGGTATCAAAGGATGAAGGATATCTTCATAATATCTCATCGACAAGATCTAGGAAAGAAGATAATCATCATTGATATATAATGCACTAACTGATAATCAAGGTAACAAATATCCGTGGGATAAGAAAGTTACCTCATTCGAAAACTTGTGATTTCTACGCAAGATAGAAGAAGAAAACTTGAGGAAAAAAGTGTTGAAGGTTAAGGACTCAAACATTTTCTGGAAGGAAAGGAAGTTTGGAAAATTATGGTTCTCAGAAAGAAAAGAAAAGAATAGTTGAATGCTATGGATGCAAAGACTATGAACATTACAAGAAAGATTGTCCTTAGCTTAAGAAGGAAAACGTCAAGAAGGATAGAGAAGAAGTCCACTTCATCAAAGAACTGGAGGAAGCTGAAAGAAGAAAGTCCAAGGAAGAGAAGCATTAGAAGCAAGAGCTCGTGACATCACTATAGGAGACATGAAGGATGTCTAATGGTCAGAGGATATAGTTCTTGGTGAGCTCATTGAAAAATCAAAGGAAGAAGTCATCTAGGGAAAGTCTCATCATACATCAGTTTAAAAGGGAAACATATGCCAAAAAAGGATATGCGAGATGGAATCCTCATTGAAGGATTCACCAATCTAGAAAGGAAGCAAGTGTTTCATCAGGAAATCCAACTTGTGAATTTCATGAGATGATGGTATGATGACATGAGAGATGAAGCAAATCAAGGGGTTGAAGATATTTTCAATCAAGGAAGCTGCAGGAAGAAGCCTAGATGACCTAAAGGTAAAATGAGGTATGTATGATTGTATTTAATATTATAAAGTCATGTCGTATGGTTGTAGGTAGCATGGATCACTACTTCTATCTTGAGAAGGATGATCAAGGGAAAATGATCTCCTCCTCTGAAAGGATGCATGAAGGCGTAAGTCACACTAGATGAAATCAACATGATATGTCCTCATATGAAGTATGAGGGGGTTGACTACAATTAAGGAACTCTGATTGGAAGCTCCTGGGAATGGAATGTGTAAGAGGAAGATATCGTGAGATATGAAACCATGATAAAGGTGATCAACATCCAAAATACCAAGAAGATTTGACTAGGAAATCTCCTAGAAAGATATGAAGACTTTGATGACAGTCTAAAAAATATGGAGACCCTTGACAATGGATATCTTTGGGAGATGTGTCAACATGTATGCAGGATGTTGATACCTACAGGAAGATGTCATGAGAATAGCCATCTCATAAGGTATTATTTGATTTAATTTTATGTTTTGATTTCTTGAATAATATCTGGATGAGTTCATGCAGGGCTACTAGAACAAGAGTTGTAAGTGCATGTACAACTAGCACTCATGTGGTGAATGGAATTCCTGAAAGAAGTATGATAAGAAAGAAGTAGCCATATGAAGAAGGTTCCATATATGTACCAAGAAGGCCACTTTCAATGAAGAAATTAATGACATGATGAACCAAGGAGGAAAGTAATTGATGGCTAATGTCCTACAAGGAATAAGCTCGACTCAATTTCATGACATCAAGGAAAGAAATTGATCAAGCAACTGAAGGACCGACGAAGAAGAAGTTGTTGATAAAAAGGAGAGTCCCTAGTTAATAGGGAGCTCTGACAAGTCCCTAATTAATAGGGAGCTTGGGCAAGTTCTTGGTCAAAAGGATCTTGGATACATTCCTTTACAAGAATAGGCATATATTCCCTAGTTGATAGGGAGAGATAGAAACAGCATTCTTGTCTTCACTTGGGAAGAAAGAATGGAGGATTGGATAATCATATGGAATCTGATGTCATTTGAGTATATGTAGGACATCTAAGATAAGAGTAGGCAAGAGGATTGATATTCTTTGAGGGTTGGGAACCCAAGATAAGAATATTCCTAGAAGATCATACTCAATGAACACCTAGTTGGGTATGTACCTTGAGAGACAATGATGAATGTATCTATAGTCATTGGTCTCGCCAACATTGTGCTCTGATATGATGAGAGATAGAGCTGTCAGTGAAGGCCTTGCTATGGAAAAAATGTTTGTTACTATGATGTTATACATATGGGTTACCAATTCGATTCTTCTTATGAGAAATTCTTCAAATTGAGAATGACCAAGTACCATTATGAATACCTCCCTAGTTAAGAGGGAGTGTTGTAAAATGTAACTAGGTTCGGTCTTCATAATGACATGTAATTATGACTATTGTAAATGATGTAATGAAGAAAATAAAATTATAATTGTAAGCCTTGTTGCATGGGTTTCATGAGCAAGTGATTTTATTTGTTATTGCCTCCCATTAAGAGACTTAGGATTTATTATTAAGTCAAAGAGTCAATGTCATGTATAAAGAGCTCTTCTTGAGCATATGTAAAATATATATGAGTCAACCTAGTGTCTAGAAAATCCCTCCAAAAATATAAGCACAATCCTCTTGATGTCAACCTGCAAAATGAATTAAATGAAACATGTCCACTCACCTAAAATGTCACAACTATTTGGATGTTAAGGTCGGCTTAATATATGATCGAACAACTATATATAGGAGGCTAGGCTCCTTGCAAAAACATAGAAGATTTTGCATATCCCTCTGAGACTTCGGGTGAGCAGAGGTAGAAAAGAAGTTTTAATTCTTCTGTGGTTTTCAGAGGATAGTTATAGTGAAGTAACTTCGCATAGCTATGAATATTTCAGCGAATAGAGACATCAACATAATTCAAATCATCTATGTTTCGGTGAAGGCTATAGATCGAAGGTTATAAGGCTACAGTTTAGAAGGGAAGGGAATTCATATCCTTCTTAAATAAGAAATTATAGTGACAACAAAGAAGAAGATTGGTCTTAGTTTGATATTCCCAAAGTAGTCATGTTTCCAAAGTCATAAATTCGGTGGTCTCTGTTAGTGATTTTCGAGGACAGAGATAGTGAAAAAATCGGATATCTCTATTCAGGAGGCCTAAGTGCAAGAGACAAGTTCGGATACCTCTGGTTAGATTAAGGGGTCTCGATGCTACCATGGGGAGAAGGATCCAGTGCTAATCTCAGTCTCAATAATGTCACAGTTTGAACACGAAGTCTTAGTGCTCCTACAAAGTGACAAGATCTCAATGTCAAATCAGTGGTGAAGAGTTCGATATCAAAGTAGCAGTGAGGATATCATTGTTAAGGTAATAATGAAGATCCCATAGGAAGAGGAATCAAGAAGAGAATTGTCAAGAGAATGTGTGTCTTGAGCTTGGCGTGGCTACTAGGTCAAGGGTCTTGGTCTTAGTCTTGGTCTTGGTATTCATCAATTGGAATCTCTATAAGAAGAATTTGTGCGGATTTTACTCTCAAAGAGTGAGAGTTTTTAGCCCTAGAAGAAAGCCAACATATTGTGTTCTTGTCTCTTTTGTTTTGGTAATTATTTGATGAAGTAAGAAAACACACTCTAATAATAACAAGAGAAGATTGTGCTAATAAGAAAAAGTAAAAATTACCTCTCAAATAGTTATCATCATGAGAAGAATCTTATTGACCTAACTGCGCTAGATTCTTCAACAAAAATAACATGAAAACTCACAAAAATCAAAATGAAATTAATTTCCCTTACGCTCATCCATGAATGAAAGTGAATACCCTTGCCAAAATGTGGGGTAATAGCTATCTTCTACTTGGTGAAATGTGCTCTTCTTGACAATGCATGAGGACCTTAGAATTTCATCATGTACATGTGTGCTCCACAATAGCAAAAAACAAATGCTCAAGAAAGCTTATTTTGGCTACTTTATTGTTCAGATGTAACTTATTCGTCTCCTACCCTACTATAGTAGTATTGGGTGCCGTTGCTTGATGAAACCAATCAACAAATGTAATGATTTCAATCCCTCGTGAATCCATTATGTTGAGGCCAAAACTATGATGTTTTGATCATCAACACTTCACATCTCATAAGGCTAGACGAGGCAATGTGGGAATAGTATTACGAATTTAAAGCCTTAGAAGAGTTATATAGACTTCATATTCATGAAGTCTTTGCATAAACATTCTTATCTAAAAATTTTAATATTTTCCAATTTTTATGAGATTTTAAAATTTTATTTAAAAATAAATTTTAACTCTCTCTCTCTCTCACACACACACATTCACACACATACATCTCTCTCTCTCTCACACACACACACATTCACACACATACATTATAAATTTTTCACTCTCTCTCTCTCTCTCACACACACACACTTACACACGCATACATTATAAATTTTTTAAAGCACACAACAGAAGCACAATACTTTACAAATATAATGACATCATATAGATACAATATCCAAAATGCTCAAAGAATGAAAGAAAAATAAAGAGATACAACATTATTAAATCATAAATAAAGCATAAATGTATACTTGAAACTTCAAATAAACATAAAGAAAGTCACTTAAGTAGTGAAGATAAAATCAACAATGAAAGAACACAATGATCCTTTTATTAATTGATCCATTTATCGATTTTGGACGTAATAATTTCTTCAAGTTCTTGCGAGAATGTGGACCAAAGAAAACTATGGAATTCCTAGATGTAAAGAAAATCATATAAGGGAAACCAAGTGTCTAATATAAATAATATGATCTGGCTTCGACCACTCAAGTAGTATGATAGACAACAATTTACAATCTTTGGAATGAACCATTGATTAGCATTGAAACAAATTTAGAACTTCTAAATAGAGAAAAAAATGTAGAAAAATAAATAACCTCATAAAGAATACCAAATAAATCTCACTTTGCCTTTCTCTACTACTTTTCATGAAATCCATGAAATAAAGAATTTAATTTCTATGGGTTGTTGGTTCTAAGAAAATGAGTTAGCAGAGGTGGAAACATGGGAAGCAATTGAAAATGGAAACATGGGAAGCAATTGGAAATGGTGGTTTATTACTACTGTTTGTCCAATTAGTGATTCCAAAGATAGGTCTATTTAGGTTTTTACCCTAGCCATCATTTACAAGATTAGGCTGAGCTTGAGAAATGTTTATTGTATTGGGGTGAGGCTACAAGGGAGCATTAATAGGGATGAATTGTTCAGGTAAATATTTCCCACAAAAGAAAATATGCCTTGTTTGTGTTAGTTGGTTGAACTCATCAAAATAGATAGAAAACCTTATTCTCTTGTTCCTCTCTTCTTTCTAGATGACATTTTTTCTTCTCCCTTGTCCTCTTTAGAACCCACACAAACCTTTGCTAAATAAATTCATCTAGAAACCTACATAAATATTTTCATTCTCCATTCCATAACACATTTCAAATATGTACCATATTATAAACTACGTGCAAATATAAATATATAGTACTTGACTAAATGATTTTATATAGAGTTTAATAATGGCCAGGGTTAAGAATTGAGAGACTTGAGAGGATGGAGTGTTGAACTACATGCAAACTTTACAAAGTATGGGCTAACATGAACTTAATTTGTTTCTAATGTACAATGTTATGTTTTTTATTCATATAAGCAAATTTCTATGCTACCAACAATGGTTTAGGAGTAGTCATGGAGTTAGGGAAAAAGGTGATGGATTTCTAAGTGCCCATTTTTGCTACAAACATTTTCTTTTGAAGAAAAATTGCAATAGGGCTTAATATATGGAAGAAATGAATCATAAATATATGTTAGGTATGCCATTGTGATGCATGCTATTTTCCCTTTGTTAAACATAATGCATGTATGGAATGACATAAGCATATGGAAATTTTTCTATCGTGAAGGGGAAAATGCCATGTTTCTTTCTTTCTTTTCTTTCCATTGTAATTAATAACAAAGTATTATTCTATACATTTCCAAAGTTTTCAAACAAAATGTATGCTAAAAATCCCCCCACTATGCATGATCATTTTTGTTAAATAGTGTGATGGGTATGAATCAAATACAATACATGGGTAAAATCCTGTTATTTCTTTATTTTCCTTCCCTAAATAACTAGTGATAGAATATCGCTATCTATAGCCAAAAAATTGAAAATTAACTATATATTGTTGTTGGGAATGCTCAAAATAACATGAATATGAAACGATAAGGACATGTACATTATACAGAGTTCATATATCAAGAATGGGGAAACAATCCTATTTTATTTTTTTCTATTCAACTTTGAATTCAAACTTCAAAACACATTTGAACACAATTTAATAGGAGACAAATAAAGTGACTAAAGCTATAACATAGCTAGCAAAAACTTAATTCAAGAACTGAAAATCCCTCGTTGTTGTGCACTATCACCTCACACCAACTTGCACCTTTAATTTCTTATTGAAACAATTGACAAGCACAAGTGTTATACCATAATTCACTCTAAGTTTACAAATTGAGAGTAAGGTGACCTCCCATCTCCACTACAAGTTCTCGAATGTCCATGAAAATGGAAAACAATCTACATTAACCAACTACAACTCTAATGCATGTCTAGATTTTTCATGCTTGAATGAACCTCAAGGATTAGAATAAATGCTAGTTGTACATTCCAACATATTGCCATCTTATATCTTTTACCTCGTGATGTACTATGTTATCCACTTTTCACTTGAGTGGAAATTTCTCATAGTTTGTAAGCATTACTATGTACCCTAACCTTCAAGCTTATTGCAAAATACACATAATCTCATAAAGCTATACCAACTTGTATGTTTTCCTATATAACATGCAATGTCATCATATTATACCACTTGAAAGGTTAAATAAGTCAACATCACCTTTAATTTCCAAATTCATGGTTAGTACATCATATCATAATTTTTGTATTGCAATCAAAACCAAAAATCATACTTTTAACTAACCATCATTCAATGTGATATGTTTTTAAAAGGTTTCATCATAGTAGAGACTTCATCAAGTATAAGTAAGAGTGAACTTGCATCATATGGGCATAAAGACTTAACCCAAGCAATTTTTATCTCAAGAGATATGACACATACATACTCCAGAACAAAGTTGAAACATCTCCTAATGAGAACTCTACCTACCTTTGTATTAATTTTCATATATAATATTTAGGCAAAGTAATGAGACCATTTTATTCTAGACTTGCAACCTCTTGCAAGCTTTCGAAATCAATTGGGTCAAAATTTGGGTCAACACATTGTCCTTTCCCTCTTTTCTATATTATCAGACAAAATAAAGACGCATTGAAAAATAAATTTTGCCAGAATGGAGTCTTTACCGTTGCTAGGCTAAAAATAAGCCTAACCCCCCTACAAGTCAAAATTGTCAGCCAACAAATGTAAATATTAACATTGACTTCCAAATATCTGGTCTATATAAGATTGTAGTGGATTACTATAATCACCCAGATGACATAAAAATATTCTAGGTTTGCCATGTTGTTCAATCTATTGTAATGCCAAAATATTGTTAATCCATAATCCGTTCATTTCTCTTTTAAGTTGTGTGCTATTGTCCAAACATAATACCCATATAAGGGATCGCCCGAGTGCAATAAGTTTGGTCCTTCGAAGGATCAACTTCCATATTTTGGAATAATGATAGGAATGCCAAGTCTACTCACTCCTCACACATCTAGGACACACACCATGAATGGAATATAAACCATTTTTTTAATATCATTTGTGACCCTTGTATCCAAGTAATTCTGGAAGAAGGGAAGCAAAAGAGAGATATCACATTGATCATCAACATTTACCATATTACTCACATTATAACTATTTAAAATTCTAGAACACATGAGAACTACATCAACATGAAGATTAAATGTAGTGTAACTATCATGAAATATTATGTCTAAAGAACCTTGTTTTGAGTGTTGGAGTGTGTTAATTACTTCGAGTTAGCTCATAGTTGGAAGTTTATGTTGAGTCTAAATTTAGGAACAATAAGTATTGCATCTATAAGCTAAGATTATCACATCTATTTTTAGTGGTTTTTTGTCTATTTAATCATACAGATTCAAGAAATTAAATGAATCAATTCCAATACAGAGAAACAAATATGTTGCGCTATTTTGTTATTTCTTCCTCTTTCCACCATAATGGTATCAGATCTAGAGGAACCGAGGAGCCAAAAAAACCAATTTTAAGGTGGTTCGGGTAAACTTAACTCGGTCAAGTTATCGCTGATTTTGTCTCCAAGTTTGTGAGAACACATGGTGTGACATCACTTTGGTTAACCCCCCATTGTAAATATTTTAATTATTTGTCATATTAACTAGCCGAGATTGGGACAAATATTTCAGAGCTTGGGGAGGGAGATTGTTGGGAAATTAGAGGAGGCTTGATTATTTAATGAAAATCATGGGAGGATGACTAGCATGCATTAAATGGACCGACTACACCATTTATTTTAGTTGTAGAAGAAAGGACAGAGGCCATACCTACCTTGGAAAAATTCATAAGTAAAAGGGGACAAGGAAGTGAAGGTGGTTTGCATTGGTAGAGAGGTCAGCTTGGGAAAGCGCATGTCCACAAAACTATATATGGTTGCAATAACAATAATGGAAAGCCACAAAGAATACTCCTCAAGAGAGGGGATAATGTGAAAAAGAGAGAATGGTCTAGCTGATTTGGAAAGGTCAAAAGGAAAAACAAAAGGGTCATTCATGACGCAAAGGGGATATTATGCATTAAAGCAAAATAAAAAAGAAAAAAACACAGAGAGAGTTCAGGAGGAAGACATCTCTCTAGTGGTATCTAGTTGAGAAAGCCTAGTAAGGCTTAATGGCTGAGAATCACAAAGTAGTGGCTTGCTTCTGAGGTTAATAAAATCGTTGGGAACTAGCTAGTTGAGAGCTACTAGTGGGAATAAGCATTCCAGGACTAGTTGGGTTGATAACACCTATGCAACTTGAGGGTTATAAAATAGGTTTATCACCACTGAGAGATCCCTAGGCAAATGTGCTCTCACCCTTACCATAGTAATGAAAATGATAAGTCTCCCTTATCAATTTTGTAAATATCTATCTAGAAAACTGACCCGAGACTCTTTGTGCTTGCAAGAACCCCTATGTTAATGGTGATTAGATTAAATTACTCGATTGTGTAAAAATTGGGAGCTATTGAAAACATCTATGGACATGATATCTATTCATAATATGTGAGTAACAATTGAGAGCTCCCAACTAAGCTACCTCCTCAAGCTCTAAAATCTAGCTTACGGGTGATTAGCTACAAGAAAGGTTGCAGTGTAGGCCAATCTAAGGTTGGATGGAGAGTTGAAGTCCCAATTTCAATTGCTAGACTTCTTCATAAGATAAGTGTTCACTTATGTAGTGTGCATTTGAATATTATGTATGTGTTTCTTGTACTAATTAAATGCTTATGCTAGCACTAAGGAATGTGATTTTCAGTAAGATTATAGAATGTTGATTTCTTGTGTAAATTCTTAGGAACGATTGATTCCTATAGTTTCTTTATGAGCTTGAATATCACTGATTTCTAGTCCTGAGAGATGTGAATCTCTGCATTAAAATGAGCCTAAGAACATTCTAAGTAGCATGTGTTGAGAAATCTAGGGGCAACAAGTTAGGTGATTTCTCTTACTTTGGTAACTGATTGTGATGTATTTTGGTTAAATTAATTTGATTCTTCTTTTACTTTTTATTATTATGTGTTATTTTCATCAAACAGTTACCAAACCATATAGAATAGTAAAACAAGAAGACACAAGATATAGGCGATCAACCAAGGCCAAAACTTCTCCAAGTGAGAGGAAAAACCCACCGGAATTATTCTCTTCTTATAGAACTTCGATTGACGAATTCCAAGAACAATAACCCTTGACCAAGATCCCTCCAAGGCCAAGTCAAACCCTTCCTCTTGATGAGATTTCCTTCCAGAAATTTTGACCTTAGCTCCCTATGCAATTTCGACCCCCCATTAGATACTTTTGCAATTTCTACTTTCTAGAATATTCTTCTACTATTTCAATTTCCCAGAAGATTCTTCTGCAATTTTGGCCTCCAGCAGTTTCTTCTATAGAAACCCTAGATCACACATGTGGATATAATATGGATGAATTTGTCTTCTTTGTCCTTCGCTTGAGATGGAATCTGTTGGGTGTGGAGTCTGATAATCTTCCTGATTGTTTTGAGGTTTTTTGTTTCAGTCGCGATGGATCCTTATTCCTAATGGGGCAGCAATGTTGCCCTTTAAATCATCGTCGGGGGGGTGAAGAGAAATTTTATGAGCCCCCCCTTGGTGAGGGTTCAAGGGTAACACCTTTGAAGCTAAAAATAGATGAAAATTTTCCTTGTAAATATTGAAATTTCGTATTCAAACTGGGTTGTTCATTAAGCGGATGATTTGACGGTAGAAGTTATGTTAGTTTAGGGTTTTTTCCCCAAAAGGTAACCCTCAATTTATATCATGGAATTTTATTGCAGTTGTGTATTATGATTTTGAGCGAGAAAGATAGAGGAGACTTTGTGAGAGTGAAGAGGAAATACAATTGATTTGTTGTAGGTTGTATATCTTCATTTTGTTGGATAATATAAAAGGAAGGATTGGCTATTTCTTCGTGGATGTAGCCCAAATTGGGTGAACCACGTATATATGTGTCTCTCTTGTTTTATAAGCTTTTGTGTTTGTTTTTTCCATAATATTGTATGTGTTTCATTTCTCCTTTAATTTATTTCTAACAATTCGTATCAGAGCCAAAGGTCTATTTGGTTGATAAACTTGTAGGAGAGAAGGGTTCCTGTTTCAAGTGGGAGTAATGGTGGAAGATGGTAGGTTTAGGGTCGAGAAATTTAACGACCAAAACTACCAACTATGGAAGATGCATATGGAATATTATTTGCATCAGAAATATATGTACCTAATATTTAGAGGAAATTCAAAGAAGTCGACGTGTATGACAGATGGAGAATAGGACCTTCTCGATAGAAAGGCACTAGGAACAATACAATTGTGTCTAGAAGCATCAATGGCTTTCAACATTTCAAAAGAAACGACAACAAAAGGTTTAACGATGAAATTGGCCAAATGATATGAAAAACCCTCAGCCTCAAATAAGATATTTCTTATGAAACATCTATTTAATATGAAGATGTTAGAAGGTGGATCTGCTACTGATCATTTAAATGAATTTAACACAGTTATTAGTCAATTAAGTTTTGTAACGGTAAATTTTGATGATGAAGTTAGGGCTCTATTATTTCTATGTTCATCGCTAGAAAGTTGGAATGGATTAGTTATTACTATTAGTAACTCTATCTCTAGATCTAGCACTTTAAGGTTTGGAAAGTCCATTAGACACTTCCCACAACACCCTTTTTTCATTGAAAATAGCCCAAAGGCCCATTGGTCGCCTAACACACAAAAACACTACAAAATCATGAACTAAGTGTGCCTTTTGCCATTAGACATAACTATTAACAATTGGAAAAGTATATGTTTCCCAGCTCCATTACCCAGGCCAAACTCCCAGCACACCTTTGTTTTCCTTCAGGGTAAGCCTTATGGGCTTACATGTTTTGTGGGTCCACCCGCTGTATCCACTAGCCAATCAACTAGTAACCTAGATTACCTGTCACAACCACTGCAATGTCATCATGTCCAAGGGCTTGGTTAGCCCATATATACCTCTTTGCACTCTTCTAAAACCTCATGGTATGATGTGTCATGGTGGCACCTGGCCCGCATGCTTGAACCAATAACTTTTCTACCATAACTTCAACTGTATCCCATAGTTCTATCATCCTAGAGCAACCTCTCCTGCTTTCTTTCAAAACCATTCGAGGTCAAGCCTCTGGGATGATGTGTCCTAGTGGGAACCACCATAGCTCCTATGAACCAATTAAATTCCAACCGGGGTGAATTGTCAATGCCACTGCAGCACCTTCATGTCCCAATGGTTAGTTAGCTTGGAGACTCCACATGTGCGCCTTTCTAAACCATCTAGGGTAAAGCTTCTGGGATGATTCTTCCCAGTGGGAACCACTGCTGCACCTGCGTACCAATCATAAAATTGTTGGGATTAGTTGTAACTGCAATGCTAGCTCGGTGCTTAGTCAGTCCAAACACTTGTACTTTATGCACTTTCTATACCTTATGGGGTATCCCTTCTAGGATGATGTCATGCTTATGTCATTAATCCCACGTGGTGTCTCATGAGTGGTGATACATGTCACCTGGATTTTGCCTCTTTGACCACGTCAAAATGTTGAATCTTCTTACCATATTTCCTCTATACCACACTTCCATGTCATCTATGCTAATGTCATGATGATATCATCCTGATCTTGTGTCATCCTTGGCTTCCATTCTTGTGCACCATTTATATATTTTTAGAAAAATTTGTCAAAATGAGTTGTCATGGTGGGATCCACCAGTAGCCAATGGAAATTGTTGTCGTTGCTTCAACTATCTGCCCACATCTTTCTGGCTCTCTATTAATTTCTCCACTAACTTCTCCACCACATTTGGTAACACTACCAAATTAACTTTGCTCCAAACTAGTCCTCTATCAATATTAGCTCTGCAACTTTGAGTTTGGGCCACTGACCTTTCACTAGAAATAACTTTTGCACTAAGAGTCTATTTGCAGACTTCAATATATTGTTGGAAAGCTCTTTTCAAGCACCATCCAACCATGTTATTTCCAAGATACTTTGTGCTAAATCCCCAAGACATAAATGCCTCCAAATTATGGACTAACAAACCAAATACTGTAACTACCATGGGACTCGCCCTAAGCTTGACACACACCATGCACATTAATTCTAGCCTGGTTGACATCAATGCCAACACACTGGATGCCACCAACCATCTTGACAATTCCAACCATCCAAAAAAAATCATTGTATTGCTAGAAATGGTGCAACGATATCTAATGGGGTTGTCATGTGAAGATATCTGGTTTTGACACAGTTTGAGATTGAGACTTTATGGTATATGAAAAGAAAGGCTTGCATAATGATGAACATAAAAAAAGATGTGTATTTCAAAGTCTAGGGTTTGAAATTCTGAAAGTGTTGGCTATGATTTCAATTGAGTTTCTAGAGTTAGTAAACCCTAGCAAGCCAATACGGGCTTGAAGAATAAATCCTAGGCTTTGTAGGCAAAACCCTAGTATCAAACATTTTTGGTGAAAGAAGAAACCCTAGAAAGGAATGGCATCAGGATGATGATGTGGACAAGGTTGCATATGAATGCAATATGTCTAAATATCAAGAGGGAGTGAACATTCCTCTAAAAAAGATAGGTATCTTATATCTCTCCTATTTGAATATTACTATTGTTGTAATTTTTACTAAGAGTTTAGTCACTTTTCCTTGAATTCTTTGCTTGGTTTTTGTTGTTCTTCCTTGGCCTCCTAGTGAGGATTGTAGGTACATAATGAAGACTGCCAACGCTCTAGGAGTAGATAATAAACGAGGGAAGACTAAAGCTTGTGAGAAGAGAACTTGTATTGACAAATATTGTCTTAGTTGGGATCTGGACTCAAGGGAAACAAGATTACTTATGATTAGATCACATGAAAGTCAAAGCGAAATATTACCTCAAAAAAAGAGAGAAGGCCATGAAGGGACATCTTGTCAAGTACAATTATATAGGGATCATATTTCTCGATGAAAGAAGTGAAGTACCTCAAATTAGTGAGATGCATGAATAATCCCTACACGTGTAAATAGAAAGAAGGTTTTGTACAGGCTCCTTAGAGTTGATACATTTGGATTGGTGGATCAAGTTTGATCTTATATGAATTGTCATCTGACAAAGGAAGAAGAGCTATTGTGTCAAAAGTGTTGGAAATATCAGAAAGGAAAAAATATTTTATTTATGTTTATAATTAATTGTGATATTGTTATGTTCTAATTAACTTTCTTGTGTCCTTCTTTTAACTTAGTTCATCAAGCAATTACCAAGTAACATAACACGAAGATCAAAGACAACAGATGTAGGCAAACAACTAGAGAAAAACCCCTATCTATGGGAAAACCCAGTCAACAACTCTTCCTTTAATAGTTTCACAATATGATCCAATACTTCTTGACCTAGACACAGACTTCCTCCAATCACCAAGTCATGCTTTCCCTTCTTTTGCAAATGATAACCTTTCAGTAAGAACTTCTACCTAGAACTTTGACCCTGCAACAACAACTAGCAACAACAACTGAAATTTGACCTAGATGCAACACTTCGATCTTGAAACAACACTTCGACCTAGAAGCAACACTTTGACTTAGAAGCAACAAAAAAAAATTAACCTCCCCAATAACAGAACTTTGACCAAGTAGTACTTCGAACCAACAACATAAGAACTTTGATCCTGATGTAGTACTTCAACCTTCCAGCAATAGCCTAGCAAATTCACATGTGCGAGAGAGAGACAACCCATAAACTTCGACTTTTATCCTTCTCCAACAATTCTCCTTCTTCTTTTTGAATTTTTCTCTTTTTCTACTCCTCCTTCTTCTATATCGAACCTATGAGAGTGTGTATTCAAATGAATCGAACTACAATGTATATATAGCCTCTTCTGGAGTTTGAATTACCCTCATGTAGGTCGAATTGATCAAGCAAGGGTCAACTTGGTGTGGAGGTAACAAATGACTTATTTTACTCAATATTAATTCATTTTGCATGATTCAAAAACCCAAGAAGGGACTCATTAAATGGACAATGACTCCAATGACTTAAGACAAAACCTAGAAGTTCTCAATGGGTACTTTGAACTAAAACATGATGACTTGTTGTAGCTGCAACACCTCCCCATTTTTTGTTTTTTCTTTTCATAACAATGGGGACCCTCCTCCTATTGTATCTTCATCTCGTTTCAAATCTTTTGTTTTCGCGTGCATTAAGCGTCGTTTTCCACTTTTGACCATTATCTCACATAATGAAATTTACAACATTTTTCTTCCTTACTCTTCAAGACGATATTTGTGTTACTAATCTCATATTATCATATTATCTCATATTTTACATTTGTTTTTCTTTCCGCATAGGATTTACCTTCACGATGAAAAATATTATAATTACTTTAAAAACATTGTAATATATCATTATACCTTTTAAATAATAATCATAATAATGATGTATTATTATAATTGTAATAATATTTAAATAACAAAACAAAATACGTGTTTTAATCACAATCACTTGTAACTATATTATAATGTAAGTATTATGAATAATGACTTTTTTTCATACTCATATTGATACTCATGTATACATGCCATGTTCATCGATGTTCATACAATTCATTTCATTGTATTAGACATTTCATCCATGTTCATACAATTCATTTCATTGTATTAGACATTTTATATTATGACACTTAAGTTCATATATTATTAAAACATACAGCATAGAAACGAACGTCATAACATATCATGTTTCTTACAATATAGTGTACATAACAAAAAATAAAAAGAAGAAAGCGAGTAAATAATATATCGCGGATCTCCTAGCAAATTGTCAAATGCACAATACATGTGGTATTACACTCTTATTTGACTTACACTAAACAAATAGACCATATGTTCTCATTATCTAGCCTTAGTCTAATCACAAAGGTTATTTCTTAGTGGAGTATATTACATAATTGAAATATGTTGATGGTAACAAATACCACAGCATGGCATATGGTAAGGAAAAATAATATATATATTTTAAAGTCTATGAAATTAAAGATAGTTTATAGATAGATTGTTTTTTATGTTTCTTTTTACAAGAAAGGAGTTTGGAATTTGTTTCTCAGTTTTGGATAGATTCAACTTTTCAAATTTTTCTGTTAAACCAGTTATACGCTGTTTAGTTGTATCTAAGTGATAACTAATTTTTCTTCGACTCCTTCTATTTTATTCAAAGAATCTCTTGCATAAGAACGAATCATACTGGATTCAAACTGTACATTGTTCAAACATCTATTTACATCATTAAGTGATACCTGGACAGTATCAAATTGTTCCTTGACTTCTATTGTTTTTGCAACATTCATTTCCAAGAAGACGGTCTGGTAATTGAAAACTATATGACATCTCATTGTTGAGTTACGAAGTGTTGTAGATGAGTAATGATAGCAATGATGTAGGTTGTCTTCATGGCGCCACGATGTTTAGTGTAGATGGCAAGATGTCCTATGAAACAATGATTAACTCAATCAAGGTTGTGGAGAGGTTGATCGCATGGAAATAAATTTAAAAAAAAAATCTATAAATGAAATTCAAATTTAAATGGTTGTAGCATAAATAATATATTTGAACAAACTTTCGATGCTTATCTCTAACGCATATATATTTTTTGGGTGTGTTGCAGGTTAGATTCTTTCAGCACACATCAAAAGTAATTCAAGCATTTTAATTCCACAAACTCATTGTGCTCCAAGCAATGAAAAAAATATTAACAAATTTTGGCTTGAGCGTAACAAATTTTTTAACAATAATTGCAATTTTAGCAAGAAATATTTGCAGTGGTTGCAGGATCTCCGTGACAAAAAGATGAATATTTGGCTCAGAATTCACTCATTCTACACCTTGATTCCAGGATTTCATAATAGCAGATTCAACCTGAGAAATCGCACCGTTTGGAACTATAATCCATTAATTTTTTTGTTGTTGTCACGTCCATTCATGAATGCACTATGCGAAATCAATAAATCAATCCTAAACAAGCATAACTCGGTTGTTTTTCTTCATATGAAGGGCTAATATAGCGTAATGCCTTGACTGATTGATAGATGAGATATTAATAGATTTAAATCTTTTAGTCATTTTGTTGATCTTTTTTCTCCATAATTATATGTTGTTAGCGATATGTTTGTGGATGCAGCAAGTTGTTTTAAGTTCATTTCAGATTGTTTAATGATATTTTATTAACTTGCAGAGAATTTAAAGTGATCCTTTTGTTAGATCTGCATCTCGCAAGTTGTTACTTCTTATTCATATACATATCGTTTGATGGATCCATTTGATATGTTCTTGGAAAACTTGTAGATCTTGTATTTACAACTATGATTTCATTAATAGTTTTTCCATTGATCTTGAATTTACTATCCATACTTCATTTCCATGGGCATAAGCTTGAGCCTAGGCCTGTATATACATCATTAAAACATAGAATTTCATTTAGAGTAGGCTTTATTGATTGTGTTTCTCTCATATTCTCAAAAAACACAAAAAAAAAATAAAAAAAATCCTTGCCTCAAATCCAGTCTCCATTCATTGGAGCATCACCTCGTGAAGGGTAAACTGGTCCCAAAATTCCATTCAGGGTTGTCATTAATAGAAAAGAGTCTAATCGCGACTCTGACCGGGTAGCTCCTCCTGTTTTGTGTCAGGACATTTCCAAACGTCAACACGACCCAAGAATGAAACCCATGCTTTAATAAGTCATAATAATAATAATAATACAATCTTTTTCTTTCTTGTGATAAATACATTTCATCATGACAAATACAATTATGAAGACCGAACCTAGTTACTTTCGTCAACACTCCCTCTTAACTAGAGAGGTATTCATATATATATATATATATATATATATATATATATATATATATATATATATATATATATATATATATATATATATATATATATATATATATATACAAGTACATGGAAGATCTCAAAACACATGAACCACAAAGAGTTCAGGCACACACATTGCCATAGACTAGATTCCTGACCAGGCAAATATATCTAGGTGGGACTAAGATGGACTAAAGATTTCAGCCTCTTAGGTACCATCAAGTTTACTTGCTAACCATCAACCTAGGGAACTAGGTGCGTAATGCAAGGTCAGAGCTCTATGACCAACACCACCTTCCATATTTTGAGAACTAGACATCAACACACAGGCCAACCAGATGTTCTCCCAGGCATACACAATGTCTCAACACTTCAAATCTCTCCCGATCAAACATATTGATAACATTGAGCATGCTTCCAAAACTTCGAGAGATTTACTTCAACAATCACAACCCCAATCAGTAACAACCTTACACATAAGTAAACACAAACCTTTGGGGTCTTCAAACATCTTGATGCTGCACAATTTATCACAGTAGGACTTAGAGGCTTCCCAAACAAATCTTGACAGCATATTCCTCAATCATACAACTTCCTTTCCTACTTCACATGCGACAACATATTCTACAATTGTATCCTGCTTTCCTTCTTTCAGTAGGAAATCAACATTCATTCTCCAATTTCTTCTTCGAGGTATCCATCATGACTATAATATGCCCTCCCTCTCAACTTGGGAGTTACACTCTTTTCCTTTATCCAGGCTCCCTCTTAACTTAGGGAAATTAAATTCTTTCTATGATATCAGAGAATATTTCATGGCTTCAATCCTTCTTATTAGAGTCATCTTGATCATCATCATTCATATAACTTCCTTCATCATGCTTATCAATCAAATCAACTTTACTTACGAATATCTTCAACATCTTGAAGATTATGTACCTGCACAACTTAGATAGAAAGTACAACCAAATACATATATAGAAGCATGAACTTAACTATATCAGAATCATGGAAGTATTAGACTTTAGACATCAAATACCTAAACTTAGTTAGGCTCATAATCAACAAGAGACACATACTTTTAAACTTCTTGCTCGGGTTAGGTTATAACCGCTAGATCACATCAGTAACTCAATCAAGATATCAACCTCATTATATCTAGGGCCTCAATATTTCTTCCAGAGACATGGCATACTTTACTATAATATACTGCAAACCCTAGAAGCAATTCAAACAAGTATAGTTCTACAATGCATCCAACAACTTTAGACTTCATATGTTAGACTTCTACTAGGATTTAATGCAAACTGTAAATTCCATCTTTGAGACACTAAGCCTTAGATGTCAACAATCAAAACCAATCACAACACAATCTAAGGTTTCAACTAAATGACAAACTTCTACTAGGGTTTGTTGTAAACCCTAGATTCATCATCAAAGCTAAATAATATCATCGCATTGTATCCTAGAATGTCCAACTTTGACTAGGGCTTAGTTGTAAACCCTAGCACTGATGAAAATCAACAATTGGGTTAGCACATATACATATCTAGGATCTAATAATCATGCACACACATATCAATATCCATTAGGTAAGTTCAAGACACAAATATCAATACAATTAAAGTCGGACATATCATGATCTTGATTAGGCTAGGGTTTTGATCAGATGGGCAAACATACACATATGGTTTCATTCCTAGGACATCATATTAGCTAAAATAAAGATCTTGCTTATAAACCCTACCAAACCTTATGGTTTCAATACATAAGCATTATCATCCAACCCTAAAGGACCAGGGTTTCCATAGCAATTCTAAAACTCCAAACATGACATTACCATAAAAACCCTAAACATCTAAAGAATAGTATTTTTCTAGATTTCATCAGTAACCTAAGTAGACTAGGGTTTTTCACATTAGCATTGACACACCCTTAGGTTATGATTTTACAGAGAACCTTTAAGGGTTCCACAAAAATGTTGATTTTAATGAGGGTAGATTTAATCTAATGATTAATCTCCCAAACAAGAATCTTTAATATTCAAAAGTCTTAGACATAACACTTGTTAGTAAAGGAAAGCAGATTTATTTGAATGAATGAATATACCTTTATCACGAAGAGAACATGACTTATGGTCTAAAACATACCTTTAAGTTGTTTTCTAGACAAACCTTATAGGACATCAATAGAAATTTTATCATGCTTTGTCTTGTGAGATCTTCTCCATAGCCCTTGAGCATATCAACAAGTTTTTCCTAAGCTTATTAACATCTATTACAAATACATTTAGATAAGAGAAGGAAACCAAATATAAAAGGATAATACAAGGAATAAGATACTTATCTTTGGAAAAATGTTGAGGGCTCCCTCTTAATCCAATCTTGATGGATACCTATAACAACTCAAAAATATTCTTCCAAAGCGCATTTGACCTACAAGTACTAGAAATCAAAGCATAGTGGAAAACAATTCAAAACTTAGAATAGAAGGATATGTAAGGGATAGAGTCCCTAAGAGTCCTTAGAAAACAAGTATTTGACTTCGAATCCTTCCATCTTGTTCTTCTTTGGTGAACCTGCATTGGCATTGTTTGCTTGATCCTTAGCTCTTCTTTTATTCCTTGGATTATTAGGACAATTACTTCTATAATGACCCATCTTATGACAATTGTAGCATTTAATCTTAGATAGGTCTATATTCTTCCTTGGCCCTATGGACTTCTTGAAGGTTCCTTTATTCTTGTGATGAGTGGAATAGGAATTCGAGATTTTCTCTTCTTCACTCTCCTCATTTCATACTAAAGATATTCTGACTTCTTCTTGACTACATGCATTCTCGAATATAGGAGTATCCTTCCAAATCTCTTGAGCGAAATGTATGTTGGATATATATGGGATGAGGTTATCCTTTATTCCATCCACCATTAGGGTCATGGCCAAAATCTTTGTTTCTCTGAAATTTGCCTTTTCTGCATCACTTGATTCATTTGTAGGCTTCTTTACTTTTCCTTTGACTAGATTCAAGACTTTATTCTTCCCGAGGATGACATCTATCCTCTTTTTCCATGCCCTGTAACTGGAGGCTCCTTATGATTTTTTTCTACCTTCAAATATTTATACATGGTTCTTGAAGATAGTAGGCTTATATGATCCCTTTATTGTTCCTTATTCGACTTCCTGAGATTTCCTTATTCTCTTTTGAATAGATCTCGAGGCTGCCTTTTTCCTTCTTCTTCACCTTAGCTCTGATACCATGTTGGAAAATAAAAAGAGCAGAAAGATTTTCTTTATGTTAATAATTACTTGTGATATTCTTATGTTATTATTAACTTCTTGTGTTCTTATTTTAACTTAGTTCATCAAGCAATTACCAAATACCATAAAACGAATATCAAAGACATCAGATATAGGTAGATAACCAAGGAAAAACCCCTATCTAGGGAAAACCCAGTCAACAATTCTTTCTTTAACAGTTTCACGAGATGATCCAAGACTCCTTAACCTAGACACAAAATTCCTCCAATCACCAAGTCAACCATTTCCTTCTTATGCAAATGATAACCTTCCAGGTTTCCAGTAACAACTTCGACCTAGAACTTCGACCCTGCAACAACAAATGGCAGCAACAACTGAACTTCGACCTAGATGCAACACTTTGATCTTGAAACAACACTTCAACCTAGAAGCAACACTTCGAATTAGAAGAAACAACAAAATTTTGACCTCCCCAACAACATAAGTTTGACCCATCAGCAGAAGAACTTTGATCATGATGTAGTACTTCAACCTTCCAGCAATAGCCCAACAAATTCACACGTGAGAAAGAGAGACAACCCGGAAAATTCGTCTTTTATCCTTCTCCAAAAATTCTCCTTCTTCTCTTGGAATTTCACACTTTTTCTGCTCCTCTTTCTTCTATATCGAACTTGTGAGAGTGTGTACTCAAATGAATCGAACTGCACTATATATATATATATATATATATATATATATATATATATATATATATATATATATATATATATAGATATATATATATATAGCCTCTTCTGTAGTTTGAATTACTCTCATGTAGGCCGACTTAATCAAGTAAGGGCCGACTTGGTGTGGATGTGACAAATGACTTAGTTTACTCAATAATAATTCTTTTTACATGATTGAAAAGCCCAAGAAGGGTCTCATTAAATGGACAATGAATCTAATGACTCAAGAGAAAACCTAGAAGTCCTCAATGGGGATTTTGACCTAAAACATGTGACCCAATTATGAAACCCATGCCTTAATAAGTAATAATAATAATAATAATAATAATAATAATAATTTCTTTTTCTATATTTAGATAAATACATTTCATTATGACCCAAATGCAATTATGAAGACCGAACCTAGTTACATTCTTCAACAAAAAAAGTTGTAGTGACCGAAATAGTTTCTCTAGAGGGGGAAGTCATGACTTCTCTAGAAGTCCTTTCTTAGCTTCAAAGGAATTTGAACTTAGAATAAGGACCTTGACTATATGTTTGATAACACCAATGACAAAGGGAGAAAAATAGGATTGCTATGACAAGATCTATATTAGTAAGAATATCCAATTAGGATGATGGATCAAGTATAAGAAGCAGGTCAACTTATGGTCGAGCCAAATAATATAGCTCAACATGTGTTGAAGTACCAACATGGTATAGTTGGTCATGACACCATTAGTTATGAAAACAAGTTGTAGGAATTTAAATTGGGGAAAGAGTGTTGAAGAAAGATAAATTTTATATATTGCTTCAGTTTGGGATCCATTATGATCTTTTAGACAAACATGAAGCAAAAATCTATTGCACTTAGTGGACTAATATATTGCAGCTTGGTTGGCAAGTTATGAAGTAATATGACTTCAACTTGCAAGATTGTTTGGATCAGGAGCAGATGATATCTTAATGATAGGACAATGCACCTTGAAGAAGAGAGCAATAAATCTCAAGTACATCTCCACCGATGGTCCAAAAAATGACGTTCTGACGATGTCATTTCCTAGTGTGAATTTCGTGTACTTTAGAGACAAGTTGGGACTTGTGGAGATTATCCCTCTCATTGAGAGGGAGTGTTGTTTAGATACCAACATGGAAGGGCATTCTCCCGAGAGGGATAATGGTTCGAGGTGCCCAGAGTGCTCCCCAAGAAGGGAAAGAAATATCAAGGAAAGAAATATATACCACTCCAAAATATTTATCTACGTGTTTCACTCCAACAATGGTGTGCCTTCTTATGGAGTTGTACAAAGGAATTTTGGGCTTGAAATCAAATTCTAGTTTCAGGATTACTTCCCAGAAATGTGGTATTCATATTAATATGGAAAAAATCCCAAACTAGGGTTATACCATTGTGATTTTAATAGGTTCACATTTACAAACACATTGAAAAGACAACAATCTCAAGAAAAATGTCTCTTTGTGGCATTAAAACAACAAAAATTCAAAATTAGATAAACAACCAAGCTTTTAGATGACAAGATCTTAGAAGAGAAAAAGGTAAAAACAAAATATCTTCGAGATTGGAATCCAAATTTTCTGAAACAAGAAAACCAAACAAAAAACTAAGTGCACCAAAATCTCAATGAAAAAAGCAGATCCATGAAAAATTAACATGGAACAAAAACCATTCTCTGATATGATTATAGTGAACATGCAAAACTAGCCATCAATACTAATTTTCAAACCAAAACTAACGACAAATATGTCTGGATCTCACACCTGTAGGATTACCAATGAAGCATGTGATGTAACAAAAACATCCTTTAATGGATTTGGATCACAAAAATATGTATGGGATCATTATTGCAACGTTTGTATGAAGGCAAGTTGCCACTACTTATTGGTAGTTCATTGAAGAAGTGTAGATGTAAACCACAATCATAGAGATTTCCCTTGGAATTATGTAAACATGGAAGTTGAAGGCTAAAATCTCAAGTGGGTATTGTCCATTGCATGACTAAGATCAAATTAAACAACAATAACATGGTAGATAATGTAGAAAGTCAGAAATTCAAACAAACTAAAGAGTGTTTTTAGAATAGTTTTTGGCATAACAAACAATTCGACACAATTCCTGGACTAAAGACAAGAACAAAAATCAATATCAAAGGAAATAGTGTCTGTGATTCATAAAACTAACATATTTAACATGTTAAATGCCTCAATAAAAGCCATCAACCTCAAAATGAGCAATGCTAATGAACAAAGTTCATTAAAGAATATGCATACTTCCATATTTTGCATTTTGAAAAGATAAAACTGCAAGGCAATGAGGACTCTTAGAGTAAATAGTCAAAACAAAAACGACGCTTGGATGAATACGCATTGAAAAAAATGCACTTCTTTGATTCAAGGGGGATAAAAGTGAAATCAATTAAACCCTTAGACATTGTAAAATATGAAATCTGAACTTTGAAATCTTTTTACTGCAAAGCTAGCAATCAGAATCAGCTGACCACAAGCTACCTTCCAAAAATATCATCTTATAGTTGAAACTAACAAAATTGTAAGACTAGATATACAAAACTAAAACCCCAAATAGATCGAATTAGAGCGGGAAAATGCATAGAAAAAATATTTATTGAAAAGTATAAGAAGAGAATAAGAGATTTTCCTGGAGGTTGGAGGACAACATTGACTATCCTAAGCAATTACAACTGCAGCCAAGTCCTTCAGAGCCTCCTTGTTGGTTAGATGGAATAAATAAGGCACCTTTTTATGGTCAATGGGGATGTCAACCATAAGTAATGTGGGTGACTGATGGATGCCTAAATAAAACTAAACTACCTCTCCCTCTTACCCATGTTGATCACTATAGTCCTTTCTTGGTGATGCCTAACAATATTCAAAATAATAGTGGCACAATACTTCTAAATTCAGAGCCTCCTTGGTAGCTGGAAAAAATAATAAAGCACTTTTTTATGATCAACATGGATGTTAACCATAAGTAATATGGGTGATTGTTGGACTCCAAATTAAACTAAACTACCTCTCCCTCTCATCCACTTTGATCACTATAGTCCCTTCTTGAGAAAGACTAACAATATTCAAAATAATAATGACACTTGTACTTCTAAGTTCAACACCTCTTTAGTAGTTTGACAAAATAGTAAGACACACTTTTATAGTGAACATTAAGTAATATGAGCACTTTATGGATGCTTAAATTAATTAAACTTCCTCTCCCTCACACCCAGGTCATCACCATAGTCCCTTCTTGGCGGGGGCTAAGAGTACTCAAAATAATAATGGCACCGTACTTCTAAGTCCTTAGAACGAGCTGATCTCTAAAAAGATTTTATGTAATAAATTATAACCTTTACAACACATGGTTCAAAATAGTTTAAAGGATTTATTTCACTCTATAAAGTACAACATATGGTTCAAAATAGTTTAAGGGATTTATTTAGCTCTATAAAGTATAACAACATCTATTGACACATCAGAAAAACATAAATAACTAATTGAATTGCATTAAAAAAACCTAAAAATTAACTATATCTTTATCTTGAGAATGAGCCATACCTGCGCACTCAAAACGAAAATACAATCCTTTATTACATACTACTTTTACCAACCATTTTTTATTAAGGTTTATCGTTAACATGATAACTTGTTTCATTTGCCAATATGTCTTTATTAGAGTTTACCAGTGCTGTTTAATGTGAGTCCAAAATTGTTCAGATATACCAATATGAAATGGGTCCCATGAATTCAATTACTGCCGAATGTTGTCTCATCATTGGAAGTCTTACAGAGTTAGAAGATAGAGTGGTGACTGCTTCCATTACAAGCGCTTGAAAATGAACAGGAACTTATCATGCTGTCAAACTAAAGCCAACAACCGCAGAATTCTTAATTTGACCCCATGTATCCAAGAAAATTTGCCAAAAACTATTATATTAAATACCACCAAAATCTGGATCTACAATTCAAGCATTTTCAATGATAATTTTTTTCAATGTGATGCCATCATTGAAAGCCATATAAAACATATAAATCCTGTCTATACAATTTTTCTGATAACAGACAGACATTCAGGATTATCTTAGACATCCTGGTATGTACACATTTCTCTGAAGCTTCTTTCTGGCTGAGGCTGTGGCGAAGAAGCTCCTGACTTTTCAAAATAGTTACACAAATAATTACAGCGACAGTGCCCACTGTGGGTGTCTAAATCTCACTTTCTGCAAATCTGAAAGTAGTGTCGCTGAAGTTTTTGTACTTATAACTGGGTTCAACCAAGTCAGGATTTAGAGAATTTGACAGCCTCTCAACTTAAAATCTGTGAGCACAACATGAAAAAAATCAGAAGAGATCGAATGGAAATAGAAGAAGACGGAACGGAATTGCCATTGAAGCAAATCTAACAGTGGCGTTGGTGAAGTCGTCATACTTATAAATGGGCTCAAGCGGTTCAGCTGCTCAAAATTTATTGAGATTTTGAGAATCTGTCCTTTAGAATTTGCAAACCCATATATCTATGCACACAACATAAAAATAATCAAAAGAAATTGATTGGAATTACAAAAAGAAATTATTATTGAAGCAGTGAATCACAGATTGATTTGTTAAAACTAGGAACAAATTGGAAGAAACTCGCAAAACTGATACAGGGGAGGTTAATTTAATCCCCTTACGTTCCCAGCATCATTACAGTGGCTTGAGGATTACTTCCAGGAGATCTATTGAAGGTCGATCCATCAATCACCCTAAGAGAATCAATCCCTTGAACTTGGTATTTATCATTGACTACGCTGTTCACTTGGCAACCACCGTGATAGTGCCATGAGGTAGAGAAATTCATTCGGCAGAATGATTCCATTGCCTTGTCATCGCTTGTATTTACAGAGGACAGACCACCATTAAAAGGCTTTGTAAAAAATAATTTGGGAATTGTTTCCTGAACCCTTTTTATGGTTCTCAATCCTTTCACACAATTTTCTATATCCTGTGGATGGGAAAAATAATTGAATCTGACATAAGGATCTTCATTAAAATCCCGAGACCTAAGACGGAGCTCTCCCTTAGATAGAGGCTCAGCAACGAACTCAAAAATGCCTACCACATTGATATAACTACTAAAGGATCGATTAAATGTATATGTGTCTGCCTCTTCTTCATCCGGGCTATAGTTATGAGGATCATAATTCGAGGGGAATTGAAACAAAAAACTGGACGATTCAATAAAGCCAGCCGGAGTTACACTCACAACTCGAGGCAATGAATATTCAAGGCGTGGACGAGAGAGGAATGTAATCCCAACTTTTGGGTTATCAGCCATTCCTTTTCCAACACCAGGCAAATCTTTAACCACAGGGATGCCTAAAGATTCCAAGTGCTCCCGTGGGCCGATTCCGCTGAGCAATAGTAGTTGAGGACTCCCAATAGCACCACAAGAAACTATAACCTCACCTCCATTTTTGGGATTTAATACAGCAACATGAGCTTCTCCAACACTGTCCATATACACCACGGCATAAGCCTTGGGTTTCGAGGTATCTTGTTCTCCTGTTCCTCAACAAGTTACAGAAACGAATCAATGAACAGCACACAATTTCTATCAAGATATGAATGATTGACCAACACAATTTCTATCAAGAAGATGCAATACTACTTCTATCAATTTCAGAGGAAGTTCTTCTATCAATTTCTATCAAGAAGATGTAAAGACTCAAATCTTTGCACCTACCTTGCTCTTTGTCAATCCTATTGAAGAGGATCTGGGAGATCATCGCCCGTGTCGCAATTCTAAGTTTGTTGCAGTTCGCGTGCTCCAGCAGATCGGCTGAGGAATGGCGTAATCCCCTTCCATCGAAAGTGGTTCCGCCAATCTTCGTTCCTCCAATATGGTCCAATGTATACCCGTTATAAGGAATTGCTCCCGCTCGGCGAAGGGCATTCATGAAGGTAATTTGCCAGCGCCTGAGCGCTGGACGAAATACCACAGAGTCCTCCACCCACTGGTAGGATTGATTAACAAGGGCTTCCTCCCAACCTGAATCTCGAATATATGCCACAGCTGCTCTGGAGTAGAAGCCGGCGCTTATAGTGCTGCTTCCACCAAGAACTATTCCTCGTTCATTATCCACGCCATCTTCAGATTTGAAGCTCTGCGCCGGATCATCTCTCGGCGTCGTATTGAGAATATTTTCTATGAACCCTTTTTCCCGCCAGGCTATGGGCAAGGTGTGGCCCAATCCGCCCCGTTCCAGTAACAGTGTGCTAAAATTTTGTGACAATGTAGCTGCCAATGGGCAGCCTGCGGTTCCCCCACCCACAATTATGTAATCATACATCTGCACAGTTGGCATCTTAGTGGCGTCGGAACAAACTGACAATCAAGAATCATGATAAAAATATCCAGAATCAATGATCAAAATCAAGAATCGAAGATCAAAATAAAAAATCAATGATCAAGAATCAAAATCAAGAATCAAGAATCAAGATCAAGAATCAAGATGATGGAAAGAAAAAGAGCGTTGAATATATTATTTCTCAATTTACCTGCAAAGGCCATACTGTTAGCCAGAAGGACATGTGAGATGAGAAGCACGATTGCAACAGTACGGCCTGCCAATTTAAGCAGAGCGAATGGATTCCGCCATTTGGGTTTGGATCCGTCCATTGTATTCATGAATTTCGTAATTCGCAGTTCGTAATTGCTGTTGAATGCTGTTGTAGTTCGCAGTTCGTAATTGCTCGCTTGCATGAATTTCCAGAGAACGAGAATATGGACGGAATCTATGACGACGTCGGTTTAAATAGAAAATAGAGGTTTGACTTTGACTAGCCGTTAGGATAGCCTTTACCACATCCCAAACTTCTTAAAAAAAATTATAAACTAAATAGTCACCCAATAATCTATTCCGTAGAATCATTAAAAATGTCATGCATTAATTTATAAAAAGAAATTGGAACTTCCTAGCTCTAATCTCCGAGTTGTTGTGCATAAGTTTTATGAAGAGGTGAAAGTCAAAATTATAATTTTAGTAGGCATTTCAGAAAGTTTTAGAAGCCATATCAGAGTCAAGCAAGGCTATCTTTTATCCTTTACTATTTTTAGTTTATATATTGGAAAGTTGTTAAATCTCCAAGGTGGGGATGGTGTTCAGTTGGGGGAGTTTATGATAAGCTTCTTTTATATGCTGATGACCTTCTATTGATTGCTAAATCGGCCCATGGATTGCAAATGCAACCTTATGCCCTTTGTAAAGCACTAGGGATGCAACTCAATATCAGCGAGACCAAAATAATGATTTTCTCAAATAAAAAGAAGCAGAGCCAGCGAGACCAAAATAATGATTTTCTCAAATAAAAAGAAGCAGAGCCAACATACCTTCTTCTTTGAAGGCAACATTCTTGAAGAAGTAAATGAATACGAGTACTTTGGGATTGATTTCAACAACAAGCTTAATAGGGAGCACTGCAGAAAAAAGAGAATTTTAGGAGGATGGAAAGCAATATATGCTCTTCAAAACAAACGTAGAGAGGTAGAGATATGGGATTGGAAAACAATTAAAGTGTTTTTTGGGCTCTTAGTTTGTCAAGTGATATTATATGGGTGTGAATTGTGGGCTAGCGGCATCCCTGTCTCAAAGCAGAAGCAAATTGAGAAAATTAAAAAAACCTTTGGTCATGAGCAAGTTTAAAATAAAAAGTTTGGTTTCTTATGAGATAATGTTGAATTAAACAAGAACAACTTCCATCGAAGCAATTGCTATGGTGCATCTCATAAGGTATCTTCAGAGAATTGAGCAAATGGGAGAAGGTAGATAATAAAGTTATCTTCTCATCATAGCCACGTGTCATTGCACTAGATGATAATGCATGTAGCCACGTGTCATTGCACTAGATGTTCTCACTGCTGCCACACCATTGTTTTTGGCCAACAACAAATTTCCATGTGTTAAGTGTCATTCACGTCATGGTGCTTAGTGTGTTACACGCTGATATTTTGTGGGTCTAGAGGGATTATTAAACATCAAGCATCTCTCCACAATTCATGCTCTTGTTCACTTTCAAATTTGTTGAAAGATGCATATTGTTTAACTGCATTAAATAGTGCATGTGTTCATGCCATGAAGCAACTGATCAATTGCCAATATTTGGATACACCCTCAACATGCATGATATTTAATGAATTTGTTGATTTTCAAATAAATTTGAAGTTTTGGTCCTCATTACAAATGCTAACTTCAAGCATTCATAAATTCTTATCCAAAAATAGTTTTTCCAAGTAATATATTTATATTTTTGGAAATGTCAGAGGACTATCCAACCATAAGCTTTATACAACTCTCCATATACATTAGTTTACTCAACAGTTCCATTGACCTACTTTGTGGTTATGAGTTGGACATAAATATAATTATCTTATCTTATCTTATCTTATAATTAAAGATAAATTTGTTTTCTTCAAAAGGTCCATTCTTTAATAATGTAATTTTGTGTTTTTTAATGCTATTTGTAAATTTCTAAGCTTATTAACTTTGTTACATCTTGTAATTATTTACAATTTTTTTTAATTGATGGTAATTATATTTTATTAATTTTCATATTAAATATATGGAGAATTTTTGATATTGACCACTATGCATAACATAAATTTATCTCAAATATTATGTTAACATCTTTGTGCTTTATAAATGATCAGCTATGTAAAAGAAAAAATTTCTTAAAATTTTAAAGAATGATTGGATTGTTTTGATCATCAAAATAGAATATTTTCCATAACTATATCTAAATTTTCATACAGTTATTTTACAATATACAAATAATTTCTATATAGTTATTATTATTTTATTCTTAATATATGTTTAATTATAATCAAATTTTTTATTTATAACAATAAATCAACTCCAATAAACTTAAACTTAAAAGGTTAGGTCACAAGTTTTGGATTGTTTTATCAATTCATTTAATTTTTTTTGCTTTTCAAAACTTCAATTTTCATATTGTTATTTTTCTTTTGGTTAAGCTACCCATAAATAATATATTACTACAATTTTGTTTTTCATTTTGAACTTTATTTAAATTTTTTATCTATCACAAAAATAAAAACGGGATATTATATATATATATATATATATATATATATATATAATGATTTCCAGATTTTTTTTTTTAAGTTCAAATAATAAACAAAATAGTTTTAAAAGATCTAGTTCCAATTGCAACAGCGAAAGGGACGCCTTAGCCACATAGAGCAACAAATCCCTTGTATTCCCCACACAAAACTACTAGGCTCCACCGTGAAAGACCCTACTCACCTGATGATGAGTAATGGTAGTGCACCCCTGGTTATAGTTTTGTATAAAGCAATTTCAAATTTTTAGGCGTATTATCAATTATGTTTATAGGTATCTAGCAAGTAGGAAGAGCAAAGGCTCTTAGATATATCTAGCGTGGCTTGTCAGAGTTATTATTTTTTGTTTTTCGCTCAAGGCAGGGTGAGGCCACCTAACCTTCAGACATATATATGTAAGTTGTCTATTTTTTGAAAATTAATGAAAAGGTCATACCAAGCTTACAAAAAAAAAGTTCAAATAATAAAAGAAATATGAAAAAAATATGGCAAGGAGTAGCAAAAACTACAAAAATGCTCATATAGAAAGATTTCACTTAGAAAGATACAAGCAAAAAGAAAGCAAGTCCCATCACCAATTCCGGCCTTTGAAGTTTTAGTGTTTGGAATAGATTTGCAAAAATCTCACCTGTATTCTTCTTAAACTATTATAAATTATATTTAGTTACAAGAACTAACAATTTTCTCCAAATATTAAAAAAATAATAATCCACTTTTCATAACCTATAAACTAAAACTATACTTAATTGCATGAACTAATAATTTTATCAAAATATTAAAAAATGATATGTGTGGTTGCTTTCTGCTTTAATTAAAAGTTAAGAATTGAATAAATGATATAAAGAGTTATTTTAGAAGTGATTATACTGGTCATCAATGCAAAATTACATTCATTTTATGAGATCAATAAATAAATTTATCATATGAGATTAATACAATATGTAAAAATTATACATACTTTTATCATATGGTACGAATACAATACGCTTTTAATACGTAAAGATTTATGTGGATGGTTATCTTGGTAAGGTTATACATAAGAGGTGAAGATTCATTTAAACAAAAAATGAAATTGGAATTTTCTAGCTCCAAACACCAAGCTTTCTCTTTCTTCATTATTTGTCCTAGTAATTTCAAAAGCATTATCTTTCTCTTATCACTTCATTATTTCTCACAATGATATGATAACTTGTTTGCCTGTACAAACCCAGCCACATGATCAACTAATTGAAGCGCCAAGTCGTAATGGAGTCATCTATGGAGGTGGAAGAATTGCCCAAACGGTTCAGAATCTCGGCAAAAAAATTCAAAATATCTTATAGAGGCAGTGTTTGAATCATATTTTTGGTGGTGGAAATAGATTCAACACCATCAAAAACCTAGGGCACCTAAAATTTTAAAGTTAATAACTGTAACTTGGATTTACAAAATTCTTTGCTAGATTTTCTCAAAATATGACTAGATTTTAAAGTTAATAACTCTAACTAGGATTTACAAAAATCTTTGCCAGATTTTCTCAAAATATGACCAAAATTTCGATTTTCAAGACAAAAAACAGTCTCGTTAGACTACGGCAGGCATAATAAGCTATGGGCCGAAACTGTTTTATGGTGGTGTCTCGCTCACATAAAAGAAATGGCTCACGGGTTCGAACCTCGCCAAGCCATTGATCAATTGATCAATTGCCAATATTTGATCCACCCTCAACATGCATGATATTTAATGAATTTGTTGATTTTCAAATAAATTTGATGTTTTGGTCCTCATTACAAATGTTAATTTCAAGCGTTCACAACTTCTCATCCAGAAATAGTTTTTCCAAATAATATATTTATATCTTTGGAAATGGACTATCCAACCATAAGTTTTATACAACTCTCTATATACATCACTGTACTCAATAGTCCCTTTGACCTACTTTGTGGTCATTAGTTAGACATAAATATAATTATCTTATTTTATCTTATCTTATAACTAAAGATAAATTTGTTTTCTTCAAAAGATCCATTCTTTAATAATGTAATTTTGTGTTTTTTTATGCTATTTGTAAATTTTAAAGCTTAATAACTTTGTTACATCTTGTAATTATTTACAATTTTTTTAGTTAATGGTAATTATATTTTATTATTTTTTGAAAAGTTTTGATATTGACCACTATCCATAACATAAATTTATGCATAACATAAATTTATCTCAAATATTACGTTAACATCTTTGTGTTTTATAAATGAATGTAAAAACAATTTTTTCTTATAATTTTAAAGAATGATTGGATTGTTTTTATCGTCAAAGTAGAGTTTTCATGCATTTATTTTACCATATACAAATAATTTCTATATAATAATTATTATTTTATTCTTAATATGTGTTTAATTATAATCAAATTTTTATTTATAAAAATAAATCACCTCCAATAAACTTAAACTTAGTATGTTAGGCACAAGTTTTGGATTGTTTTATCAATTCATTTTTTTTTACCTTTTCAAACCTTCAACTTTCATATTGTTATTTCTATTTTGCTTAAGCTACCCATAAATAATATATTACTCCGATTTTAAAGCATTTTATAAGTTTTTTTGTTTTTCACTTTGAATTTTATTTAAATTTTTTTATCTATCACAAAAATAATATATATATATATATATATATATATATAAAATGATTTTTGGATTTGTTTTTAAGTTCAAATACTAAACAAAAGAGTTTTAAAAGATCTAATTCCAATTGTAATAGCAAAATGGATGCCTTAGCCACATAGAGTAGCACATCCCTTGTATTACCCACAGAGAGCTGCTAGGCTCCATGGTGAAAGACCTTACTCAGCTGATGATGAGTAATGGTAGTGCGCCCCTGGTTATAGTTGTGTATGAAGCAATTTCAAATTTTTAGGCATATTATCATATATGTTTATAGGTATCTAGCAAGTAGGAAGAACAAGGACTCTCAGACATATCTAGCGTGGCTTGTCAGACTTATTATATTTTGTTTTTGGATGGTATATTTTTATGTTAGGTGGTGGCCAATAGACTTGGTTTCGCTCAAGGTAGGTTGAAGCCACTTAAACTTCAGACATATAGATGTAACCTGTCTGTTGTGCGAAAATTAATGAAAAGGTCATACCAAGCTTACAAAAAAAAAGTTCAAATAATAAAAGAAATATGAAAACAATATGGCAAGGAGTAACAAAAACTACAAAAATGCTCATATAGAAAGATTTCACTTAGAAAGATACAAGCAAAAAGAAAGCAAGTCCCATCACCAACTACGGCCTTTGGAATTTTAGTGTTTGAAATAAATTTGCAAAAATCTCCCCCGTATTCTTCTTAAACTATTATAAATTATATTTAATTGTACGAAATAATAATTTTCTCCAAATATTAAAAAATAATATTCCACTTTTCATAACCTATAAACTAAAACTATACTTAATTGCATGAACTAATAATTTTATCCAAATATTAAAAAATGATATGTGTGGTTGCTTTCTGCTTTAATTAAAAGTTAAAGAATTGAATGAATGATATAAAGAGTTATTTTAGAAGTGATTACAGTGGGCATCAATGCAAAATGAATACACCCATGAACAAATTACATTCATTTTATGAGATGAATAAATATATTTATCATATGAGATTAATACAATATGTAAAAATTATACATACTTACTTTCATCATATGGTACGAATACAATAGGCATTTAATACGTAAAGATGTATGTGGATGGTTATCTTGGTAAGGTTATAAATAAGAGGTAAAGATTCATTTAAATAAAAACTGAAATTGGAACTTCCTAGCTCCAAACACCAAGCTTTCTCTTTCCTCATTATTTGTCATAGTAATTTCAAAAGCATTATCTTTCTTATATCACCTTATTATTTCTCACAATGATATGATAACTTGTTTACATGTACAAATCCAACTACATAATTAACTAATTGAAGTGCCGAGTCGTAATGGAGTTGTTTATGGAGGTGGAGGAATTGCCCAAATGGTTAAAAGTGGTTGAAATCTCGGCAAAATTATTCAAAAAATCTTATAGAGGCAGTGTTTGAATCATGTTTTTGATGGTAGAAATAGATTCAACACTATCAAAAACATCTAGGGCACCTAAAATTTTAAAGTTAATAACTGTAACTTGGATTTACAAAAATCTTTGCAAGATTTTCTCAAAATATGACTAGAATTTCCATGATTTTCGGGACAAAAAAATAGTCTCGTTAGACTATAGCAGTCGTAATAGGCTATGGGCCGAAACTGTTTTATGGTGGTGTCTCACTCACATAAAAGAAATGGCTCACGAGCTTGAATCCCCACCAAGCCATGAACTATAACACCGCAACATGCCCTCTGACTAGCCCCACCCTGCCCTGGGCTTACGATATAACACCGCGGCATGCCCCTTTGGACTGTACGTTATAATACTACGACTAGTCCCACCGCGCCACAGGCTTAAACAATATAACAGTGTGACAAGCCCCCTCCAGGCTATGCTATATACACTACACCAAGCTGGCAACTTATACGAAACAATCAATAAAAATAATAATAATAAATTAATTATTTTATAGTAAAGTATATTAGATATCATTTTGGGATTCAACTGCGTTAAGTAAGTCATTCATCTATGACCATTTCCATGAGAGGTAGTTGTAATTGACTAATTTCTCATGATTTTTGAATAGTCCACTTAGCACTCATTGCATCGGGTGATGCTCACAAGGGTGAAGAAGTGGGATCGAAACTAGTGAAATGAATCGCATAGTGTCAATCATCACTTCCGGGGCTTGCGCACTCGGTGACCAGGACTTCCCGGGAGGTCACCCATCCTAGATCACCTCTTGCTCAAGTGTGCTTAACTGTGGAGTTTTCCCCATAATCAAGCCCACTTAGCTTGTTACCCCATTTAAGCGCGTTTGAGCTAGAGGCGATCTAGGATGGGTGACCCCCTAGGAAGTCCTGGTTACTGGGTGCAAGCCCCGGAAGTGATGATTAACACTATGTGATTCATTTCACTAGTTTCAAATCCACTTCTTCACCCCTGTAAGCATCACCCGATGCAATGAGTGCTAAATGGACTATTAAAAATCATGAGAAATTAGTCAATTACGACTAACTCTCATAGAAATTTATGACTACCTCTCATAAAAATGGTCATAGATGAATGACTTACTTAACACAGTTGAATCCCAAAATAATATCTAATATAATGCACTGCAAAAACCCCAATACTTAATAAAATATATTTTATAAATAATAATAAATTAATTATTATATAATAAAATATATTTTTATGAATATAAAAATTATTTATAATTATAAATATGAAATTTATAAAATAAATTAAAAAAATGTGTTTATAAAATTATAATTATTTTTTTTTCCAAAATTTTATATTATAAAATAAATTTATATATTAAAAAAAATTATGTATAAAATAATATGAAAATTATATAATTAAAAATAATTATTTCCTTATTATTATTAAGGACGACATGATGTCACTTCCTTTAAAATTACCACAATAAAATACAAATTTTCATTCTATAATACTTAGCTTAACTTTTTTTTATCCACTACCACTTTCTTACTCGAATCAATGGATGAGGAAAATTCATCTCCCCTCCTATAAAATGTCCCCATCCTACAACTTCTCAAACAACCGATTAATCTCTAATAGCGAACGGAGGGGTATTGATCTCTGTTTCTTCTTCAACAGCAGTGGGAATGCGGAGGACATGGAGATATTACGTATTTATGAGATTCAGGAAAGGCTTGGTAGATCCACGTCTGAGAGCTGTAAAAGTCTCTACTACAAAAATGCCCCTCAATAAAGCGAATGCAGTACCCTGTCTGTTTCATGGATCAATTTTAGAGAAAAACTCAACCTTTTGAAAATCGGCAGACAAATTCTGTTTCAAGCGTTGATGCGCGACACATAGATATCCTCCACCACCACGTCGATCTCGAGGAACTTGAGCACTGACCACGTACCCCGAAGTAGATCTTCAGTTCAACGAAAAATTATCGTTGCTCGAGACGGTTTCCCTCCACAACTACCGCCTCAGCGGCCAAATTCTTGACTCCACGGGAAAACTCGAGCATTTGATACAAATTAATATGAGAAAAAATGGTCCAACTGGTACCATTCCAGGGTCATACAAAATCTCAGGGGAGTCTTCTAAAATGGTGGTATCTTCTTCTTCACAACAACTCATTTTCCTCTGGATATAATGGAAAAATGAAAGACTCTTTGTTGACACCGATTAAAGAAGGGAAATTTAAATCTTGTTGTAGTCACTGCGACACCCTCCAAAATTTTGGCTTACACTCAAATTTCATAGCCTTTCTTGGTCTTTTCATTTTTTGTTGCAAACATTGGAGCTCATTTCAGAGCTTCCTCGAAATTCTTTCGTCCCTTTTGCATGTTGGATCAACTGTCGTTTTTTCGAATGTTCGACTGTCATTCAATGTTTGTGAACCTTTTCTGATGGTTTCGAGGGTCAGTCTTTCTGTATTTGATTTATCCCAACCATGTAAACATTTGTCGCATTCATACACAAAGTTTCGAGCACTGTCACACAAGTGTCGTCACGGTCATCTTAAAGTCTATTTTAAGTGTCGCACTTGTCGTATCTTGTCGTGAAGCAGTCACACAGAAGGAAATGATTTGTTTGTGTTTCGATGATCAATGTTGTCATGTCGTCAAAGTATGCTAAGTGTGTGATCACAGTCAAAGTTTAGCACAAGTTCATCTCCCATCTTTCCCATAGCCATTTTCAGAAAATCCTCCCGACCAGGCAACTTAGCTTCATTGAGCCTTGACTGAACTATGCATTACATAGTCTCAATGCTCTAGAATGTGACCCTTTTTCTTGGAACTACATAGTGTGCAATCCATGTCCTCCAGGGTTGTTTCTCTCCGCAATTCTCGAGTCCAGTAACCTCCCTTGACCTCCAGAATTGTGTAGTTGTGTCTCCCATTCAGCCTTGAACTCCGCGTTTCAAATCCTTAACCCTCAAGCCTTTTCCTTGCTTGTTGGAACTGTGTAATGCGCAGAAGCCCAACCTCCCTTGGGCTCCAAAATTGTGCATAAGCTTCTTCCAGTGACCCTTCACTCAGTCAGACCCCACTGCCTCTAGAAGTTGTGCAGTTTTGTCTCTCAAGCCTCCCTGAGTTGCACATTGCATAGTCTCAGAGCCCAAGCTCTCCCCTTGTCTTTTGGAACTACACAATCCATAGTCACTAGGTCCTTTCCCCCAGTTTGTGACTTGTCCCAAGCTCAGTTCATCAATAAGAATGCATCATTTTAAACTAGGGGGTTTTCATATTGATGTCGTCTCGCCATGAGTGAATTGCAGGAACAGGGACACTATCAAATCATGGAGAGATAATGAAGGAGGAGAAGAAGGATGGAAGCTGTCACACCCCTACACCTGCGGTAGTCTTTCAACCGCTTATAGCGAGGTGCGACATGTTATAGACATTTTTGTGCCTTGCATCACTGAGCATGAAATGTCAATAATTAAGGGATCCAAAGTCCCTAAACATGTTGTTCCTACCCCTAGAGGAACAAGGCCAAGTAACCACAGCAATTCACAAAAGTTCTCCACCTGAAAACACTAAAAAACAAGGCAATTCTGGATCATGTCAACTGCTCCACTGAGCATCTGCACTGAATGTCAAGTGTTCCACTGTCTACCTGCGTTGAATGTCAACTGCAAAGAAGGCTACCTGCGCTGGGCGAGTTTGGACATGTGGCACAGTCATTCCTCAAGGTGTCAATGCCCAGGAAGCTTCCAAAATGACACTTGGATCAGGGAATTCGACTGGTGATGAGTAAGAGGTTCCAAATCTCCAAGTGGAAGAAAGAACCTCCAAGTGGACTCAAGAACTGAAGTGGGAGAGGACACTAGTCAGCTTCATGCCAGCCTCAAGCTGACTCATCCTTTCTCCAAAACTCCTATATATAGATCTCTCTCATGAGGTCTAGGGAGGCTGGAATTTAGTATTTGCAAAGAATTGCTGTTGGTTTGTGGCTAGAAACATTGGGTGTGTTATGCTTTGAAAGGAGCTGAAGAAGGAAGTCCATTCTGCTGGGAAGGAGATGCTGGGTTGGAGCCCTATGGGTTGTATCTCTTCCTGAACACTGTTACTTTCAATACAGCTATCTTGATTCTTTCCTATATGCTGGTGTATTTTGTGTAATTGCATTAGTATATTTGACTTACTTCTAATCCTGAATCATTTATGAATATGTATTTTTGCCTTTGTATTGTGTCCTTCTCTTGTTGCAAGTAGTTGTTCCCTTTGTCACAGGTAGCTGTTCTCTTGATCGAGCGAGGAGGCAAGTAGCTGTGGACACACAAAGAGAAGAGGATCTAGTTCGAGGGACAACCGAAAGATAACGGTAAGTCTGCCGATCTCCTCTCTTTCATATTTCATAAAGGAAGAAATCATGATAGCTGCATTCGTTTGTTGCTAAGGCGCTATCACACCTTAGGTGGATAGGATCGTCCTAAATAGGCATTTTTCCCCACAACAAATTGGCGACTCCACTGGGGAAGAACTTATTTATTCATTTCATTTGTGTTTCCATTATTTGTTTACTTCATAGACTTGACAGCAACTCTTGAACTGTATCTTTCCCGGATGCAAAGTAAAATTTGCTGCTTTGATCCAGTATGTTGGACTTGTCTATGATTTAAACTAGATCCACAAACGATTTGATTGATCCTTGTGATAGTCTTTAGTACCCTATCAAAGCATCCATCTGTTTATACCTTGCTTGTGTTTCTGATTTGGCCTGAAACAGTTGATTTTTGAGCATTTTGTGACCCAGAAACCGAGGGAAACGAGAGTTTCTCTCTTCATCTCAGGCACTGTGAAGGCAGTCTGCATTTCAACGCAGGTCCCGAAGGGGCTACCTGCGCTGAATGTCAAACTGACAGTGTTCTACCTGCGCTGAACCAGTGTGGCCTTGTGCAGCTGGGTTTCTTTGTCCTTTTTTGCCCTGTTTTGATCTCTGTTTTTGCAGCCTTTAACCAAGTATAGGTGCTGGTCTGATAACCCTTTTCTTTGCCTGAATTCCGCCTCAATTTTTGTACAAAAAGATTGTGAATGTTTTTATGTGTTTGTGGCGTCATTTACAGTCTTCCTTTGCATGAGTAAAGTAGTCTTTCTGTAGCCTTTGATTCAGATCTGATTGAGATTGATCTTAGAAGAGAGTTCTTTGGCTGTTTGTTCAGATTGATTATACTGTTACTTTTGCTTATTGGTTTGAATTTGTTCTTTTCAAAGTATCAAAACGAGTCTTTATTTCGAAAATCGCAAAGTGATTGTAATCTCTTCTACCCTTGTTGATTTCGAAGAAATTGAACTTGTTTATTTTGATCATTGTAAAAGCAAATTCAAAGTTGTGCAAAAAGCTTTCTTTGTAGGCATTTATACTAAGAAAGTGAAAACAAACACCTGCATTGTGCATTTTGCATTTGATAAGTTTGCATGTTGGATTTAGGGAAAGTGCATTAGAGTGTGCTGATTGCTCTTTGAGAAAAGATAGTCGCTCTCTTTTCCCTTAGTAGCTAGGATTTTCAAAGTTGAAAGATTGAAAAGCTTGCTTATCATCTTAGACTGCATTTAGGAAATTGTATCATACATCTCGTGGTGAACCTTGAAAGGGAAACTTTAAAAAATATCAACTTAAAATATATTGAATGAACCTAACAATGCTTTGCAACATAACGCTCATCGTAGAGGTCTAGGTAGAGACGTGTTCCGGCGTCGTTAAAAGTAGTGACTGTCGATCTCTAAGAAGGTGGGTGATTCCTCCTTAGGGACGATTGCACTAATACTGACTTGTGCTCCCACGTACCGTCGCGTATATATTGGGAGACCCCTATAGGCATATATCTTTTATCCTTAGGAAGCTGTGTCAGCCGCCCTACTGATCGCAATGCAGTGAACACAGCATTCACGAAGATCGACCACCCATACCGTAAAACGTATTCTGTGGTTTTGCGAAAGGTTTGGCACACCCTCTGCCTAGATCTCCAGAGCAGTCCCTTTTGGCCTTTTTCAGACTCTATAACAGAAAAATTCCATCCGAGCATTTGTCACTTCGGGCTCGTTAAAACATCGAAGGAGACTAGAGTCATCTTTAGCTTTTTCTCGACTCTTTAAAACTGAAAAAGCAAGTTGTGTCTAAAAGCATCGTTAACAATTTATTTTAAACAGAACAATCACCCTTTAATCCTGCGTTGATCTTTAGGTTGAAAAGATGGAGCACACCAACCAAGGAATTCCCTTGGGTGGAAATCCTAGTCCCTTCTCCTCTTGGGGAGATGGTGGTGCGCCCCACATGGCCACATTGTCGCTTCCAGGACTGACAATTGGCCTACCAGTTTGGCTCTTTTCGACCAATGTCGTTTAGAATACCACCACTCCTGAATAGTCGAGTCAACAGTTAGATCAGACAAGAGTTGCCTCCCAGCCTTCCACTTCATCTTCCTCCCCTCCTTCCTCTTCGCTTGACGGAACTGGTCAATCAAAAAATCGGGTTCCTAAGGAGAAGAAGGAGAAGAAGAAGAAAGAAAAGAAGAAGAAGGAGCCTAAGGCGATTGGGGGCAAACAAATGTCATCTAACAAAAATCCGCACACCGCACTTGTAAGGCCTAAATCGCCATGCATCATATGCAGGGGAGACCACTTCCATAGAGATTGTCCCTGTATCCCACGGATACTAAGAGACTGGTCCCCCCGTTTGCACAATTCGAGAGCATCGACCTCTGATAGCCATGTCGACTGCTCACCATCAACTAGTGGGAGTGAAGCTCCAGGACAGAATGGGAAAGTTAAATTTCCCTGCAGACTGTGTGAAGGCGATCACGCCATCCACCGTTGTCCCTTCTTAGACGAGGCAAAAAGAGTTCTGGAAGATCGTCCGATTTTACGAGCGAATCTTCCTCCTGGATATCAAAGACTCCTGCCAAGTCCCTCACTAGTTGAGAATCCGGCTGAGCCACCGAGATGGTCATCCGAAGCATCTGTCATTGAAGATGAACCGTCTGGATCCATGCCTGACGAAAGTCAAAAGGTTGATACGGCAGTTGACCCGGTTTTGCCTTCAGAGGCTCTATCTTCGAATGACACCATCACAGAGGAGAATGCAGACGACACCGTCCAAGTTCTCTTCATCAGCACTGACTCTGATGATCAAGGGGGCAATGCCACCATTCCTTTGTCGCAGGAAGGAAGTTCATCAGAGCGCTATCCGGCCGTATATTCGGTCCCACCACCAAGCAACCTGGTTGTGTCCTTTGATTGGAACCAACTAGGCAGACCCCGGTTGCCAGCCAGTGTGCCATTCGGAATTATTTTTCAAATATAAAGAATGGTAATGGCTGGCACTATCATTGATGAGGGGGCATCTGTGAGTATCCTTTCCTCTATTTCTTGGAAAGTGCTTGGTTCGCCGGCGCTTTTACCTGAGATGAGAAATCTATCAGGTTTTGATAAAGGAACCAGTCGACCTTTAGGGATCCTCCCCAATGTGCCTATAACATTGAAAGGGAAGACCGTTCAAATGAACGTGATGGTCGTTCAAGGACCCTTGGATTATAACCTACTCCTTGGACGAGACTATATATATTGCATGGGAGCTGTAGTCTCCTCACTCTTTAGAGTAATGTGTTTTCCGCATGAAGGAAGAATGGTCAAGCTCGTGGACCAACTTTCGTTTCCCGGATCACACATCGCAAATAGTCATGTGCCATCCCTAAATGGTCTATTCATGCAAGAAGTGTCTCAACCCATGGTCCGTCCTCCTGATGAGCGCGAGTAATCCAGGAGGATATGACTGGAACCCAGGGGGCATGCATCCTGGCCTGCTTTGGCAGGGGAACTTTGGGTATAAGGTAGAATTTCCGCGAGAGAATATGACTAGTCCGTACCCCGTCCGTGGTTGGAAGAGGGGTTGTTCTGGAATAAGATTCTTTTTTCAAAGTTATGTGAGAGGGCGGGGGTCGTCACTCACCTTTGTCTATTTCGGTAGACATCGCCGAGGAAGTGTTTTGTTTAACGAAACAATCTTTAGGTAACCTGAAAAAGGTAGGCCAAGGAAGTGTTTTATTTAACGAGACAATCTTTGGGTAACCAGAAAGAGGTAAGCCTCCCTCAGTAACACAAATGTTTTGTCTTTGAGTAGTGTTCTTCTCTTGTCGCAAGTAGCTGCTCTCTTGTCGCAAGTAGCTGTTCTCTTGCGATCTTGCGAAAGATCTGTTGAAAGTTGGGCTAACGAGAAGACAAGTATCGTATAGACCCGTTAAAATTAACGAGAAGACAAGTATCGTTAAAATTGGACTAGCAAGATGACAAGTAGCTGTGAACACCCAAAGAAAAGCAGAGGTGAGAAGGAGGAGGGGCAACCTTGAAATTGTATTTTATACCTGGGGGCATGCAAACCTTTTGGAGTGCAAGGAAAGAGCGGTTATTTATCTGTTTTTTAGGTTAGCCGTTTCCGAACTTGCATAAAGAAAGGATGAGAGGGAGCATAGCTTTGGTAAGGCGCAAGCTCTATAAAAAATAGAATCTTTCATGAGAAACTCTTATCTTATGACTGGGTATTCGAGCAGTTTTAGCATAAAGTTCATGCTCGTTAAAAAATAAACGCAAGATCCGGGCAGTTTTAACGCGGTCTTCATGCTCGTTAAAAAATAAATATAAGCAGTGAGCAGAGTTTCCTCCAGTGTTTAAGCTCATTTTTAACTAAAAAATGAACCTATCCCGGTAAATAACCACTGTGATCGTAGATTTATCAGCCATAAAAAGCCTTGGTCGTGTTTGCACCTACCACCTCCACTTTCATTTGGCCGATCGTTCACCTCCATATGATTGTTTACCCATTTTGAGGAACAGCTGCGAAGAGTGATTTCACCTAGCCATCCTTGTGACACTGCCGTAATTGGAAAATTCCAACCTGTACCTGGAATCAGTTGCTATCCCTGTTTATCACTCGTTCCTCAAAAGATGAGTCTTCTTTAAGCTCTTTTCATCGGACTCGTAAAATATGAAAAGATTGCCGAGTTTTGGCCTTCCAGCTCGTTAAAGGACCGGAAGAGCTATCCCTCCTCTAGATTTTAATCTTTTTGGACCTGAGGGATTATTGCACAAAAAGGTCGAGCGCTTGTTTTATTCGGCTCGTTAAAGTTATCGAAAACTCATCCCTTCTGTATTGTTTTATACTTTTTCGGATTTAAGGGATTAGATGACGAAAAAGGAATTTTGGAGTTGACTTTATGTACCTTCAGACTCTCTAAAAATGAAAAGGACCGAGTTTTCCTTGTCGTTAGACTCGTTAAAATGATTAAATAGCGACAAACTTGTCTTTAGACGAGAACGAGTTTCCCTATCGCTAGGCTCGTTAAAACATAGCGATGGGCTTGCCCGAAGGGCAGGTTATAGAACAAGCATATGTTATCCTCCTCAAGCTTGACAAAAATAAAGAGGTACTGGTCAGCAATGACTGGGGAAAAATTGGGAAAGATTAAGAAAACTTTGATGGTAGCAGGTCGCTCTTGAACATGACACTTTTCCTCCGTATCACATTCGGGTTGGGTTGTTTCATTCACCGGTCACATCACCATGGTCTTGCCATACCATCCATATTTCGGGTAATGCTACCGATCCATCGCATCAGTGTCGCCATATGTTCAAGAGAAGTCGTTCAGAAAGAGTCAACCGGGTCCCATCCACTGCCATACATTATCCTTCATCCATTCATGATCGCCACCCTGAATCATATGTCACAGATTGTTTTCACCTCCATTAAAATCATTAGCTCCGTTCCGTGTCACTGATGTGGGATTCATTAAGGCCCTCCTTTGACGGATCGCTCCTTGTCGACATCAGCTCATTATCCAAGGAGTTGATCTAGGAACAACCCCTTCAGTACTTTGAAGCTTGCATGCCTCAATGGCAAGTTTCTCACTTCCGGCGACAGGTATACATCAATGACCTTCGACCAGAAGATTTTGCGTGGTGTTCGACGCCAAGTCCTTTATTCACACCACGTGAATTGTACTGCAGTACCTTGAGGGTCATTATCATTATCGGTGATTCCTCTCGCGCTTGTTAACGGTTTACATCATTGACCGGTAATCAAGCGATGTCTTTCCATGTTCGACTTCAGCGCAATTCTCACATGGATCGACTTGTACTTAGAGTGAAGATCGAACGAGTTTGAAGACCCCGGATCTAGTTTCATCCATCCGGGCTGCGATATATATTCAGGAAATATAAAGACATTTGACATGTACATCATTGCAGCAGATGATCATCCTACTCAAAGGATGATAATTTTCACCAAAATTATCAGTCTACCATCAGACGATCGTCTGTTCTATGTACAAAAATGAATTTATAAAGCTGAGCATGGGAATGCCCGCCTCAGCTAGATCATGAAAGCAGTATGAATCATAATGTATTGTATTGTATTTTATTACAGGTCTCCTCCCAGCAGATGGATGAACTTCGGACCCTCCTGGATAAAGCATTTCACCCGATAAACGGCCTCATACTTTAGGGGGCAACTGTTATAGACATTTTTGTGCCTTGCATCACTGAGCATGAAATGTCAATAATTAAGGGATCCAAAGTCCCTAAACATGTTGTTCCTACCCCTAGAGGAACAAGGCCAAGTAACCACAGCAATTCACAAAAGTTCTCCACCTGAAAAACACTAAAAAACAAGGCAATTCTGGATCATGTCAACTGCTCCACTGAGCATCTGCGCTGAATGTCAAGTGATCCACTGTCTACCTGCGTTGAATGTCAACTGCAAAGAAGGCTACCTGCGCTGGGCGAGTTTGGACATGTGGCACAGTCATTCCTCAAGGTGTCAATGCCCAGGAAGCTTCCAAAATGACACTTGGATCAGGGAATTCGACTGGTGATGAGTAAGAGGTTCCAAATCTCCAAGTGGAAGCAAGAACCTCCAAGTGGACTCAAGAACTGAAGTGGGAGAGGACACTAGTCAGCTTCATGCCAGCCTCAAGCTGACTCATCCTTTCTCCAAAACTCCTATATATAGATCTCTCTCATGAGGTCTAGGGAGGCTGGAATTTAGTATTTGCAAAGAATTGCTGTTGGTTTGTGGCTAGAAACATTGGGTGTGTTATGCTTTGAAAGGAGCTGAAGAAGGAAGTCCATTCTGCTGGGAAGGAGATGCTGGGTTGGAGCCCTATGGGTTGTATCTCTTCCTGAACACTGTTACTTTCAATAAAGCTATCTTGATTCTTTCCTATATGCTGGTGTATTTTGTGTAATTACATTAGTATATTTGATTTACTTCTAATCCTGAATCATTTATGAATATGTATATTTGCCTTTGTATTGTGTCCTTCTCTTGTTGCAAGTAGCTGTTCCCTTTGTCACAGGTAGTTGTTCTCTTGATCGAGCGAGGAGGCAAGTAGCTGTGGACACACAAAGAGAAGAGGATCTAGTTCGAGGGACAACCGAAAGATAACGGTAAGTCTGCCGATCTCCTCTCTTTCATATTTCATAAAGGAAGAAATCATGATAGCTGCATTCGTTTGTTGCTAAGGCACTATCACACCTTAGGTGGATAGGATCGTCCTAAATAGGCATTTTTCCCCACAACACGGCACCACCGAACACTTTCTTTTCACCAATACTAATGTTCATGGACTACGCCTAATTCACTTTTCCTTACTTAGTTTGTGTTTCGCAACCAAGCAATATAATGTTTAGCCTTTATACTAATGAACGCCCATACTCATTCATTATCCAAAACAATTATAAAAGAGAACAACAATTGCACAGTATAAAGGGAGGGGCAACTCCCTGAACAATGAGTCTGCCCGATAATATATTAAGAATATCAGTTTACAATATACAAGTATGTCTTGGCAAGACCAAGTCTCATACTTAGCCAATTTTACATCAGTGCCATCTCCGTGCACACCTTGCACGATGGGCGGGTGCTCACCCGAGTCACCAAGACACCCTCGCCAAGTCTCGGCACAATATCACAACCGCACATCCAACCCGGGCACATCTTGCCCAACACCTTCACCTCTCACCGTGAGCGATTTCCACAAGTGCGTATCTCCGAGGAGTGCGCATGAGCTATGCGCTCAACCTCCTTCTAAAACTACGCACTTATCCTTCTCCTTCAAGAGCGAAGTTAGAATGTGTTGATCGAATTGTGTGTTGAGTTATGAGCTCCATCGCATCCAATATATGTGCTTCCTTCGTGCGTGGGTGGGCTACCCAGCCGACTGCCCACACACCCCGCATACACACCCGTTCGGCATTCTTTAAGTCGGCCTTGCCCGCCTATCGCAAGTCAGCCACCCCTCATTGCAAACGCCCTTCGCGTGGGTATAAGTCATCGCACTTCATTTCATTATCGTCGCACTTCGTCGCAGTGCTCGTGTGCGCTCACTCGCATGTCGCACCGTGCGGCCGCGCCCATTCACCGCGCCTGAGCCCGTTCACCACGCTCGCGCCCATGTGCACTCGCCCGCTCATCGCACCATGCCCGCGCCCGTTCACCGTGCCCGCACCCGTGTGCGTTCGCCCGCTTTTTGCACCGCGCCCGCTCCCGTTCACTGTGCCCGCGCTCGGCTAAACTCAAGGACCTTACAGAAGCATACTCAAAGACTCTCTTGTAGCTAAACTTGCAAGTGGATTAATTAAGAAGAAGCAAAGGGACACAAGTTTGCAACTACCATCCAAGACTGAAGATCATTGAAGACTTTGCATCATCAAGCCATGCAGAGGTGAAGAGAAATTATATCTAAGAAGACATCCAACACTCAGTAGCAACAATGACTTAACATTGCCACATCATCAAGCAATCCATGTCAATAGTGTTATGTCATGAGTGGTCATATGCCACATCATTATTGTGGACCATGTATATTGTATTCAAATATATTGTAAATTGGAAGTTCAAAGGACAGACATGAATATGAGAGTCATGTATGATGAAAATTCATAGGAAGTCGAACAATCATGAGGGTAGTCAAAGAGTCACAAGGGGGTAAAATCACCCTTTGGCTATATATAGCCCTCATTGTACTAGAAAATGACTTTTTACCTTGGCTCCTCCCACAAGGCATTAGAGAGGTTAGCCAGTTCTTTGAGGATAAATGAGTGGCTCCAATGTCTCACTATTGGGACTATTGATGTACATTGTAAACATGTGCCTTGGAACTTTTTCTTAATAATAAAAGCCTTTAAGGCCAACACATTCTTCATACATGAACTATGAATGTTTGTAAGACTATTCTGTGGACGCTTGTATTTCATATTTGTTGTCACATGTACTAAGATAGTTGAACTATTTCGGTTGTTTTAGTGCTTATGTTAATAAGGATGTGATGTAATGGTTATTATCATTGTCTCATCCTTGTGGACTATTCCACAGGATACTAGACAAATCTTTCCTTGCTTGTTGGTTGTAACGACCATCGCATTTATTGTGGACTATTCCGTTGGATGTTAGACAAATATTTCTGGTTCATGTGTGTCTCTTCATGGGTGGTAATATTACCTCTCACTTAGATGCTCACTTTTCTCCCCCCTTTATAGTAGAAGAACCTTGACACAGTTGCACTGCACACTCACTAGATACACTTCCCTTTTTTTTTGAAGACACCATTGCATCACTCTCTTTTGCTGACAACTAGAGCCGAGGAAAATCTTTAAGGATTTAGCAACCATATCTTTATATCAGGTGGGACTCCTACACCAAACGGTGTGAGGTCTGATTGAGAATTCATATTGGGGAGATCCCTTGAATGTTGGCGGGTCCAACACCATCAACAAATCTCCAGTTCTATTTCATGCCAATAGGGAAACTTTACGAATGAAGAAAACATCTCATTGCCACGGCAAAGTTGTTGAAAATAGCAACAAGAAATGCTAAAAATAGAAGTGCTAAAAATAGAACTACTATAAATAGCAATTCGGGAACCAGTGTTGGACATAGCAACAGGGAATGAAAAATGGAAGTGCTAAAAATAGCATTGCTATAAATAGAATTTCGGGTTAGATTCCTATTTTAGTTAGTCCCTCAACTAAAATAGAGAAGTAAAATTCGAATTTGATCTTAGCAGCTATTTGTAAAATAATTAATTAATTCATCTTGAGTTAATTAGTTGTATAAAATCAAACATGAAGTCTATGTGGGGACATGCAACAGTGTCTCCATTAATTGAGGAATTTATCCCTTAGTTAAAGAGATAAGGATGAGTTGTAGTTTGAGTTGTAATTAGTTAACTTAGTTAACTGAGTTAAGTCCAGTTAGATTAGTTCCAACAATTTGTGGAATTAATTGTGAGTTCAGTTAGTTAATGTTTGCATGCATGTAATTGTTTCGCTCCAGATGACTGAATATTTTCTCATAAATAGCTCATGCATGTTAGTTCAGTCAGAGACCGAGTTGAGATCAGAGGAAGGGACAATGTACTATCAGTTGGAGGATTTTTCCAATATAGGAAACTCATCCATGTAGAAGGAATTATCTCCTTCAGGTTTGTGCAGTTATTTCTGAGCCAAGTGAGCAGTGTGAGGTGGGGATTCACACAAGTGGAAGCACTGGACCCCAGGAAAAACTACACAAGGAAATAGGAGGCTTGTAGGGTAGAGGAGAAGGTTGTGAGAGCCTTTAACTATTTATGAGCAGCATTGTTTGATTGCAGAGAGGGCAAGATAGCTTGTGAGCTGATTCTTTTTGTAACTCGAACATATTTCCACTTGTATGATAATACAGAGATTTGAGTTTTAGGCCGAGGCTTTCCTCGGGTTATTTCTTCTGTGTTATGTGTGATTGATTTCTCATTATTAGTTATATGTGTTTTCATTGATCTTGCTCAATTCGATTAAGCTTCCACAAATTTTGTTGTAGAAGTAGATCTTGTATTTTGCTTTAGTCTATTGCATAATCTGTTGATCTACAGTGGGAATTTCTACATGGTATCAGAGCAAATGTGATCAAAGGAGAGAACAGTATACAAGAAGGGAGAAGTTCGAAGTTTGAGGTTCCTGAATATAGAAATTGAGTTCTTATCACATCTCAATTTCACTAATGGCATTCAACAGTTTAAGACTCAAGTATGCCCTTGGTGGCAGCTAGAATTATATAGGCTGGAAGGACCACATGGAAGCAGTATTAGAGGATAACAGTCTAAAGGACTTTGTTGATCAAGAAGTCCCCAAGCCGACTGATGCTACTCAATTAGCGGAATGGAAGAAATGTGTGGCTAGAGCAAGGAGAATCCTTCTGGAGGGAGTTCGAGACCACAGAGTCTCGAGTCTCCATGGGAAGGAGACACCATTTTTGATGTTGAAAACATTGAACGATCTATATCAGAATAACAACGATCAGAGGAAGCTGGCACTGAAAGAGAAGCTTCGAAAAATCAAGTGTGAAAAGGGCTACAAGATCTATACATATCTGAACAAGCTCACCACCTGCAGGGATTAGCTTGGGAGTGTAGGGATCATGACCGCTGATGATGACATGGTGAGTCTTGCACTCCTTGGTCTTTCTAAGAGCTGGCATAGCTACCAAGACTCAGTTAATGGAAGAGAAAAACTGACAGATTGGGAACGACATTGGTCGAATCTGATGCAAGAGGAGATAAGAAGAAGCAATAGAGATGGTTCTTCATCTAGGGAGAATGAAGAAAACTACGCTTTAGTGAGTAAGGAGAAGAAAGGGAAGGAGAAGGATTATCATCCCAAATCGAGTTCTTCCCATGGTGGGAAGAAGTTTGACAAACCGAAAGTGCGATGCTTTCATTGTCATGAGGTGGGCCATTTTGTAACAAATTGTCCACTGAAGAAATCCAAGATGGGATCCAAGGAAGGATTTGAAGGTGAGGCATTGGCCTCACATTTCGAGTTGGATTTCACCCTCTCTGCATGCATGGTTTCATCCATGGTGGGATGTGGTTGATTTCTTGACAATGGAGCTTCTTTCCACATGACCGGCGATAAGAGTTTGTTCAGTACCTTGGAGGAGAAAGATCTCTAGATACTCATAGAGATGGGTAATGATGAAAAGTATAGTGTCTCAGGTGTAGGCATGACTGTTTTTCAGAGGGAGCATGGAGCTCGCATTACCTTGACCGATGTCAATTATGTACCAGGTCTGAAGAAGAATCTTGTGTCCATCGCTATGCTGGAAGACAACGGCTATGATGTAGTCTTCAGTAAGGGAAAGGTTTTCCTTAGACATGTCACCATGAGACAGGTGAAGCAGATCAGTTCACGAGTCAAGAGCCTATATGCTCTTGAGGTTCAATATGCATGCAAAGACTTGAGGAGCAAGGCAAGGTTAGATACTTGGTGGTTGAGAGGGAGAGTACATTACCTCTCAACATGTAGTGCCAGAAGAAGTCTCAGACAATTGTGGAGGATCCCTAATTGGTGAAGCAACTTTAGGAGGTTGTGGAGTAGCCACAACTAGAGATGCTGAGAGGAGACCAAGTGGAGGCATCCACTCATGCAGAGACCTCCAGTAGGTGGAAATTTCGAGCCAGGTTGGCAGAGGGATCACATGCATCCATACCTCTAGGTCAGAGGTGGGGCGATGTGCAGTGACAGCCCTAAGAAGGCTGGAATAGGGGCAGGATCATTGAGGTATCCAACCTCTTTGATCAGACCTTGCTACGGGAGCCCCGATGTGGAGTAGCAGGACTGGTTGAGTGGGTAGAGGTAGATGCGGATGGAGCGGCAAAGAGAGCTACAGTGTAAGAATCCCAAGACAGTGCAGAGCTAGCAGGCTGCAACAATGCGAGAGGCATAGGAGTGTTGCATCAGTGCAGGATGGCACAGAGAGGTGTGCAATGGTGCAAGATACATGGAGGGTTGTAGCAGCTCAGAGGTCACAGAGGGAGCACTTGTCAGCGGCAGAGGGAGCTTCAGTATCAGAGGGTGTTTCTAGCCCAACAGGGAGGTCAATTGGAAGATTTTTTGTTTCTAGAGTTGCTAGAGCAACAAAACTTGGGAGAAGTGTTGCATGCAAAACATTCCAAAGGTTCAGGATTGGATTCAAGTTGAATGTCTTTCTTGTTGAAAGGGAGTGTTGAAAATAGCAACAAGAAATGCTAAAAATAGAAGTGCTAAAAATAACACTGCTATAAATAGCAGTTTAGGTACCAGTGTTGGACATAACAACAATGAATGAAAAATGGAAGTGCTAAAAATAGAATTGCTATAAATAGCATTTTGGGTTAGATTCCTATTTTAGTTAGTCCCTCAACTAAAATAGAGAAGTAAAATTTGAATTTGATCTTAGCAACTGTTTGTAAAATAATTAATTAATTCATCTTGAGTTAATTAGTTGTAGAAAATCAAACATGAAGTCTATGTGGGGACATGCAATAGTTTCTCCATTAATTGAGGAATTTATCCCTTAGTTAAATAGATAAGGATGAGTTTTAATTTGAGTTGTAATTAGTTAGCTCAATTAACTGAGTTAAGTCCAGTTAGATTAGTTTCAACAGTTTGTGGAATTAATTGCGAGTTCAGTTAGTTAATGCTTGCATGCATGTAACTACTGCTCTCCAGATAACTAAATATTCTCTCATAAATAATTCATTCATGTCATTTCAGTGAGAGACCTAGTTGAGATTAGAGGAAGGGACAACGCACTATCAGTTGGAGGATTTTTCCTATATATGAAACTCATCCATGTAGAAGGAATTATCTCCTTCAGGTTTGTGCAGTTATTTATGAGCCAAGTGAGCAGTGTGAGGTGGGAATTCACACAAGTGGAAGCACTGGACCCCAGGAAAAACTACACAAGGAAGTAAGAGGCTTGGAGGGCAGAGGAGAAGGTTGTGAGAGCCTTTCACTATTTATGAGCAGCATTGTTTAATTGCAGAGAGAGCAGGATAGCTTGTGAGCTGATTCTTTTTGTAACTCAAACATATTTCCACTTGTATGATAATACAGAGATTGGGGTTTTAGGTTGAGGCTTTCCCTGAGTTATTTCTTCTTTGTTATGTGTGATTGATTTCTCATTCTCAGTTATATGTGTTCTCATTGATCTTGCTCAATTCAATTAAGCTTCCGCAAAGTTTGTTGTAGAAGTAGATCTTGTATTTTGCTTTAGTCTATTGCATAATCTGTTGATCTATAGTGGGAATTTCTATAAAGGTATGGAGTGTTAGAAGAATGAAAAAGAGTGGAAAAAGATTCATGATGTATGCAAACTCATAGCAACTCCTCATATGAATTGTAGTCGTAGTGAATCCGATGTATTCTTTCTTTGGCAGCCTCCAACCGGGAGAATCTCAACAATCTGTTACTGGAGGAGTTAATAATCTTTATCAGGTTATGTCGAAAGGTCTTTGCAGGATTTTTCAGCGACGATTTTGGGCATAAAATGTGAATCCATATGGTGCACAAATGTCGGGCAGAAACAAAAAGGGTGGACAAAAAGGGGAGGTGAAAAAATTCAAAAGGAAGGCCTATCGACCTAATAAAAAAGGAATTGCCTAGTGGGCTTATACAATATAACATTGTGATGAGCCTCCCTATGGAATTGAACCAAAGATGATACAGAATTATGTGGGAATGCAACATAATACATATATAAACATAAACAAAGAGATGAAACAGAAATAAAACTTCATTTCATTAATATCAAAGAACTGAAATATGCTTACATACAGAATGGAAATAAACTAGCTCAGGCGATGGTAGCTCATCTCTGAGAAGAGATGTGGCAAATACATGGCTCTAAACCATTTTACAATGAGGCTCGAAGACCTATTATTATTGAGAAACAATGAAAAACCCTAAACATCCAAAAACCTAACCCTAAGAGATGAAGCGCCAAAAATATGGGCCCCGTTGGTGTAAATTGGTACATCAACTTCCCAAGGTTATAACTTTGGCATATGATCTCTATTTGACGAGCATGATAACTCATTAGAAAGATATATCCGAGGAATATAACTTTTGACTAAAAATATTGATAAAGTCTTCTATTTACCCATTTTTCAAGAAAAACGTCGTTTAGGGCCTCAAAACGGCTCTGGAAGTTTAGGACCCAAAAAACTGCCAAAAATAATAAATTGTGCTACAATTAAGGAAACTGAAAAATTGAAAGTAAGAATGGTGGGGGTCCAAGTGGAATAGGTGGGTGGCCACCAATATCTACATGGATCAGTCCTCCCCCTTAGGAAGCAATGGTCCCTGTTAGTGTCCATTAGTTCTAGTAATCAAATGTATTCTTTGCATGTGATTGATATGGTTATTAGGTCAAATTATTATATTTTCAAATAAAATTTGGTACCTCTTGGTTGTCAAATGAGTCTTGAGTCATGTCCTAGGTGTCATCACTACTCCCTCCATTTTCAAAGTCATAAAATGTCATCATTCCTTGTGATAGGTCATCAAATGAGTGTCTTGGTCATCATTTTGGTCATTAAGTCATTCACATCCATACTTAAAGGGTTTGAAGTTCCAAATCATGGTTAAGATATGCATTAAGTGTCATCATTTTCTCATGTCATAAAAATCTACATGGGAGTCATGTCATTACCATTGTCACCATCACGGGAGTTAGTAATTAGGAATAAGTTTGTTAAAAATGTATCAAAGGTACATTTACCCCACATGGAGATGTAACCTTTCCAAAAAGAGAAATAAAGCTGCAATACACTACCTCATCATGTCATTTCTCAAAGGTACATGTGATGTCATACCATCACCAAAAGCAAAAATCGACTTTCAAGCTATAAAGAGACCATCTAAGCATTCAAAAACTTCATTTAATTTTCCTAGAGATGTCCTCCACCATTGAGTTTCACCTCAACTTTAAAAACTCTGATTTTTCCATCACCAAGCCCTTGCCAGCAAGCACGTTGTGCTTTTGACCTAACACACTTCTCTTTTGGTTTGGAGGTTAAAGGAAGCCACAACAGAGTTCATTCAGCAATCTACAAGTTCCATAGACTCTCCAACAAGTAAGTATAGCCTCTCATCAATCCTCATGCATTGATTTTCCTTCAGAAAATGATGAAATCCCTCTCTTAGGGTTCTTCGTTGCGCTTCTGGAACAGCCTTGGGAGATTGAATTATTAGGTTCCTTGGAGGTGGATCTTTTCAAGCTTGAAGCTTCAGAGGCCTTCTACACATCATCAACTACCTTCACCAACCATCATTTCAGCTCAAAGGTGCACCAAAGCCATCCAGAAAGCTCCTCAAAGACCACGTTGCACTTCTACTAGACCACGTTGCATTTTTGAGGATTTCGTTACGCTTTTGTGGGAAAGCTAGATTTCGAGTTTTTCTTGGTCAAAATCAACTTTGGTCAATGTAATTAGTGTCAAAATATTTTTACCTGATGTAGTTGAATATTGTAATGATGGTTATAGTGGATATTTTGTAATTAAATTTTGTCAAGACAAATTCAAATCAGTTTATGTAAAAGAGGAAAATAGTTTCTAACTACTCATGATGTGGCATGGATTAGGTAGGAGTAGGAAATTAGTTCCTAAGAAGGAGGATTCGACCCCTGAGAGGGGGAATGCTTTTTTACATCTATATGTATTCAGAATGAACTCATAGAGGGGGTTGGATTCTTGAAGCTCATCTCTTGGACTAATTTACTAGACATTTTTGCAGAAATATATGTAGTTGCAACTATTTTCATGCCATAATTGTGATGTGATTTGTGACACTATGTTTCTTTAGTTTTCTTTATGCATTTGATGATTAAGTATTTCTAGCATCCATCTATATTCTTCTAGTGATTATCTCTTAAGTTTTAAAGCATATTCCATGATCAATATGCTTTGTTTTGTTTGATGTTTTCACATAAGTGTTTTTTCTTCTAAGCAAATGAATTCATACTTATATGCTCATTTTGCTTATTCTTTTTCTCTTGCCATACTACAATGAAAAATTTACTTTATTTCACCGATTGGATCTACCTTGCCCCATCTTATCTTCGAAACTGATCATTTGGGATACTCGACCTAGTTCTCATACCTAGTGCTTCTATCCAACAAACCCTACTATGCTAAATACCTAGCCTAAGATCTACATATTCTCTAGTCGGTTCCATTGACTGTGAGATTGTTTTTGAGAGAACCCTCTCTGATTTGGTAGGGCTAGCTACCAATTCCAAATTTGGTCTGAGGTTACCTCCTTGTGTTCCTTTCTCAACCTTAGGAAACTAAGGAGTGCTAACAGTCCCCATTGCATTGAGTGCCTCCATGAGATGGGGAAACTTCTACTGAACTTGGTCCCTGGTGAGCCACTTTCCTTGGTGTAGGAGTCGGCCAACTTTGACAACATGATACAGTTGGATCTTCTGCTAGTGAGTTTTCTTGATCTGTGTGTGCATGATCTGATCAGTTGTGCCTTGTTCCATGCACTCTGGGTTTAAATCTGTTGGTGTGATATGTTCTACAATGTCTAATGTGTCCAGTAATTGTAGAAAATCTGGTGTAGGTTAACCCGATAATGCAATATAAATCAAAGCAAAATACTATAACCTACTTCTACTATCAATTTATAGAAGCTTAAAGATCAAGCTGAACACATATAACTAGAAGAAGATGAATCAATCTCACAATACACATGAAAATACTTTGGGGAAAGCCTCAGCTAAAAACCCCACTATCTGTATTATCATACAAGGTGGAAATACGTAGGAATTATACAAAGCCTTAGCTCTGACAACTAGCCAGCTCTCAGTATAATCCTCATAGATGCTCACAGAAAATCTTGGCTTCTCTCAAGCCTTCCTCTTTGCCCTCCAAGCTCCTTTTTCCTTGGGCAGTTCCTCTAGGATGATTCTCACCTCACCAAGTGGATGATCACCTGATCACACACACTGCTAGAACTGCGTAATCCTCGAGGAATGATTCCTTCTGCATGCATGAATTTTCTTTATAAGAAAACACATGCAACTGATAATACGCTATCCTTATCTTTAATTTCAACTGAGTCTTTCTCAGAATAGACATGCATGAGTTTCTGATGAGGGAATCTTCAGTTAACTGGAGTACACTAGTTGAGTGCATGCATGCATCAACTAATTGTTAACTCTCTATTAGTTCCTCAAACAGTTTGGAACTAATTTAATTGGACTTAACTCAGTAAAATGAGTTAACTAATTACAACTCAAATATAACTCAATCTTATCTCCTTAATTTAAGGCTTATCTCCTTAATTTGAGGGATAACTCTTGCATGACTTCAGAAAGACTTCTAACTTGAATTTCTCCAACTAATTAAGTCAAAATAACTTAATTAATTATTTCCAAGTAGATGTTAAGACTAAATTCGATTTTAATTCACAATTTAATTCAAGGACAAATTAAATTGGAATATTCTTGTTGCCACATTTCAACAGTAATGGTGGAAAGTATGGTCGAAGGCGGTCCAAATTTAACACTAGGTGTAGGCCAAGGATTGGGGGGATGATGAGGTCAAAATAATTGTCTCCCACAACCTTGGTAATGGTGTAAGGCCTATATCAGAGTGGTATGAGCTTTCGATGGGCTCTGGTAAGGCATTATTTCTGCAAATGCAACCAAACTTTGTTGCCCACCTGAAACTTGTGTGGCACCCGATGTTGATCATGTCGTTGCTTGTACTTGGCATTGGAATTCTCCAAGATGTCGTGAACCTGCTGGAGGATGTGCTGGACGTGTTCAATAAATTTGGTTGCTTTATCAAGCTCAGATAGTACATGTGTTGATTATGTCTGTGTAGTTTCATGAGGCATGGAAAAATAAATCATACATAATGGTTGAAATCCTAGACCCACTGGAAAGGGGCTGCAACTAGTCGAGATATGAAGATATTTTTTATAACTATGTTGCACATAGAGAAGGCTCTCATCCCAGGTTTGTGGATGCTTGGAGTTGTACATGTGGAGTGTGTGCACTATCATCCTGTTGACAACCTCTATCTGGCCATCGGTTTGGGGATGGAATGCAGTCAACTTGGTGAGCTTGGTGTCTAATAGTGTCGATAGGCTTGAACATAATGTGTTCAAAAAATTTCGATCCCGATCTGATATAATTGTCTGTGGGATCCCAAAATGTAGCCACACTTGTTCAAAGAAGAGTTTAGTAATGTCCTCTGTTGTGATACTCTTCTTGTACGCCGTCAATATAGCCATCTTAGAAAATCTATCCACGAACACAAATACATAGTCATTACCATGCTTGGTAGAAGGGAGGCCAGATAGATAGTCCATGGAGATGGATTCCCAAGGTTGTCTAGGAGTAGGTAGAGGAGTGTACATGCTTTGCTTCTTGATGGTTGTCTTGGCGATGGTGCAGGAAGTGTAGGTCTAATATATTTCCCAACATTTTTTCGGAGTTTTTGTTAATAAAAGTACTTTTGTAGTACGATTAGAGTTTTCTCCACCCCAAAGTGTCGTATGACTCGACTATAGTGCGCCTCCTAAATCATCTTGGCATGCTCGCTTGAAGGAACACAAAGGTGGCCCAGGTAATGTAATAATGCATACTAGAGGTGGAAATCGGGAACTTTCTTGCCATGTACTAACATCTGGTATGTGGAGGAAAACTCAGGATCATTTTGTATAGTTGCATCCATCTAGAGGTCTTATGGCCACAAGAGTTGAGAACATTTGTCAGCATTGCAACTAGGGGGTGGCTAAGGTAGTCTGCAACATGATTGGTTCTACCCATTTTGTATTTAATGTTCATGTGGAATTGTTGTAGATATGTAGACCACTTCTGATGGAAATCATTCAACAACTTCCCTTGTGTCTGTATAAACTAAAGAGGTAGGTGATCGGTGTGGATGACCATCTCCTTCCCAATAATGTAATGTTCTTTTGCTGGAAAGCCTACACAATGGAATATATCTCTTTATAATAGGTGGGGTACTTCTAAATTGTATTGGAAAGTGTCTCACTATGATAGGCCACTGGATTCTCGTGTTGGGTAAGGACTACACCAATAGCATAGCCAGAGGCATATGTCTCAATTTCAAATGTTTGTTGTAGGTGTGGAAATGTGAGTACCAGTACAGAGCAGAGGCAATGCTTCAACTCAATGAATGCCTTCTGTTGGGACTTAGACTAGGAAAACTTTTGTTTTGCTCCTCCTTGGTAATCTGACTTAAAGGCCAAGTGATATGCGAGAATCCCAACATGAACGTTTGATAAAATTTTGCAAGTCCCAAAAAAATTCGAAGCTTTATTAGAGTGGTTGGAGTTGGCCAGTCCTAAATGACTTGGATCTTAGTCAGATTCACATTCATGCCTCACTCATTTATGATGTAACCCAGATATTGGATCTGGCTCATACCAAAGGTGCATTTCTCCAAGTTTGTACACAGTTTGTGTTGTTGCAAGGCTTGAAGGACCTGAAGAATGTGTTGCAAGTGTTCTTCCCAACTCTTGTTGAAGATTAGGATGTCGTCTAGATAAACAACCATGAATGAGTTGGTGAAGGGCCAGAAGATGTCATTCATTAGCCTCATAAAAGTAGCAGGGGAATTTGTGAACCCAAAGGGCATAAAGAACCATTCAAAAATGACTTCCTTAGATTTGAAGGTGACCTTCCATACATTTGTGGGCTTTGGAACCTGGTGATAACTAGACTTCAGATTGATCTTTCTGAAATAATTGGCTCCCTTGAGTTGGTCCATAAGGTCATCAATTCATGGAATTGGATACCTGTTCCTGACAGTGATTTTGTTTAGTACCCGAAAATTAATGCAAAGCCTCGAGGCGCCATCCTTCTTCTGTACAAGTACAATCAGGTTCCCACAAGGCGAGGAACTTGCTTAGATGTGCCCTTTTTGTAGCAACACATGGATTTTTCGCTTGATCTCTTCATTTTCCAAAATGGATCGGTGATATATCAACCTGTTGGGTAGAGGTGCTCCGGGAGTCAGATCGATCAAATGCTTGACCTGACAGTGCAAGGGTACCCCTGTGGGTGAGGAGAAGATGTCCCTATATTCTTCCACGACCTTATCCAACTACTTCTACTACATGGAGGAACCCTTCTTGGGGGCCATGGATGTGGCCACGATCTTCCCCTTACTTTGAGAGTGAATTAGAAAGAAAACAAATTTCCCAGTCTAGGAGATGATCTTACTGCATTTCTTAGTAGAGATCAAAGAGACATCGATAGGCGAGGATACCTCTAGTATCTTGTATAAATTATTACCCAAATAAATAATAACATTGCAAGGCATCGACTCATGTATAACATGAAGCTTCCACAAGTATGGTTGGCCTAATAATACATCACAAACTTCAAGAGGAGAAGCATCGCACAATACCTCATCTGTGTAGGGATTGATGTTGTAGGGAAGGCAACACTGTTGGATGACATGGAGATCTCATCCTTGGTGAAGCCATCTGATGGTGTATGGCTGTGGGTGTGGTGTGGTCGGTAGGCCAAACCTCTTAGTGACCTCTTCTGAAATGAGGTTCTTTTAGCTCTCATTGTCGAAAATTAGTTACATCGACAAACCCTTCACCCACATCTGTGAGTGAAATAGACACTCCCCCTCCTCAGGATCTTCAGGATCAATCTTCTAGATCTTGGTGGTGGCAACAATAGCGTTGGGCTCTGTATCAATACTCTACTTCCCTTTTTCATTATGCTTATCATGTTCTGACTTAGAGTCGGAACATGCATCTGGTTCTGAAACCTTCAGCTTGGCCACCAATGACTGCTTTGTTCAACATTCACTTGTGTTGTGAGTGGGGCTCTTATGGAACTCACACCACTTTCTTGTGTCCTTCTTTATCTTTGTGGTGTTGTTCTTCACTTGCAACTTCAATGGGTTGTATTGGGTCACCTCACCTTGGATTTGTCCTTTGTTCTGCGGTTTGGGGGCACATTTCCCTTGCTTCAAATTCATAGATCCAAAGTCCCGCTCATTCAGTTTAAACTTCTACTCAATCTTGACAGTCTATCGATAAGAGACACCAAGCGAGGATATGTCTAGGTAATCCATCTCATCTTGGATGTATTTGTGCAAACAACCACGGTACCTGAGTACTAGATGCCGCTCAGAATCCTTGATCCCCAGCTTCATGTGAAGGGTATAAAAAAATAATGTGAACTTTGGCACGTCTTGGTCCCTTCCCTGCTATAGAGTGGTTCACTTTATGTAGTTATCTTGATAGATACTGATAGGGTAATACTTCTCCTTGATGGCATCTCGGAAAGAGTTCCAAGTGGTTGCAGCTGAAAACAGTGAGGGTTCCCTATCGTCCTTTTGCTCACAGTAGGTTTCCCACCAGTGCTTGACATGGGGGGCGACTTTGAGGATTGAAAAATTAATATTTTCTCTATTGAAAAGAATCATGAATCAAAAAATACCCTTCTAATATATTTAACCATCTATTTATGGCATCTACATCTATTTAGCCTTCAAATATAGGAATATAAAAGTTGACTTGTACCTTGAAGGGAGTGGTGCCTCCAGAGTGTCTTCCAGATGGATGCATCACTTGTTGGCATCCACCGAAGGATCTGGGCAAAGTTGTCCATCATCGCATTCCTCTATCGTTTGAGGGCTTATTCGAGCAATATTTTGAAGAGATATCCTGCTGCCTTGTCTTTATTTTCTTCTGCCATGGGAGGTTGTCAAGGTTTGGAAGGCTGGTCTTGCAAAGGTTCAACCAGTTCAAGCCCTAAATCCTTATACCCTGACCTCGTTGGGGAGATGCAAACAAAAACAAAGAAAGAGAAGACCACTTGGATACCACTAATCCGGGCTTATGTAGGAACACAAAAAAATATAGATATAAACATAAACATAGAGATGCAGAAGAAATAAAACTTCATTTCATTAACATCAAAGAACTGAAATATGCTTACATACATAATGGAAATAAACTAGCTCGGATGATGGTAGCTTATCTTTGAGATGAGATGTGACTTCTACATGCCTCTGAACTATGTTACAATGAGGCTCAAAGGCCTATTTATTATTCAGAAACAATGGAAAACCGTAAACATCCAAAAAACTAACCCTAGGAGATGAAGCACCAAAACTATGGGCCCCGTTGGGGTAAATTGGTACATCAACTTCTCGGGGTCGTAACTTTGGCATAAGATATATGTTAAATGCTCACGATACCTCGTTAGAAATATCTATCTGAGGACTATAACTTTAGATTGCAATCAATAGTTACATTTATATGATTGGCCATTTTCTAAAAAAAGTCGTTTAGGGCCTCAAAATGGCTTCCGAAGTTTAGGACCCGAAAAACTACCAAAATTAGTAAATTGTGCTACAATTAAGGAATATGAAAAACTAAAAGAAACAATGGTGGGGTTCCAAGTGGAATAGGTGAGTGACAACCATTATCCACCTGGATCAAACAACCTCTGCAATCAAACAACCCACGCAAAGTTACATAACCACAAATCTACATAGATGCACACATTTTCCATTCCACCAAAAATTACTTATACTCATTTCTTGGGGTGCACTAATGCGTCGTTTAGTTAAGGGATGACCTTAAGTGCGTTAGACGACCATAGGAATTTTCCAAGTGGCCCTAGCCTTAAGGTTCATTTGGCACTTTCATTATGACATCATCTTGCCATGTGACAACCCCCCTTTGCAACTCGACCCTTTCATATGTGGTCACATTTTTCCATGGAAATAAGTTTCTAAAGGGGTGATTTGACCCACTCTATCCTCCTCAAATAACTCAATCCATTATCTCATAATTGTGGAAGGTGGTCCTTCCTCCTATTACGTCCAATGATTGGTTTATCAAGTCAATGGGGAAGGTGGAGGATAACTTTCACAATTTTAATTTGGTAAACAATATTGTTTGGAAAAGGTTGCTAGGGTTCCTTAGGCATACTAAACCCTTCCCTCCCCCCTCCCTCACCCCCTTCATTATTCCCCACTTATGGTATCATGGGATCTATATGTGCTTGCGCCTCAATCAACTATTGACATTTTCATTAATTAAAACACAATGCATTCATATTTCCTTGATTTATTGAGTTCAATTTGGCATGTTAATGAAATGTCCATGCCAACAATAAAACATTGCTAAAAATAATTAATCACATTTAATCATAGGGATTAGGTACTAAGGATAATACACCCCCTCTCCCTTGGAATAACATAATCCTTGGTGTTCACAAATTCCTCAATGTCCTTTCCATCATATGGACACACCATTCATAGTGTTCTCATTTATTGCAACAACATTTCAAATTTCTTCTTTCTTTAGTGGCACCGACATTATCATATCTTCACAGACTTTCCACCTCTAGATTTTAGTATTCCAACATATGCCTACAATGTTTATCAAGCAATAATGCACATGAGAACCTTTCATATACATAAGAATTCCATTGATGTTCATAATTCGAGATATAATATACATCTAAATGCAGTACTCCTCTATATGATTATGGTTCCACATCCATATGGTTGCCATGGGTAGAACTTAACTCACTATTTTTTTGGACATACCCAATTTGCTCATGATCCCAGCTAGCATGTTGTTTACTCAAATATATTCTTCGTTATAGTCACTTACTCTCTAGGATTAGGCATCCCATTCTCTATGACATAATCCATCGAGTAATCTATCATTTACCAAGGCTTTCTCGCAATAGAAGAGTATTGATACTCGTAAATTCTTGCATTTGGAGCATCTCTTGGCTTGCTCCAACATAGTATAACTCACCACAATGGTGATCATGGCATATCATAGGGTTCCCATGTCTTAACAATAGCCTCGTGTCTATGTTTCCCAACTTAGCTACCGTCATCTATTCTTCTAAGACAATTCCATCATCTCATCTATATGAAGTACACACAATGACCATGAGATAATATCATAGCAATTTCAACCAAATTATTTTTAAACTTTTTTTTACAAAGATTCTATATTCCAAATGTATTTCATATGGAAAATACACTTTTCTATGTATGAGATCCTTCTTCATGATATCTACCTTCTGTTATAATAGATAACAACAATCCTTTTTTATGTACTTACATTCTTATTTTATTTAAGAATATTTTACTTGAAATAAACCAAACAATTGTGAGTATTCAAATATATTGTATTTTCACCATAACATCCTAACAACTCAAACACAACTTCAAAATTTCCATATGCCATCTCTTTCCTTGGTCAACAATATTAATCCAAATGAACTGAGAATTCATTACATATGCATTAACAACACACTCAACATCACATAATGTAATCAAATGGGAAAGTTATGTGTTGTTGTATGAATCCTCATAGCTATGTGCATGATGCATTCCTGCATATATTTCTAAAGTACTACATCTCTACATGGCGTAATCTACCATGGTGAATTAGAAGGGATATTTTGTGGGTCTAGAGGGATCGTTAAACATCAAGCATCTCTCCACAATTCATGCTCTTGTTCAATGTTGAAAGGTGCACATTGTTTAACTGCATTAAATAATGCACATGTTCATGTGCATGAAGCCATTGATCAATTTCCAATATTTAGATTCACCCTCAACATGTATGATATTTAACGAATTTGGTGATTTTCAAATAAATTTGGAGTTTTGTTAATAAGTACTAACTTTAACTATTCATAACTTCTCATCTAGAAAGAATTTTTCCAAATTATATATACATATATATGTCAGTCAGAAGATTATCCAACCATAAATTTTATACAAAGTTTTATAATTAAAATAAATTTATTTTCTTAAAAAAATCCATTCTTTAATCATCTAATTTTATTTTTTTATATTATTTGTACATTTTCAAGCTTATTAACTTTGTTACATCTTATAATTATTTACAAAGCTTTTTTTAATTGATGGTAATTATATTTTATTATTTTTCATATTAAATACACTGAGAGGTTTTGATATTTATGCATAACATAAGTTTATCTCAAATATTATGTTAACATCTTTATGCTTTATAAATTATCACCTATGTAAAAGTAAAATTTTCTTATAATTTTAAAGAATGATGGGATTGTTTTTATCATCAAAGTATAATATTTTCCATAACCATCTATAGATTTTCACACATTTCTTTTACAATATACAAACAATTTATATATAGTTATTATTATTTTGTTCTTAATATGTGTTTAATTATAATTAAATTTGTGTTTAATTATAATTAAATTTTTATTTATAAGAATAAATCATCTTCAATCAACTTACTATACTAGTCTAAATAGTTGTACGTTAGGTTGAAGTTTTGGATTGTTTTATCAATTCATTTAATATTTTTATTCTCAAAACTACATTTTTCAAATTGTTATTTTTCTTTTTCTTAACCTACACATATATAATATATTATTATAATTTTTAAGTATTTTATAATTTTTTGTTTTTCACTTAAAATTAAATATAGCTACTTTAAATATAATTTTTTCTCCATTAGAAAACATATATATATATATATATATATATATATATATATATATATATATATATACTTTAAATTTATCTATTTTTTTTTTTCCATTATAAAAATAAAAACTTGATTATATATATATATATAAATAATTAGATAAATATATTTTAAAAAATTACAAAAAAAATAAATTGATTTCTAATTTACTTTTGAACTTCAAATTAATAAAAGAAACATGAAAACAATATAGCAAGGAGTAACAAAAGCTACAAAAATACTTACACATAAAGATTTCACTCTTCTTAAGCTATAAGTTATGCCTAATTGCGTGAACTAATATTGTTATCTAAATGTTGAAATATGATAATCTAATTTTCATAACGTATAAGCTAAAACTAGCCTAATTGCATGAATTAATAAGCTAAAGCTATACCTAAGAGCATTGAAGGAGACATGCATCGTACTTTCTATTTTTCGCAAGTTTGTTCTAGAGACTTGCATGTCAAAGATAATGGCGTGTTTGGAATCCTTGTGACATTCTGAGTCTAATAAACTGATTCCAAGAAAGATGTAAGCACTTTCTATTTTTAGTAGTACTTGCATGTCAATTTTAATTATGAATTCAAATCCCTTCCTTAAAGATAAACACAATGGGTATGGATTCATGAGTAGTGGTTCTAGAACAAATTGACATATACCTTAGGTCCTCTGCACTGCATGCCAAAATCAAGATCAAGAATCAAGAATCAATGATCAAAATAAAAAATCAAGAATCAAGATCAATGATCAAAATCAAGAATCAAGAATCAATGATCAAAATCAAGAATCAAGAATCAAGATCAAGATCAATAAAAAGAAAAAGAGCGTTAAATATATTATTTCTCAATTTACCTGCAAAGGCCATACTGTTATCCAGAAGGATATGTGATATGAGAAGCACGATTGCGACAATACGACCTACCAATTTAAGCATAGTGAATGGACTCCACTTTTTGTGTTTTTCGTTGCATCCATCCATTGTATTCATGGAATTACTGTTGAATGTTATTATAGTTCGCAGTTCATAATTGCTCGCTTGTATGAATTTCCATAGAATGAGAATATGGATGTAATATATGAGGATGACGAGCTCAATAGTAAATAGAAGTTTGAATTTGACTTTTGTAGCCGTTATAATAGCCTCCGAAACTTCTAAAAATATTATAAAATTTATAGTCATCCAAAAATATATTTCATCGAATTACAAAAAAATGTGTTGTATTCATTTAAACACCAGTTTCGATTAATTTTAATTTTGAATTTATTCTTAACTTTGAATTTATCAGGTGTTAATAGGGATCAAATTTCTTGAGTTTCACATTGTGAAAAGAGAGTTGATCCATCTAGGAACTTAGTAGATTTATCTTAACTTTGAATTTATCAACTTTCAATAGGGATCAAATCTCTTGAGTTGCACATGGTAAAAAGAGATTTGATCCATCTAGGATCTTGGTGGATCAAAGTTAAGATGGATCTAGGTCAGTCATTCCCCTTTAAAGAGCCTTTACTCCTTTAAATAGGTTGTATTCCACATGAATACCATCGGTTAATACCATGCATGAATACCATGAGTCAATATGTTTTCTTTTAAGAAATAGTTATAATTCTATTAATCAATCTGGATTCTGGGTAGAACCATTACATTCAAAAGTAACAACAATTCCACAGCCCTCCAAAAATGTTCTAACCAAAGTCTATGAATACTCAGAGATGTCTTCTCCATATTTTCTACATATTTGTTCTTATAATTCCACCAAAAAACCATATTTATATTTACAAACTTACATAACATAAGAAACTAATTCTAAAATTAACTGCCCAAATCCTTTTGCTTCATGTTGCCCAGTTTCTTCAATGTTTGTCATGCCTACTTCTTCCTGCTAACTTGCTTCCACTTCTTTGTGCTGCTCAATCTCCTAATGCATTTCCAGTTGGTCGACGAACTTCAGAGGGAGAGATCCTCTCTCACCAAGTTCAGAATCATAGTCACCACCATCCTTGAGGCCAAACACTTCTTTTAACATTGACACAACAACATTCTCCACCTTCTCCTCTCAATTCTCCACTTTAAAGTTAAGGTTCTCCATCTTTGATAAAATTACCTCTGTTGTCGCTTTCACATTCTCCACATCTTTCTTCAGGCCCTCTAGTTGACTTGAGACTAGAGTGAAATGGGATTGTGCCTCATAAATAATTTTCCCTTCGACTGAGATATCATATCTGTTATATACCTAGGGGGGATAATATGGGGTACCAAGGGAGGTACCCAAGGTAATAATGTAATAATGGGATGGGCCATAGTAATAAATAAGGTGGTTAACCCATGTCATGTAAGGGACCACAAGTAGTTAATAATAATGTAATAGGCCCATGGTATTATTTGATGGTATGAGGAAACCATGGTAATGATGCATGGTATTGTATGTATGAGGCCTATATAGAGGCTAGAGACTCCACATGGAGGAATATGAAGTGAAGTGTTATTGTATGAACATGCATATGGTTTGTGGAGTGTTCTCCTTCCTTAAGGAGTGAATGTATGGTGTTACCCTACCTTAAGGGTTTGATATCAATAAAGAATCATTTCATATTATTTCTGGGTTTATTTGCATTATCTTATACTTTTATATCAGATCTATAGTATTTCCCGGTTATATCTACAACAAGTGGTATCAGAGCACTTTCTTGGGCAAACCGTGGAGAATTTTTTTTTCATTTTTGCAGGGTTTCTGGGGCGGCGAATTTGCAGATCAGATCTGTACGTTTTGGTGCTAGATCTACAGAATCTAATTGCAGATATGTATTCCTTGTGAAAAAATACCCAAATTCAAAAAAAAAAATCAATTGAATCGGAGTCCGGATGAAGGAGATATCGCTGATTTAAAAATCAGTGGGGTTGCAGACAATTTTCAGGACAGTGAGTTGCGGCGCAGATCTAGAAGTCCTGGTGCCAGATCTGCAAGATCTAATTGTAGATCTGGAATCTTTGTGAAAAAACACATGATTTCAAAAAAAAAATCAGTCGAATCGGAGTCCGGATGAGGGAGATATCGCTGATTTAAAATCAGCTCTTTTTGCAGAAATTTTGGGTGACGGCAGGAGAGTAGCAGCGCAGATCTGAAATTTCAAGTGCCTGGATCAATATTTCTACCACATGGGCAGATGTAGAGTGGTTGTTCCATTTCTAAAAATAGGTTATAATAGAGATTCTGAGCAATATTGATGGATCTGTGACCATTTCAATTTTTCACCAATATTTTTGTGATGGCGGGCCTAGATCGGAGTTCGAGGGACTTGTATAAATTTGACGGTTCTCACACGTCAACATGGCTAGCACAAATGGATCAGTATTTCAGATTGAATCATATCCTAGATGATTGGACTAAGCTTATGGAGGGGACCAGGTACCTGGACAATGAACGATGGCAATGGGCGGAATGGCATCAGCGTTGCAATGGACCTTTTCAGAATTGGGATGCCTTCAAAAAAGCTCTTATAGAGCGCTTTGACCGTAAATCAAATCTTGTGGATAAGCACACACAGACAGACACACAGCCTAGCAAAGCTTTTATTCTTACAGGAAAGAAGGAAACCAAGGAACAAAAAGGGTTATTTTTGGCTGGTATCTCTGTATTGCAGGTTCATGGATTGATTCAGAAGGAGAAAATCATTGTGTCTATCAATCTGAGTTGCAAACAAAATCTTATAAATGTCAACTTGGCAAAGAAATTGCAAGTCCCAGCAAAACAAATTGAACATACAGAGGTTGATGATAAGGAGGTTCAAATCTATAAGGATTTGAAGCTTTCTATGGATAAGTATGTGTTTCATGATGATTTTTATGCTTCAGATATGGATAACATTGATGTTGTTTTGGGATACCCTTGGAAGGAATTAGGGGGTACTATCAATATTAATGTACAGAAGAAATTCCTGAAGCTCTGGTATAAAAAGAAGAAAATTACATTACAAGATATTTCCATTAATAAACAGGTAGAGTCCAAGGGGGCTGAAGCAGAAGATGTTCCAGGGAATGACACTTACACATCTGATGATGAGCCAGTGATGATCGGAAATCAAACACAAACAGAGGCGGAAGCAGAAAAGGTAACAGGTGCTGACACATTTGATGAGGGTTCAGTGGTTGAAGTCATATTGGAAAAGAAGACACCACAACAGGCACCACAGCAGGGTGAATTAAAGAAAAAGACACCGTGGGTTAAAACTTCAACATATCATCACCCACATCACCCCGCAAGACAACAACCAACAAGATGGCAACCAATTAGCCACAAGGACAACAACCCCCGTATGACAGATAGTGAGGAGCGACGATCCACCTACTACACACAGAAGAGCTGCCACGGTCAACTTCCATCTCAAGCGAGCGAGGCACCAGCGAGATCGAGGGTTCACCTTTCTCTTGGCTGGCTAGATGCACGTGCATGGTACCAGTGGACTACTCTTTTGAGTAGATCTTATTATTTATGTTCTTCCCATGTTTCGGGGACGAAACATGCTTAGGGGGGTGGAATTTTATATACCTAGGGGGGATAATATGGGGTACCAAGGGAGGTACCCAAGGTAATAATGTAATAATGGGATGGGCCATAGTAATAAATAAGGTGGTTAATCCATGTCATGTAAGGGACCACAAGTAGTTAATAATAATGTAATAGGCCCATGGTATTAGTTGATGGTATGAGGAAACCATGGTAATGATGCATGGTATTGTATGTATGAGGCCTATATAGAGGCTAGAGACTCCACATGGAGGAATATGAAGTGAAGTATTATTGTATGAACAGGCATATGGCTTGTGGAGTGTTCTCCTTCCTTAAGGAGTGAATGTATGGTGTTACCCTACCTTAAGGGTTTGATATCAATAAAGAATCATTGCATATTATTTCTGGGTTTATTTGCATTATCTTATACTTTTATATCAGATCTATAGTATTTCCCGGTTAGATCTACAACAATATCCTCAACTTCCTACTTGAATGCTCGATATAATTCCTCAAAGGAGCCTTTGACACCATTTCTTCAGCACGTTGGGATTGAGTGGCAAGCTACAATGCATAAGCTCTCCACAACCATCCTCTTATAGCCTATTTTAGCTCCAAAATGAAGGAACACGAGGTCTCTTCATTTTTAATACTCTTCGAAATTGAACACCTTGCTATTGAATTGATATTCATTGCTTCTTGATATGAACTGTAATCCCACACAATCGACATGAGATGTTCCTCTTGGAGCTTAGAGAAAACTACTCCTTCACAATTGCTCTATCTTAAATCTTGGTTTACGGTCTCCCATATTTCCACATTCCTGCCATTACTCGTCTTAATTAACCATCAGTTGGGTGAAGGGCCCAACTTATTACTAGGACATCCACTGCAGAAAAAATGTGCCATGGAGTGAAGATAACATTTAATCAGCCTGTCAGTCGATTTATCCTTGTCAATATTTCTCATGCACTTTGAGGTCCTCAACTTATGTGTAATCATGGGATGTGACATGTGGATATTGAAACCTCATCCTCCCTTAATTTTCCTTGCTCCAGGTTAACAACCTAATTGGATTGAGTATCCATAGAAACATTATTCTCCCTCTTGATATGGTAAAAATATATAGCCTTAAATTTTCCATTATTGTATGAATTCTTTTCATGGTTGGCCTTAAATTAAAATCCTTGTTGTGAGGCTATCATTGACACATTTTTGGATGGTAATAAGAGAGTCTCCAAAAATGATTAGCTACAGTATTCGTTCTGCTACCGTCAACTTGAGTCCTTGCCAGAGTCCAAGTTCTTCTGCCTAATTATTTCTGGCTACTCCTAGTCCCCAGACAAACTCTTTTACTACTTTTCCATTGGGGTGATAGATAACCCCTCTTGTGCTAGCCTCCCCTTTTTTATTTTATTTTAACATATAGTCATATTTATTTTTATATTTATTATTTTATTATTTTTGGTTATGTAAAATGATAGGACAATACATTACAACATATTTTCCATACTGGGTTGGAGAGCTCTCTTAGCGCAAACAAATGAAATTGGAACTTCCTATCTCCAAACATGGACTTATAATCATCCAAAGTTTTCTTAAGAGTTTTACCTCTCCTACCACCTCACATCATTATTTGTCACATTAATTTCAAAATCTCTTTCTTTCTCTTACCACCTCATTATATGGTAGCTTGCTTAGATGGCATTCTAGGGATACCATGTCATGCCTTATATGGACACCCCCTATTTACCAAGGAATTTTTTCTTTTTTGGCTTTTCACGTCTTAGAAAAAGTTCTTTAAGGCATAGTATTCCAACATCTTCAATCTTCCCATCACAGTTAAAAAAAAAATCATGTGATATGTCACATAATGAAGATTTTTCATCATGCAACACATTGTCACTTGGGAACATTCTTGTTGTCTTTCTCTTGCTCTCTCTTTTCTCTTCCCTTTCTCTTCTTTCTATTTTTCTTTCTTGTCCTTAACTAGCCCCTTTGTGTCACAATCTTAGAAGGTTTGGTTTGTGATACATATCAAATTTCACACAGTTTTGGACAATATGTATCTCATGTCACAAGATTTTGGTTTGCAATATATGTATCACATGTAACAAATTTTTGGTTCATAATACATGTATTGCATACCACAAACTTTTGGTTTGTGCGAAATTGGTTTCACAACCTTCACACTTTTTGAACTACGTGATACACACTTCGTTTGCAAGGTTTATTGTAGTGTCAAGAACCCTTGGGTTTCTCTTATAAAGGCTAGATAGTCCTATCAAGCCACCTTCATCTCAAATCATGTTGATAATTCCTATTCATGTACACTAGACCAATATCCCAAGGCAATTATGCTTAGCATTGAAATGCCTAAAACCCATCTTATAATCTCCATGTACATGCACACAAGAAATTTTCTTCTATGTATAATCATCGTCCTATAACCGTGATTCCTCATACAAGATAATAGAGGTATAAACGTACCAATTTTAAAATTTCGTCCCCACTAGAATTAAATTGTCTATCTCCATAAAACTCTTCCTTTCATTCTATAACTATGACCATGCCATAAATCCAACTTATCCTCCTAATATTATGACTCCATACCAAAATTTTCTTTGAACAATAATTAATGTCATGTGTAACACATTATTCAAAATCAAATGCATTAGCACTAGTGCATAGTTTATACAATGTAAGTTTGCTTGAGTATTATAACTTAAATTTCTTGAGAATTAATATATCCATAAGGTTATTTGTAACAACACCTCCCACATTTACCCACTTTCACCAACCTGCCAGGGTAAACATGAGCTGAGGGCTAATATGACATGAATTGATCAGGCGCTCAAAATTTTTCTCAAAATTCAAAGTTGTTGGATTGGTGTGGAACTTGAATGACCGTGTAGTGCTCGTCATCTTGAATCTAGTGCAACTCGTTTTGTGCGAAACAGATTCCGTATGCTCCTAGAGACATGTTCTATTTGTTTTCCTGAATAGGGAAATTTTTGCAATAAAAATATGATAGTCCAGTCAACAGGCCGTACTATTGATGTGGCGCTAACTGGGCATGCCTACATGGCAGGGTGACTGTGCATTGATTGTTTTCCTCTGGCTAATTAGGTGGTCCCAAGTGGCATGATTTCATTGGCATTGATTTGGGTGATTTTCATTGGTGGGTTGGTCACCAACCACAGGTTGCCATGTGGCCCAATTGAAGGTCGCCACATGGCAGCATGGTGGCCACCAAAAACTTGTTAAGGGCTGAATGGACTAGGTGGGGGTCGAACACCAGACCTTCATCCAACAAACCTTGCCAACTACCGGTGTGCCACTATGTTGCTTATTATATATTGACATGTAACATATATTTAAAGTTGAAGTCTTGCACCATTAAGAAAAGGGGCCAGCCCATGGGGCGCGTGCAATCGAACAAAACTATGGGTAGAGCGGAGTGGGGGCCTAGCTGGTGGGGGCGCGCACGTGTCCCCCCATGTGGCTTGGATTTTCAGAAATAAGGCCGCATTGGGCATTTAATCGTTTCGACAATTTCACCTGGAATTTGGCAGAATCAACACCTAGTTAGCAGAATTTGGGGCAAATTTGTAGGATGGTGTCACATTTTTGGGAAATTGTAGAGTGAATAGTGCAAGAGCTAAGGGAAGCCATAAATTCTTTAGGTTTTGACCAATTTGGGATCAGGAAGAGGCTAGACAGGAATTTTTGGGCATTCTGGAGCCATTGGAGTAGGTTTCAAAGTTGTTTAAGCATTGTAAACTGATGTATTCACACTTTTGAGCATAATAGAGAGGGTCAAGCCATTGGAAGTTGGAACAAGGAGACGTATCCCAGGCAGGGTGAACTCCTTCATCATGTGTTGTTGTGATATTGTTTTGGTGATGTTCTTGTCTATTGTATGTCATTGTTCAGTCATTTGTTTATGTTAATTTGTACATGAAATTTACATAAAAACACTCAAAAACGCATGATAAAACTTGCAGTTAACCTCATGAATCCTTAAGAACTTTTACATATTATGAAGAGGAATTTAGCACAACAAAACTAATTTTCCCATTGAGATCAAGTTTGGTATCAAAGCTCTTAGTTTTCTTTGTGCAAGGAGGATTTAACTGTTTGCAAGTAAATGTGATGCTTACAAGGTTAAAGCTCAAGAGAGGACAAGGAAAGTTGATTGAAGTTCCTGAAGTTGGGTCAAGGAGGAGAGAAAGATTGGCAGAGTCTCCACCACCACTTCTACCTCAAATTTCTATTGAAGCTTCAACGAGCATGTCACATGAAGGAGAGTCTACAAATGTGTTAGAGGATGAGAAGTTTTTTAGGAAGGCTTTCTTTGACATGACAAAGATGGTGAGAGTCCTCTATGAAGAGAGGAATACAAGACTGCATGGTGAAAGCTCCAAGCCTCCAAAAGGAGAAGGTTCTTTAGGAGGAGGAGGTAATGGAAATGGAGGTAAATCTCCACCATCATATTCATCTTCATCTTCACAAAAACCTTCATCCTCTTCCACTAATACAACCCTTACTCACACTCATCAACATACCTCAAAAGGAATTGGTAAATCACCCTTGTTAAAACTTGATGTTAAATTTGAGATGCCTATGTATAATGGTGAAGAGAATGCAAAGAGGCTTGAAAATTGGGTTCGTTAGTTGGAGGTCTATGGAAAAATTCAAAACATTCAAGATGGTTACACAAAGATTCAGCTAGCTTCCTTGAGACTAGAGGGTGCAACACTAATATGGTGGGAAGCCAAGACACAATAAGAGATAAGAAAACATGGCAAGGTCTCAATTTCTTGGTATGATATCATTGCTGTAATTAAAAGACAGTTTTACCCTCTAGCATATATGCAAAAAGCCATCATGAATTGGCAGAACTTTAGACAACTTAAAGGTCAAAATGTGCAAGATTACACCCAAGAATTTAGAAGAAGGTCTCTAATGTTAGGTGTAGATTTTCAATCACAAGACACGTTGTTGAAGTATATAGGGGGTTTACACAGTTACCTTAGGCATATGATCCTTATGTTTAATCCCAATAGTCTAGATGAGGTTTGTGTGCAAGCCACTCATCTTGAGGCAAGAGGGAAAAATATTCCAGAAGAGGGTAGCAAAAAGCCATTTAAGGGTAAAGAAAAAGAAAAGGGTTTCAAAGGGAAAGGAAAGAAAAATGCATCCATTAAAAAGGAAGGAGAGAAAACAATATGTAAACATTGTTCCAAAGAGGGTCACAATGAAGACCATTGTTGGAAGCTTCATCCAGAGATGAGGCCTAAGAAACTCAACAACAAAGGAAAAGAAAAGACAGCTGCAATCATTCAAGAGGATTTGGGATCCGATTCGGGTGATGAAACTAAAATTATAGCCATGGGTATAAAAGGAAAAGAATCCATTGCTAGCACTAGTACATCAAATTGTCACACTAGCACTCCAAATGAAGAAACAAGGATTGAATTATTTCATGTGAGGGTTATTGCAAAACATACAAAAATCGACACACTATTTGATAGTGGGTCTCAAGCCAACTTGATATCTGAAGACTTAGTCAAGAAACTTAATCTTGAAACCATTCCACATCCCAAGCCATATCCATTGGGTTGGATATGCAAGGACACAAACTTACAGGTTACAAGAAAATGTATTCTTTGGTTTGCAATCACAACAAACTTCATTGACGAAGTTGAATTAGATGTTGTACCGCTTGATATTTCAGGAATTGTTTTGGGTAGTCCTTACCTCTATGATAGAAAAGAAATCTTCTATCACCATGAAAACAAGTACCACTTGTTCAAATATGGTGTGGATTATATTGTGAGAGATCATCGCAAGAAACTAAATCTTTCATTTGTTAAAGCAGGGCAAATGAAAATACTAGTGAATTCAAGCAAGAATTTGGTGTTTTTTATGATCAAACCAAATAATGACGTTGATTATGAAGTGTTTGAAGGTTGTGATACAAAATTGAAATCTGATTGTGTTGATGTAGTTAACCAATATGATGAGATGTTTCAGGAACCAAAGGGATCACCTCCCAAGAGGGGAATCCAACATGAAATACCATTACAACAATATTGTCATCTTTCTAACATTGGAATGTACAGGATGTGAATAATGGAAAATGAAGAAATACAAAAGCAAACCCAAGAGTTGTTGAACAAGGGGATCATCCGACCATCTCCTTCGCCATACGAGTCACCTATTGTTTTGGTGCCCAAGAAGAATGGAAAGCATGTCACTAAGTGGAACTTAAGGAGTGGCTATCATCAAAGTAGAATGTTGAAGGAGACACATGGAAGACAACATTCAAAACAAAGCAAGGTTGGTTTGAATGGCTAGTTAAGCTTTTTTGGTGTTTTCCATGCTCCTACTACTTTCATGTGTATGATGATTCATGTATTAGAGCCATTTATAGATAAGTTAGTCTATTTATATGGCATCTTAGTTTTCAAAAAATATCTTGATGAACATGTCATGCATGTGAGAAAAGTACTTGATTTCTTGAAGAAAGAAAAGTTGTTTTTGAAGATGTCAAAGTGTGAATTCGGTAAAACTTCTTTGGTGTCCTTGAGGCATATTCTTGGAGGAGGTGAGATGAAGATAGAACCCTCCAAGGTCAATGTCATGATGAATTGGAAAATGCCCAAGAAAGTCACTTGAGTAAGAAGTTTTTTGGGAGTAGCCAAATATTGGAGAAATTTTATTGCTAAATTTTCTTCTATCACAGCTCATTTGCATGCATTGACTATTGTGGAAAAGGTCTTCCAGTGGGGAGGCAAGAAATAAAAGGAATTTGATGTCTTGAAAGAAAAGATTGGTTCAGCTCATGTACTTGCAAGCGACTATGCCATGGGCGCAACCCTCATGCAATATGGTAAGCCCATTTCATGTCATTCAGATATATTCAATGGTGCATTGACAAAGTTGCAGCAATCAAGGCACTTTTGACAGATGGGATCCTTACAACAATTCCACTTGGTCAGCGGGTATAATAAAGGTATATACAACAAGGTTGATGATATTCTTTCTAGGCCTATTGTTAGTGTAGCTACTTTACTCAAGCATAATTTTGTTTTGCATGAAAGTTATGTTCAACAATATGCATACTTTCAAAATGTACATTTAAGCTTGAGTCAAGAGAACCAAATAGGGGAATTTGATTACCATTGGTGTAATAATTTGTTGTAACATATTGCTAAGAAGGATTTTTTATTGATAGTGACATGGACAAAGACAAGAATTTCATTGAACGATTCCAAATGGTACCTCAGACAGTTCAAGATCAACTTGAAAAGAGCCAAGGCAAGTACAAAGCAAGGCACGATAAGCATCATGTAGATCACAAGTACCAAGTTGGTGATGAAGTTTGGCTTCACATTAGCACAGAGAGGCTCGAAGGAAAAGGTAAAAAGCTGAAATCATTTTGATATGGTCCATTAAAAATTCTAGAAAAGATTAGACAATGCCTTCAGGTTGGATTTGCCTTCATATATGAAAATTTATGTTGATGTTAATGTGGAAAATTTAAGGTTGTATGAGCCTCCTTTGATTTAAGATCAAGGAGAGAATGATAAAATTCCTTCCATTGAAGATTTCTCTCCTGGCTAGCTTGATGAGCTACAGTAAGACACTATTCTTGACAAAAGAACAAGGTCTTCAAAACAAGGGAGTTTGGACTACCTTCGAGTGGGGCTCAAAGGAGCAAATCCTTACAAGGCCAAATGGATTAAGAATGGAAAGGTGAGGGAATTGTACCCTCACCTACTGAATAAATAAAAGTGATGTTTTGGGTTCCAAAAGATTCCAGTGGGGAGGAGTGATTAGGTGCTCAAAATTTTTCTCAAAATTCAAAGTTGTCAGATTGGTTTGGAACATAAACAATCGCTTAGTTCTCGTCATCCTAAATCCAAAACAACTCGTTTCGTGCGAAATGAACTCTGTATGCTCCTAGAAACATGTTCTGCTCATTTTCCTAAACATGCAAATTTTTGCAAAAAAATATGACAGTCCAGTCAGCAGTCTGTACTACTGACATGGCATTGACTAGGCATGCCTACATGGTAGGGTGATTGTGCATTGAATATCTTCCTCTGACAAATTAGGTGGTGCCAAGTGGCATGATTTCATTGGCGATGATTTGGGCGATTTTCATTGGTGGGTTGGTGGTCTACCACATGCTGCCACATGGCCTAATCGGAAGCCGCCACATGGCAGAATGGGGGCCACCAAAAACTTGTTAAGGGCCGAATGGATCGGGCAAGGGTTGAACACTAGACCTCCATCCAAAAAACCTTTCCAACTACCAACGTGCCACTATGTTGCTTATTATATATTGACATGTGGCATATATTTAAACTTGAAGTCTTGCGTCATTTGGAAAACAGGCCAGCCCACGGGGGACTAGTCCCTGGGTGCGTACAACCCAACAGATTTGTGAGCGGAGCAAAATGGGGGCCCGGTCAGTAGGGGCAGGTTATTGGCCTTATCCATCGGCATGTGGCCCCCCATGTGGCCTAGATTTTTGGAAATAAGGCCACATTGGGCATTTAATCGCTCCTACAAATTCGCTCAGAATTTTGCAGAATCAGCGCCCAGTTAGCGGAAATTGGGGAAAATTTGTAGGATGGTGCTAGATTTTTGGGAAATTGTAATGCGAATAGTGCAAGAGCTAGGGGAAGCCATAAATTCTTCAGTTTTTGACCAATTTGGGAGTAGGAAGAGGCTAGAAATGCATTTTTGGGCATCCTGGAGCCATTGGAGTAGGTTTCAGAGCTGTTTGACCATTGTAAATTGATGTCTTTACACTTTTAAACATAATAGAGAGGTCCAAGCCATTGGAAGCTGGACCAAGGAGACAGAGCCCAGGTGGGGTGAAGTCCTTCATCATGTGCTATTGTGATACTATTTTGGTGATGTTATTTTCTATTGTATGTTATTGTTCATTCATTTGTTTATGTTAATTTGTGCATGAAATTTACATAAAAACACTCAAAAACTCATGATAAAACTTGCAATTAACCTCATGAATCCTTAAGCACTTTTACATATTACGAAGAGGAGTTTAGCACAACAAAAATAATTTTCCCATTCAGATCATGAATCAACCTCCTAAGTACAATTAAGGAAGTGGAATCAACGAACCAAAACTAAATTGACCTTCCTCAGGAGCTATAGGACCCACAAGAGCTAAATAACCACTCTAGGTGCCCAAACCTTGAGCCAAATTGCTTTTTGAGTGATCTGGACTCCCACTTGCTTGCATAACAAGGAAACATAGTGGTTGTAACCCTCCAATCGCATGGATAAACCTTCCTCCCATTGACTACAATCTAGAATTCCCAATTTTGTGCATGCGACCCTGAAATTTGAGCCACTTTTTCGTGGCTAGGTTCCAGACCTTTACCCAGAACTAGATAGAACTTTCTAAAATGATAAATGACACTAGGGAAAATCCATTAACATAAAACTTAGACAATAACTTGACCTAACCAGGCCTAACCATGACATTCATTCTATTAAACACATGGTGAAAATGAAATCTACTGGTCATGAATGCATATCTAAACAAAGAGATGTGAAACTTATATGAGAATCATCAAGAAGGTTTAATGCCCTCTCACAATATCTGCAATAACATCTATTATTTCATGCATTCAATAAGGATTCCTTTTCCAATCAAAACATGATAAGAGCCATAACTTGAAACTGTCAAAAAACCATGCTTATAACCAACATATAACTAGATTAATAACAATGATAAAATAACCATCAAAGCCACATATTAACAAGTAAATTTACTCATAAAATACAAGAGGAAATTAGCTCTTATTAATATATGCAAAAGCCAACCAAGTTAGGCACTTCCACATACCACCCGACCATAGATTGGGTTGAACCAAATCTCTCTTTCAGTCAACCACCCCTGTGTGTTATTCCAAGCATGAATGTGGGATATCATGGGATAAACCAATACATAAAAAACCAAGGGAATCCATAGGTTAAACTACCTCCACCCTCACACTATCGTGATCTCACCTAAATCGATCCCAAGATCACAAAACCAAACTGAGCTTGGATGCCTCATAATTCCTTCACCATCCCTTGAGGAATTTTCCTGTCTCCACCCAGTTATTGAGGGCTTCCTAGATAAAACCATCTCCACCCCAAACCCTTTTTATTTTCTTGAGACCACCTCACCCGGATCCAAAACTTCTAGCAATCCAAATATCAACGAAGAATGAATCCCATCACACCATGGCTATCTGAAAATGGTAAGGCAAGGTTGAAAACCACTATCAAACCATGAAAAACCCATGTCAATGACAACAAATGAACAAAATACACACATTCATGTACCACGCATGCCAAAATCATCTAGTTAATCACACATGCAACCTATTACCTACTAGTATTACTGTTGAAGTTGCTTGACCCTACTGTTCCTTGCTTGATTTATTTCTCCCCTTAGTACTCTTCTCTCTCTTTCTCACTTTGTCGAAGCTCAAAATGACAAAAGGTTCTGAAATGATCCTCAAAAGCCTTTTTATTATTGATGCCTCTAATTTATTCATTTTTCTTCTATTTTCCTTCAATTTCCTCCTCACATGCAACCTGTGACCTATAGTCTCCCTTTTATCCTATTTTCCTTTATTTTCACAAAATAAATGCCAATAATCCCCTTTTTCCTTTTCAATGTCTTTGCCAATGCCTTTTCCAATTTCCCCTTAGCCATAATAAACAACAAGTGATGGCCACCAGAATATTTTTCTCAATATTTAGCTTGGAATACATGTCCTATGACCTTGGTCTTATTTTTCCATTATTACCTTTATTACATGAAATTTTAACCGGATGTTTTTACAGACTCCTCCACCTTAGGGGAACACCATCCTCAATGTTTTATGGCACCTATAACTAGCAAGACCACTAAAAGAAAAAATATTTCCCATGGAGCTTTATAACTTAGCTTGACGCAGTATTTACAATGAACATCCTGCTCAAAAGAAAGACCATCATGACAAACATGACAACATGACAACCATACCGTTTATTGGATCTTTATAACATGGTTCATTACGGTATTTACAATAACAACCATACATAAATAAGTCCATATAGAAAAAAAACTCATTTGCCTCCACCGCAAAAATAATGAAGGATACATAGCCTGAATCTGATCAATCATCTCCCATGTAGATTCATCGGGCCCAAAGTGCTTCCACTACATTTTAACTTGCTTGATTTCTCAGTTTTGGAGCATGGGCTATTTCTGCTACAATATGCACTGAGGTTCCGACTAGAATTCTCCTTTTGGATCCACCTACAATATAGACCAATCAATCACATGATAAACATCTTTTACATATATTTTAAGCAATGAAACATGTAAAACGTCATAGAATTTCACTATCATAGGCAGTGCAAGTATATAGGCCACTCATCCAATCCTCTCAAGGATCTTGAAAGGCCCCCAATACCGAGTCTCCAACTTCGCACATGATCCAATCCTAAAGGAGCTTCTCTTAGGCTTGATGCACAATTACACATGCTCTCCAACCTGAAACTCCTTAAATGACTCATGCCAATCTACATAAATCTTCTGTCTATCCTATGTTTCCTTTAGACTCCTCTTTATAATGTGCATTTATTATTCCATCTCTACCAACATGACCAATCCAATAAGTACCCTATTCACTGGATCACTCTAGCTGATGGGATTATTATAACTTTTCCCATAGATTGCCTCAAACAGACTCATCTTCAGTGACTCCTGATACCCATTGTTGTAATCAAATTCAACCAGTGGAAGATACTCCTCCCACCTCCTCTACTGGTGCATAACATACATCCTCAACATGTCCTCTAGAATCCTGTTGACCCTCTCTGTCTGTCCATCTTTCTGCAGATGATAAGTTGTACTGAAGGCCAACTCTGTATCCAAACCTACAAATAACTCCTTCCAAAACCTAGAAGTGAACTTGGCATCTCTATCTAATATGATATTCTTAGGAATACCATGCAATCTCATTATCTCCCTGATTAATATCTGTGATACCTTGTTGGCTGAATTAGTATTCTTTACTAGAATGAAGTGAGCTACCTTGATCAACCTGTGAACCAAAACCATGATGGAATCATGCTTCTTCGATGTCCTCAGAAAAACTATAATGAAATCCATGGAAACGACCTCCCATTTCTAGTTTGGAATCAGAATAGGCTATAACAAACTAGCTGGGTTCTTACACTCAGCTTTCACTCGCTAATAATATAGAAATCTAGCAACAAACTCCACCACTTCCTTATTCAAATTTAGACAATAGTAGAAATTCTTCACACCTGTCAACATATTTGGATATCCTAGTTGACCTGAATATGGGTTGACATGAAACTCCCTCAAGATAGGCTTCTTGAGCTCACTGTCATCCGGCATTAGATCTTGTCCCTAAATTTCACCAAGCCATCTGCCGTGAGATGATAATCCACATCTTGTTCACATGTGACCTCCTATAACCTGTGTTTAAGCTCTCTATATCTTTCATCCTATTCTCCTTCCTGTAAGATCCAATCCTGTAAATTTATCCCATAAGAGCTCACAACTGCAACATGGTTTACTTGCACTTTCCTACCGAGAGCATTTGCAACCCTATTCTCTTTTCCTTTAATGTATCCGATATCAAAGTCAAACTCATTGAGGGTAGCCAACCATCTAGGTTGCTTGGAATTCAGATTAGGTTGGTCAAATAGATAACTTAGTCCATTATGGTTGCTCATCAAAATAAACCTCCTGCCAATAAGATAATTCCTCCACATCTTCAAGGCATGAATGCTCACTTCCAACTCAAGATCATGTGTCACATAGTTCTTCTCATGCTCATTTAGTTTCCTTTATTCACAGCATACCACATGCCCCTCATACATCAGGACTCCACCAAGTCCTCTCTTGCAAGCATATGTACACACCAAAAACTCTTTATCCATATTTTCAATATTGAGAACTAGATCATTTGTCGACAACTGCTTCAACTGCTCAAAACTTGCCACACATTCCTCTATCCATTCAAATTTATTTCCTTTCCTTGGAAATGATGTAATATGATAGGAAATTCATGAGAAGTTCTTGATGAACCTCCTATAGTAACCTTCTAACCCCATGAATGATATAAACTCATCCATGTTTCTAGGAGTTTCCCATTCCATGATAGATCTTATATTTTCCCGATCCAATGCTATGCCTTCCTTGGAAAAAATGTGCCCCAAGTAATGTTCCTATGTTTGAAAGAAGTTGCACTTACTAAACTTGGCATACAACTAGTTCTCTCTTAGCAATCTCAACACTTTTTCTAAATGTTCAACATGCTATTCCTCATTCTTAGAATATATCAATATATCATCAATGAATAAAATCACAAACTTGTTGAGATAAGGATGCAATACACTATTCATCAAACACATGAAAGTAGTTGGAGCATTAGACAAACTGAAAGGAACCATAACAAACTCACAATGCTACTTGGACCAGAAAACAATCTTGTAGATATCCTCTTCTTTAGTGTGTACTTGATGATATCTTAATCTCAAATCAATCTTTGAGAACACTATTGCTCCCTTCAACTGATCAAATAAGTCATCAATCCTTGCCAATGAATACCTTTTCTTGATCGTCACCTTGTTCAACTGCCTATAGTCAATGCACAATCTGAAAGTACCATATTTCTTCTTCACAAACAACACTACTGCACCCTACAGTGATATAATTGGCCTACTGTATCCTTTGTCAATCATTTCCTTTAATTTCAAACTGAGTTCCATTAGCTTTGGAGTGCTCATCCTATAAGGTGCCTTTGATGCTGGTGCTACTCCAAGTATCAACTCAATAGAAAAGTCCACTTCCTTGTAGGGAGGAAATTATGGAACCTCTGTTGGAAATACATCCTGAAACTATTGCAAGACAGGGTACCTCTTTAAGACTTCCACATCCTCAACATCCTTACCCTTGTCACTGGAAATATGAACTTCAAACAATACACACCCATTCCTGCCACTGTGCTTATCCTACATAGTTGTAATCATCCTCACTGATGTAGGATTCTTCTTTCCCTGTAAGATTCTCTTTTCCCCATTATCATCTAGGCACTCAATAAGATTGTCATAAAAATCTACATTATTCCTATGAAGATACAAACAGTGCATGCCCAAAATAATACTATATGATCACAATGGAAGTAAATTTAGATGTGCAAATGTAGGCATACCTTTCAACTCAAATGCATAGGCTCTTACCGAATGATGAACTCTCTTCTTAGTACCTATATCCAACTGCACCAACCAAGACTTTGCATACACTTCTTTTCTCAACCACACTTATCCACCAGGTTAGAATTAACATAACTATAATTCGATCTAGGGTCAATCAAAATAGAAACAAATTGATCACAAATCTTACCTTGCACATCAATCATGGATGTATGGTAATCTTCCTTCTTGTTGTGCACAATTATATAAGTCTGAGGAATGCCATGGACAACATCCCCAACTGTCCATGCCTCCTGAGCACTATAGATATAAGGCCTACCACCCTAGTACAATGTACAATCCTTCTTGTGATGATATTTTCCAAAAATCCAAAACTGAAATGGTCCCCTACCCTCACCTATATTTTGTTGCTATCCAATTTGAGACACATGTCCCTTCTCAGTTGTATTAAAATTCTTGTAAGGAACCACATTTTCTTTCTCACCTACATCCTACGGTCTTCCCTGCTTCGGTGGCCACTTCCCTTTATCTTTCTCATTCCCCTTCAATTCATATTTAGGCTTAGCTTTACACTTTTATTGCTCATAACAATGCGTAAGTTTCTTGATTGCTTCCTCTAGAAACTGAGGCTCATCAAACTTGATCTAGTCTCTATATGTTGCTAGCAACCCACTGATGAACCTTTGAATCTTTGCTTTATCATCGTTGAGGTAAGGCACATACCTCAATATATTGAAGAAAATTCTGGTATACTCATCATCTTTCATAGAACCCATATGTAGCTCATAAAACTCCTTAGCTTTGTCATCATAATATCTCTAAGATAGGTACTTCTTCTTGAAGAGTCTCTTGAACTCATCCCAATTGAACTCTTCTTCTCAAATGCCTCTTACATTCTTCACATCTTCCCACTAGATATCTGCTTTTCCTTTAATACTAAAGGTAGCTATTTTGGCTTTCATGTTCTCTAAATAGTTATGCAATCTGAAGAATTTCTTCATCCCAAACAACCATGCCTCTGCATCTTCTAGCTTCTTCATCTCTCCATCAAATGTAGGAGGCTTGACTTTCTTGAACTCTTCATGAAAGTATTCATTCCTCTTATAAGGATGATGGAGATGATGGTGGTTAAGGTGTCTCCTGTACGAGGAAATAGAATGAAACCCATACATACCAGTCCTCCTGTCATATGTACCCAATGATCTTCCACCTTTGACTGTGTCCCCTATATCCCACTTGTATCTTGAGTGTGACCTGCTACCATATGCACCATTAGTCCTCTCTTCATGTTCTTGACTAATCCTCAGTTTTCCCTATCTTTGCAAGTCTGAAACACTCTCAAGGATCATGGTATTGACCTCTACCTTCATTTCATGTTCCCTTACAAGTCTTTCTTGAGCCTCAACCAACCTATCATTGTTTTCCTTGCAACTTTTGATCTCTTCCCTCAAACTCCTCAAGTTGTCTACTATATCAGGAGAGTACTCATCCCCTTGTTGCCCAACTAATCTTTAGGGAGAGTCACATGAACTATAGTCCACCATTTTTCTCCTCAAACTTTGATTATTTTCTTCCTGCAAGCATGCCATGTTGGATGAACCAAATATTTACCTAATCAAAATCATACCTCAATGACGTTCAAGAGAGGCTTATCTCATTCGAAAAATCAATCAAAATTAGCACAATACATGTATAATGATAATAATGTAAATATGATAACATCATGCATGAAAATACCAACTGCATACCATGACCTCCATTGGGCTAGACATATGTTGTTATCATAACAATATGGAGGTCATATTGTTATGGTTGGTGTTCATGACCATAACCATGATAATGCGTGCATAACAACATGCATCTAGCCCATCTAGTCCAAGTATTTGAACCATGCTATGATACCAATCTGTAATGCCACCTCCCACATTTAACCACTTTCACCAGCCTACCAAGGTAAACATGAGATGAGGGTTGCTATGACATTACTAAACCTCCTAAGTATAGTTAAGTAAGTGGAATTGACCAACCAAAACTTTACTAACCTTCCTTAGGAGCTAAAGGACCCACAGAAGCTAAATAACCACTCCAAGTGCCCAACCAACTTGCTTTTTGAGTGATTTGGACTCCCAGTAACTTGCATAATAAGGAAATTCAACAATTGTAACCCTCTAGTCGCATGGATATCCCTGCCTCCTAATGACTGCAATATAGAATTCCCAGTTCTGTGCATGTGACCTCAGAATCTGAGCCACTTTTTCAGGGCTAGATTTCAGACCTCTACCTAGAATTTGATATAACTGTCCAAAATGATAAATGAGACTAAGAAAAATCCATTAACACAAAACTTAGACAATAAATTGACCTAACTAGGCCTAACCATGACATTCATTTCATCAAACACATGATGAACATGAAATCTACTGATCATGAATGCATATGTTAACAAAGAGATGTGGAACTTATATGAGAATCATCAAGAAGGTCTAATGCCCTCTCAAAATAGTTGTAATAACATCTATTATGTTATGAATTTAATAACCATTCCTTTACCAATCAAAACATGATAAGATCCATAAATTAAATATGTCATAAAACCATGTTTATAACCAACATATAATGAGATTAATAACAATGATAAAACATGCATCAAAGCCACATATTAACAAGTGCATTTACTCATAAATAAAAGAGGAAATTATATCTTATTAACATATGAAAAATCCAACCAAGTTAGGGACTTCCACGTACCACGAGACCATAGATTGGGCTGAACCAAATCTCTCTTTTAGCCAATCACCCCCGTGCCATATTCCAAGCATGAATGTGGGATCTCATGGGATAAACCAATACATAAAAAACCAAGGGAATCCAGAGGTTAAACCACCTCCACCCTCATGCCATACATGCCATGTGTCTGCCATGTTCTACTATTCCATACATAAGGGTGTCTGTAATGTTCTTCTATGCCATACATAAAGTTGTCTACCATGTTCTGCTATGTCATAACATAAGGGTGTATGTAATTTTTTTCTATGCCATACATAAAGTTGTCTACCATGATATGCTATGCTATAAGTATTTTTGTCATGTCCATAAGGATGTCTGTCATGCTATGTATGTCAACCATGTCCATAAGGTTGTCTTCCATATCATGTATCCCATGTTAAGGAAGGACGTTGCTGTAAAATATATCATTGCAGGAATACCACAATATGTTGTTGTACAATGAGCCATTATAATTCCAACCATTTTTATTTTATCATATTTAAGAAAGATTATATATCATGTGATATCCATATAATATGATTCCATAAATACTATTGGATTGATCATTGAGAAATGATGCCACATAAATATATGAGACAATGATTTGATGCCATACAAAAAATGTGATGATGCCACCTATATTGCAATGATACCCAAGATACAAAGAAACAAATATACTACAAAGATACCATATGCCAAGGAATGTGTGATTGTACAAAGAGAGAGATAACATCAAGTTATACAAGAATGTTCCAATGCACGACAATGAGAGTCTCGAATAAGAGAGTTATGGCCAAGAGAGAGTCTTATAGATAGAGTGAGAGACTATAGAGCGTATAGACCTATAGAGGATCCAATAATATTTTGGTAGCATGAAATAGTGCATTGTGAGAGAATAGTCATCCTGAAGCATGAGCGAGAATAGATAGTCATCCGAGAGTCTTATATAAATAGGAGATGTGAGTCCTTCAAGAGATATGAAAATCTGATTCATGGAGAGAAGCGAAACCCTGAGCCAAATCATAACCCTTATGAAAATTACAAATAAAGAGATAGTCGAAGATATCAGGACTGAATTTCCATGTGAATTCCACTTTTTAGGATCAACACAATGGGGTATAAGTAGTTGTTTCAAGGTGTGAGAGCATGACTTTAACTTAGACTGACATAAAAATATATTTTGAATTTCATATTAAACAAATTCCCTCCAACAATTAAAGCCAACATAAACGAAATTATTAAGAATTTATTTTGTATTTAACATCATGAATTAGGGAATTTCTCCTTGGATGCCAAATTTAACATTCCCTCTCATCTAGGGAGGACTTTCCATCTACAACATAAGATCATATCTCATCACAATTCTGCTCACTCTCGGAACAATCTCTTCTCAGATGACATGTCTCAATATATATAAGAAGGAAAGTACATGCATCATCATTATATCTCATCTAGCCTTGTCTCAATTTCCTTTGATCATAAGCTGAAAATTCTCAATCTAAAGATGAAGAAGAAGAATCATCATAGGAAAGTCCATCTCAACCCACATTATTATCATAGGGATGCATCTAGCTTCCCCCCTATATCCAATAATTAATATTGTCATATGAAATATAATCATCATCATTATCAAGTCATATTTTGTTTCGTCTTATCTTGCTTATCTTCATCTATTGAATAATCTCAAATCTTAAGAAGAATGATTTGAAATCATAGGGGAGTGGAACTCAACCCACAACAACATAGGAGATCTAAGCTCAATCCGGAACAACATCAGGGAGCCTTGCTCACCCTGAAACCACATTGGGGAGCCCAGTACAACCTGAAACATTTGCTAGCGGGGACCCTAATGCTACTACTTGGGAACCATTTGCCAGTGGGGAGCTAATTCTACAACTCGAGAACCTCTTCATTAGGGAGGCCAATGCTACCACCTAGAATCTATAGAAAACAAGAGGGATACCACTTACTATAAATGTTAAGGATCATGCCCATCCTAATTCTTGGTGATAATAGGAGGGATACGACTTACCATAAATGGTAAGGATTGTGCCTATCCTATTATTTGTTGATCTTCCCAACATGACCCTAAAGATTCAAGTGGTAGAACACCTGCATCTATAGCTTGAGTGATATTCCACTTACCATAAATGGTAAGGATCACACCTAACTCAAGCAACCAACACCTATTGGCCAGATGGGTGGGAAAGAAAATTCCAACTGGGTTATACTCTATCAAATCCAAAGGTCCCTCAATCCCTTGAGCTTTATGGCTCAATTCCTCACCCTGGGAACTCAAACAGGGTGGAAGAGCATAGCTCAGTGTCCTCGACCAACCCTAACCCTTACCTAGGAGGGTTTCATTCATCAATCCATGTTGCTATCTTATATCTAGTGCTCATATCTAGTATTGGCTAAAGAAACTTGCTGAAGAGAATCGAGAGTAGTAGTTATACATTTTCCTAATCATATAGGAAATCAAATGTTAGAGAAAATATATAACATAAAGAAAAGAATGTCATATCCATCCTTTCTCCCTCTCACACAGGGAGGAAACAATCACAAGCCTAAGATTGTCTCATACAACAATATTCTCTTAATCCATGAAGATGACTTTGTCCCATCTATGACCAAACTTATCTAACATAGAGTGCATGCAATCCAACATGTCATAAAAGAACTTCTATATGAGATATGGATATTGATACTGCATGGTATAAACCAGCCCTATCAGCAAAGAACTGTTAATCATGAGACTTCTAATCATCCATTGAAAATAAATAGTAGGCTTTGAGATCTCATCAAGGGTCTCTCCCTCTAAATGGGGAGCCTCTTCAATCATCATCAATTACGACATCAACCTTTAGGAATTTGCAGCACTTGTTTTCCATTAGTAGTTGAAGCACTTGCATATCTGCTCCAAGTTCTTCTTCTTGCACCAACTTCTTCTAGTACTAGCTTTTCTCTTCTAATACTAGCTTGTCTCTTCCTAAACTAATTTTCCTTTCCTACATCATTCACTATCTAAATGAACCTGAAGAAGGATCTTCTTATCTTCATTAGTAATTTAGAAATATTCAAATCCTCATGTAGGAAGTAAAACAAAAAATCTAAATAAGAGTAGTGTCATAAAGAAATAACATAAATTTAGAAGGTACTTATATTTAACTAGATATGATAATCTCCCTCTTGAACCAACCTTCAATAGCCATTTATATCCATCATCCATATGATAATGTTGCCTTCAATATTTTTTATCATCTCCATCAACAGTTAGGCCCAACTGAGACTAGCCCATCTAAGGTTACATTAAATCAGTCATAGGTGTTGGAGCAACTTCTCACTAATCAAATCATAATTGGGTCCTTCTTCCAAACATTCTCCTCAGGCTTCTTCCAAATCCCTAACCACCAAACCCTAATTTCGATTATTAGAACAATATTTCCTAGGGTTTCCTTCAAACCCTAGCATTCTTTTAGGTCTCCACCATATTCACTTGCTTCCATCAACGATGTCTTCATAGGGGTTATTTCAATGAATTTTCTTTAGCCCAACTCTGATACCATGTTAATTTTATCTTAGGGATATATTGTTTTTTGCTTTTGATAATTTCATTTATAATTTTCAGTATATACATTAAATTCACCCCACAACATTATAACAACATCACATAATTAGCAATTATGTAGAAAGCACAATATCATCAACAATGCAGTGAAACAATAAAAGGAACATTATAAGAAAAGAATACATAAATATAGGCACTAGGTTTTGGTCGGAGACCAAGGCAAAACCCCATAAGGGGGAAACCCAAAATTTAATTCTTCTTCTTCTATTGGATTTTCATCAATTGTTCAACTGAGATACAAAGTACAAATGCCATCAGATTTCCTAGGGCCTATACATGACTTGGTCACATCTTCGTTTGTGAATAATTTTCATCAACAATACTGTCATGTCATCAATAACTTTCCATGTTGAGGTTAGTGTTGCAACATATAAACTGAGAGGAATTGTGATGTCAATGACAACATACTTATAATTGAACTAGACTATGATGTTAATACATATAACTATGGTGTCGTGCTATGATCTTAAGCCTTGCTATATATCTATATATCTATATATATATATATATATATATATATATATATATATATATATATATATATATATATATATATATCTGTGTATATATATATATATATATATATATATATATATATATATATATATATATATATCTAGATATATCTATATATATATATATATATATCTATATATATATATATATCTATATATATATGATAGTGATTAACTACGATCTCAACAAAGAAGATAAAGCAACCATACATGATGCCACATTTATATATGATTATCGATTCCATATACTACCATGCTACTATACGTATCATTGTTATATACATAGCATGTGTCTGTCATGTTCTGCTATGTCATACATAAGGGTGTCTGTAATGTTCTTCTATGCCATACATAAAGTTGTATGCCATGTTCTGCTATGTCATACGATAAGGGTGTTAGTAATGTTCTACTATGCCATACTTAAAGTTGTTTACCATGATATGTTATGCTATAAGGATGTATGTCATGTCCATAAGGATGTTTATCATCTTATGTATGTCACCCATGTCCGTAAAGTTGTCTACCATATCATGTATCCCATGTCCTCCATGTTAAAAAAGGATGTCACTATAAAAACTATCATTGTAGGAATACCACAGTATGTTGTTGTACAATGAGCCATTGTAATTCCAACCATTTTTATGTTATCATACTGAAGTAAGATTATATATCATGCAATATCCATATGAGATGATGCCATAAATACTATTGGATTGATCATTGAGAAATGAAGCTACATAATATATGAGATAGTGATTTGATTACATATGAATAGTGTGATGATGCCAACCATATTTAAGTGATACCTGACATACAAAGAACCAAATATATTAAAAATATTCCATACGCCAAGGAACGTGCAATAGTATAGAGAGTGATATCATATCAAGTGATACTAGAAAATTTCAATATACAAGAGCGAGAGTCTTGAATCAGAGAGATGTGGCCAAGAAAGAGTGCTATAGATAGAGCGAGAGAGTATAGAGAATATAGACCTATAGAAGGATCCAAGCCTAGTTTGGTAGCATGAACGAGTGCATAGCAAGAGAATAGTCATCCTAAAGCATGATCGAGAATAGAAAATCATCCAACAATCTTGTATCAATATGATATGCCAGTCCTTGTGCCAAAAAGAGTTGCAACACTCTGAGTCATGGAGAGAAGAGAAACCTTGAGCCAAATTATAACCCTTGCAAAAATTATAGAGAAAGAGATAGTCGAAGATCTCAGGACCAAATTTCCATGTGGATTCTACTTTTTAGGATCAACACAATGAGGTATTGATAGTTGTTTCAAGTTGAGCTGACATGACTTTAACTTAGGCTGACATAAAAATTCTTTTGAATTTCATATTAAAGAAATTCCCTCCAACAATTGAAGTTGACATAAATGAAATTATTAACAATTTTTTTTGTATTTAACATAATGAATTATGAATTTCTCCCTGACTGTCAAATTTAACACTCCCTCTTAGGTAGGGATAAATTTCCATCTGCAACATTAGATAATATCTCATCACTATTCTTCTCCCTCTTGGAATGATCTCTTCCCAGATGACATGTCTCAATATATATATAAGAAGGCAAGTAATTGCTTCATCATTATATCTCATCTTGTCTTGTCTCAATTTCCTTTGATCATCAATTGAACAATCTCGATCTAAAGAAGAAGAAGAATCATAATAGGGGAGCCCATATCAACCCACATCATCATCATAGGGGAGCATCTAGCTTCCAACCTATATCCAATAATCAATATGGTCATCTGAAATAGAATCATCATTGTTAATGAGTTATATTTCATTTCGGCTTATCTTGCTCATATTATTTTTTGAAGAAGAATGATCTAACATCATAGGATAGCCTAACTTAACCCACAAAAACATATGAGAGATAAGCTCAATCTGAAATAACATTAGGGAGCCTTACTCAATTTGGAACCACACCAGGGAGCCCAGCTCAACCCGGAACGTCTGTTAGCGGGGCGCCCAATGCTACTAATTGGGAACCATCTGCCGGTGGGAAGCCAATGCTATAACTTGAGAATCTCGTCATTGGGGAGCCAATGATACCATCTAGAATATTTAGACAATAGGATGGATGCCACTTACATTATGAGGCAAGGATCGCACCTTTCCTACTACCTAGTTATAATAGGATGGATACCATTTACCATAAATGTTAAGGATCACACATATCCTATTATCTGGTTATCTTTCCAACATGGCCCTAAAGAGTCAAGTGGTAGAACACCTGCATCTCTAGCTTGAGCGAGATTCCACTTACTATAAATGTTAAGGATCACACCTAACTCAAGCAGCCAACACCCATTAGATGGATGGGTGGGAAAGGAAGATGCCAACTAGGGTATACTCTATCTTCAAATCTATAGGTCCCTCAACCCCAGGGTCTGTATGGCTCAATTTCTCACCCTGGGATCTTAGATAGGGTCGAAGAGCATACTAAGTGTCCTCAATTGGCCTAGACCCTTTCCAAGGGGGGTCACCTTAATCAATCCATGTATATCAAACTGCTCATATCTGGTATCGTCTAATACAACTTGCTGAAGAGAATCAAGAGAAACAGTTCTCTATTTTACTGATCATATAGGACATCAAAAGTTAAAGAAAATATATAACATAAGAAAATAATGTCATATCCATCCTTTCTCCCTCTCATGCAAGGAGGAAAAAATCACAAGCATAAGCTTGTCTCATACAACAACATTCTCTTAAATCATGAACATGACTCTATCCCAACTATGACTCAACTCTGTCTCACATAGAGTGAATGCAATCAAATATGTCATAAAAGAACTTCTATATGATATATGCATCCTGATATTCCATGGTATAAACCAGTCATGTCAGCAAAGAACTATTATCTCATAAAATCAATAATCAAAGGCATACTTTTAATAACATCATATGTTCATTGTTTCATTCTGCAATCATGAGACTTCTAATCAACCACTGCAAATAAATAGTAGGCATTGGGATATCATCAAGGGTCTCTCCCTTTGAATGGGGAGCCTCTTCAATCATCATCAATCACGACATAAAACTTTAGCAATTTGTATCACTTTTTTTCCATTAGCAATTGTAGCACTTGCATATCTACTCCAACTTCCTCTTCTTGCACCAACTTCTTCCAGCACTAGATTTTCTCTTATGGTACTAGATTGTCTCTTCCAGAACTAACTTTCCTTTCCTACATCATTCAATATCTAAATGATCCTGAAGGATTTTCTTATCTTCATAACGAAGTTAGAAATATTCAAATACTCATGCAGGAAGTAAAACAATAAATCTAAATAAGAGTAGTGTCGTAAAAAATTAACATAAGCTTATAAGGTACTTATATTTAACTATAGGTGATCAAATCCCTCTTGAATCAACCTTCAAGAGCCATTTTTGTCCATCATCGATATGATAATGTTTCCTTCAATAATTTTTATCATCGCCATCAACAACCAATCCCAACTGAGACTATCCCATCTAAGGTTACATTGAAGCTATCATAGGTGTTGGAACAACTTTGCACTAATAAAATCTTATCCAAGTCCTTCTTCCAAACATGCTATGAGAGCTTATTCCAAAACCCTAACCACCAAACCCTACTTTGTCTTGTTAGAACAAGATCTCCTAGGGTTTTTTTTCAAACCATAGCATTCTTTTAGGTCTCTACCATCTTCATTTACTTCCATCAACAGTGTCTTTACAAGGGTGATCTCAACAAATTTTCTTTAGCCCAGATCTACTACCATGTTAAGTTTCTCTTAGGGATATATTGTTCTTTTCTTTTCATAATTGCATTTATACTTTTCATTATATACATTGAATTCACTCCACAACATTATAACAACAACACATCATTAATAATTATGTATAAAGAAAAATATCATCAACAATGCAACGAAACAACAAAAGGAGCATCAGAAAAAAATCATACAAAAATAGAGACACTATGGTTTGGTGAAAGACCAGCGAAAAACCCCACAAGGGGGAAACCTGTAATTCAAGTCTTCTTCTTCTATTATATTTTCATCAATTTTTCAATTGAGATACAAAGTACAAATTCCATGAGACTAGCCAGGGCCTATACATGACTTGTTCACAACTTCGTTTGTCAACAAGTTTCATCAATAATACTATCATGTCATCAATAAATTGCCATGTTGACATTAAGGTTGCAACATATAAACTGAGACTAATTGTGATGTCAATGATGTCATAACACACAGATGCTGTACATAAAGATGTCTGCCATGTTCTGTTATGTCATACCATAAGGGTGTCTGTAATGTTTCGTTATGCCATACATAAATTTGTTTTCCATGATCTAATATGCTATAAGGATGTTTTTCATGTCCATAAGGATGTCTGTCCTATTATGCATGTCATCCATGTCCATAAGGTTGTCTGTCATATCATGTATCCCATGTATTCCATGTTCAAAAAGGATTTTGTTGTAAAAAATATCATTGTAGGAATACCACAATATGTTGTTGTATAATGAGCCATTGTAGTTCCAACCATTGTTATGTTATCATACTGAAGCAAGGAAATATATCATGTGAGATCCATATAAGATGATGCTATAAATACTATTGGAATGATTGTTGAGAAATGATGCCACATAAATATATGAGACAATGATTTGATGCCATACAAATAGTATTACGATGCCAACTATATTGCAATGATACCCAACATACAGAGAACCAAATATATTACATAGATACCATCTACCAAGGAACGTGAAATTGTATAGAGATTGATATCATGTCAAGTGATAAGAGACCATTTCAATATACGAGAGCAAGAGTCTTAAATAAGAGATTTGTGGTCAAGAAAGAGTGTTATAGATAGAGCGAGAGAATATAGAGCATATAGACCTATAGATGGATTTGAGCATAGCTTGGTAGCATGAACGAGTGCATAGCGAGAGAATAGTCATCCTGAAGCATGAGCGAAAATAGAATATCATCTTAGAGTCTTGTATCGATAGGAGATGTGATTCCTTGTTCCAAAAGGAGATGTGAAACTCTGAGTAATGGATAGAAGTGAAATATTGAGCCAAATTATAACCCTTGCTAAAATTATGAAGAAAGAGATAGTCGAAGATCACAAAATTGAATTTCCATGTGAATTCCAATTTTTAGGATCAACACAATGGGGTATAAATAGTTGTTTCAAGGTGAGCCGACACAAATTTAACTTAGGCCGACATAAAAATTCTTTTGAATTTCATACTAAACAAATTCCCTCCAACAATGGAAGCTGACATAAATGAAATTATTAATAATTTATTTTTATTTAACCTAATGAATTAGGGAATTTATCCTTGTCTACCAAATTTAACACTTATCCCAACACAACTCCATGCACATACCCTTTTTTTACCATGTAACGCCTCAAGGATCCCATCCTCATTAAAGATGTTCTTCATTGTTGGGTAGAAGGTTATAGTCTAGGAATTAATTCAAGGAGGGAGACCTTTGGAAACTTTTGTGGCACTATAGCCTTTCCATATCCATCCCAGTATGATCTCACACATGGCTTAGCTCTACTAATATCCACTTCCACACAATCATTACATTCACTCATTGCAAACCATATAGCCAAGCATTACCTCCATGCACCAAACATAATTGATCTCATGAGTGTAACTACTCATCTATTTGTTTCCAATCATGATAGATCAATTTATGGATTTATTACAAAGATTTTACAAATATTTGTATGTAAGATTATTTCTTCCTTGACCACACCTTCTTGAGTATAAAAGAGACACATGCATACCATTAAGGGTATAATTTATTTAAGAAGTAATTCTTACCCACACTCTGACCAATTTTAAACTTGCCTAGCGTTTTTCATCATTCTTAATGTTACCTTCCCAACATATACTTCTTAGAAGATCACATGCTCCCTTCATTAGCTTTGCATCAAGCATCCTCTTGTATTTTTATTCTACACGAGGTTATCCATGATAGTTAACTATAGTCTCATCTTAAACGGTTCCTTCATGCAAGAGTCACCAATCAAAATCACATTAGTCATCATGTCAATTGTGCATGCTACATCACTTTTTAAACTACAACATTATTGGATACATCCCATTATTTATGTATACATTCTATCACCTCATTCCTTGATGTGTTAACTAATGCAACACATTTTAGTTTACTTTCCTTCTTATATTTAACATCACTCCATTCTAGAAATATTTCCACAAATCAACTTTATTATTGTAGAGAATATGGTAAACATCAAGAGAATTTTCAAGGAATTCTCCCTTCTAATTCATCTACATAGTCTTGGTTTCGCACCCAAATGATTTATTCCATGACCTATTTTTGGTCTTAAGTAGTATATCTAAGCCCACCTTGATTTTCTTCACCTTGACCAAACTACCTCGATGCATTCTACATTTATTGTAGTAGGGAAACTCAAAAGTGCATTTAGAATTCTAGCATATTAAATAATATGAATTTTACATTTATTAATATCTTGTGATAGGCTCACCATCATGTTTTACTCGAAAAAAGTAATCTGGGGGAGCCCTCCCCCTTTCACTCCTATGAATATATCTTTTCAACAAATGTTTCAAAAATGCAAAGAATTTTTCTTAACAACATTCTAAGATATACATTGTCTTTGTCTACATATTTTATTGTTTTATCCTTTTTATTAAACTATTCTTTTGATAGATTCTTCTAATAGTCCATCCATGTGTGACTACCTTAGCATGTTACTTCTCTAGTGCAATATTTCTAATATAATAAGATATGGAACTTGGATATTCTACAACTTGATGATAATAATCAATCAAGATCATTTTCATGTAATTCTTGCACCTTATCAATATCCATTATTATATATTATTTTCCTATTTAAACTTTGTAAACGTCTTGGATTTGTAAACAAGACAAAGGCCAACTTGATTTTTAGAGCTCTCTCACAACTTTGATTCGCTGAAATATTGAAGAAGCCAACAAGTCAGTAAATAGGTAGCCTAATTCTTGTGGTAGATCTTTGCTTATCTAAGTGTGAGCAATCTGAAGGTTTTGAAGCTTGGAAAATTTTCCAATGTCTGGAGGTACTGCCACTTCTTCATTTTCATTAGGACATATCCCTCAAACATTTATTACAAACTCCTATCACACATGATAGACACATTAGGCATCACAAGGATAGACATGATAAAACCTAATAAATGTGACATATTTTTGCCAAAGCTAAAAAATTTAACTAGGTATTTTTGCCAAGATTATGTTACAACACATACTCTTTCTCAATTCTAAGCTCTAAGCGCCAAGTTATACCTTTTTGAAGTTTCCTTAAGATATTTCTCTGTCCAGCCACATCATCATCCATACTAGCGATGTGGCAATTTTCCTATATGGCATTCCAAGGGTGCCACATCATGCCCTACATGGAAACCCACTATACTTCACATTTACCAAGGCAATTTTGTCTTTGTTGGCTTATCATGTCATAGGAAAATTTGCTTAGGGAATTGTATCACATCCTCTTCAATCTTCCCATTGCACTTGAAAATTTTAATCACATGATATTTAACAGGATGAATTTTTTTTTATCATGCAACACATCGCCACTTAGTAGCTATTGGTCGTGTTGGCTACCGCCAACATATAAGGGATCTCCACGATATAAGGTCCTAAATAGACCTCACACCTTTTGTTGTAGGAGTTCTGTTGTCACCCTCTGAAAAGAGAGTTCCAGTTGTGCAAACTTTGTTTTTTAAACTCTAGCCACAGTGACCCATTTTTAACTCTAGCCGGAATCCTTTTGTATTTCCAACTCTAGCTGTTTTTTCCCCATTCCCCTTTGAAATATCTTGAAAAACATTCATAAAACATTACCGAAGGCCTTTTAAAAGGTTGGGACCCACAAAAATTTATTGCTATTGACCCAATTTCCTTTGTCATACATCTCACTCATCTCCCTTGTCCTTTTATGATTGCGATATCGCATATTGCAAAGTTTCTCGCTTACCGCAATAAATTTCTATCTCCCCTCACCGATTGTGATTACTCCTCCCATGTTGATTGCGATATCGCAATCAAGGATCGCACAAATCATAAATCCCTCCTCCATCGATATTGCAAGTTCTCCCCATCGATTGAAATATCACATAAGTCCCATGACCACTCCTCTGCCAATATCACAAGTTCATCCTATTGATTGCGATGGTTCTCTCATCACCGATTGCAATAAGTTGTCCCCTGCTGATTATGATATCATAATTGGGGATCACTCAAGTCACAAGTTCCTCCTTTATCGAAGCCCCTTCTGACTTGTGATTGTGATGGATGCGATATTTTATATATTGCAGTTGGTTACAGTTTTAGGTCCAACCCATCGGAAAAACATTATAGAATATGGTAAAAGGCTCTCTCCTATTGCGATTGCGATACCCGCAGGCCTGGATCAACGACCCCGATTGAATCGGCTCAGATCAACAACCCAGATCAACAAACATTAAAACTTCTATTTCTCTTCCTCTCAGTGGGATGGCGAGGGTATTTTTTGGCGTATGGGTCGGCAGTTGAGGTATTAAATGAAGTCATCGAGAAATTGGAGAGCGATATGGGCTAATCCTGTGGAAATCTCCGCAACAAGAAACCTAGGACAACAATGGATTTATAAATGAATTTGATTGTTTCGCTGCATGTCTTTAGACAGTAAATGAAGGCATGGGACTCAGGAAGACTTAATGGCTTAGCATGGTGCTCCACTCAGATATACAACGAAGGACTGCTAAGACATTCTCCACTTCTAATCCATAATAGGCAACCATAGTCGATTGCTATCAACTCCAGAGAGTGGTAAAGATAGTTAGTTAAGATGAAAGGAACAGGAACCAACCGAGCAGTAGGAGAAGCCTACTACCGCAAAGACGTGGCCTGATCAGGGGCAATATTAGAAACTACAGAAGGACATCTTCTTCCATCATCTTTCCATTTTCCTTTTCTTTTCATTATTCTGTAATTTCTGTTTGTTTTCATAAAAGGAATCAAATCCTTGGAAATATTTTTGGGGCAGCAGAACTATCACAAGATGAGGCAACTAGTAAATCAGACAACTGACTCTTGGTTGAGATATTTTGTAAATGTGGTTTCAAATCCCCCCTTCTCTGTATAAATAAGAGGGAGAAACAATTAAGAAGAGGTCCAGAATTCTGCACCCACAATGGTCCAAATTCATTGGTTTCATTTTGGTTCTAAGTGCTTGTTCATGAGGGACTTGAGCTATATACATGCTGAGTGTAATGGGCTGGGGATAGAGACTCTAGGATTAATGAAACTATTCTGTTGATTACTATCAGAGCAATACACAATATGTTTCCTCTTATGTTTATCACTTCATGTATGTTTTTTTCCCTTTGAAATAGTGTAATCAAGATGTCGGTTTCTCCCCTTATTCATGATTGTATATTTGTTACTAAGCAGCAACAATACCTATGTAAGCTACAAATTTACTTAAGTACTTTTAATGTACACAAATTTTCTTGAGATTTTGGATACAAATGTACCCATGAGGTATATAGCCTGAAAACCTTCATTTACACTCCACTGTTTCTACCATTCCACCTCTTCAACCTTTCATACCTCTGTTGGGACATTGTTGCTTAGGATTCTGTTACAGCTCTATGCATCGAATACCCTCCTTTATCTACTCTTCACCTTTACTACAACTACAATATTAAGCTGCTTGTTATTGTGTATCCTCCACTAGAACCAGACATTCCTCTTTGAGGTTGGCCTAATTTACCCCTTGAACATTTAGATCCATGTATTGGCTTGAGTTTGCCTTCATGAAAGTTTATTGAACTAAGCCCCTTTTATTATCTTTTTAAAATTTCGTGACAATTGGAGTGCAACCAAAATCCCCTCTTGAAAATCTTCCATTCACTCCTCTATATAATATGTCCTAGGAACTAGTCTACAATCAACCCAGAGTCTGTCTCTGGGAAGCTTTCTACGTCTCCCGAAGCACTTGTGCTATGGGTGCCATTAAAAGTGACAACAAGTCCCATCTAGAATACAACTCGACTGTAATTTGCTTAAAGATATTCCTTGGATTTAGATGTTAGCATGAGAGAGAAGTGAAAATGTCCTTTTGAATGAGCAAGCTAGTGCACCTTGTGAATGTTTGATTGTAGATGTATCAAGGTTCTTTTACTGCAGAGGGGGAAAATAAAGTGAGCCTCTAAGAGTGAAGTAATAGTACTACCCTAATGGAGACACACGTGAAATAGAAAGGCACGTCTAACATCAAGCTAAAACACAATGATCATTATAAGCATAACACCACATTTTCAATGAGTAAGCATTGAAGTCACCAAAATAGTTCAATTAATCCAGTACAAATGAAAGGAAACATGAACCAAAAAAATTCAAACAATAGTATTAGAAAAATTCACAAACCATATGTGAAAATGTGTTGTCCTGAAAGGCTTTGATATCAAGTAAAATTCCCAAGATACATAAATACAATTAACATCACTAGCTCCAATAATGGAGCGTTAGAGCCACTACTTTCTCCTTAAAAGTACTAACTTTGTCTCTCTAATGCCTTGTGGGAGAAGCCAAGGTTAAAATTCCTTTACATGAGAAATGAGGATCTATTTATAACTTGAGGAATGACCTTTCACATCCTCATGACTCTTGACTTTCCAACTTCTAGTGACCTTTGGAATTCTATAACATTTGGAATTCCAAATGACTTTTGGAATTACATATGACTTTTGGTATTACATGTCTTTTGGACTTCCATGACTCTTTAGTTCATACATGACTCTTGGACTTCCACTTATTTGTCTTTACAATGATTACAACAATACATCATGACTTCCACATCATCATGTGATGAGAACGTGACATGTCACTATCTTTGATGACTAAGACTAATAACAACTAATGACATGCACCTTCTCCAGTGGCAACATGGTTGCTACTCGTATCTTCATTTTTCATGTAGCTTCAATCATTGATGTCCTCACCCTCCAAAGGGTCTTTGATCTAATGGAGTCTTTAAAGTGCTTTGATCATCAAGATTCAAGTGTATTCTTTGTTCTTTCCATGCTTCCTTTGTTTGTTCTCTTTTCTTAATCTTCCTCATGTGTGCTTGTCATGTTGTTCCCATAATACCTGTATCTGCAATCACTCGTGAAAAGAAACCATCAGCCTGAAAATCTCCTATTCCACAATGTTTTATGAATATTTTATGTTCATGCCTTTTTAGTGCGTTCAAAAGGGGAAAAAGGAGCTTTTGGGCACATGGGTGCACTTTGAAAGGCTAAAGGGATGATGGGAGGAATCTTAGAGGCTTCAACATGCCTCATGCACTTAAGAGAGGAAGACAGTCAATGGCGCAAGTCCAAGGATGAAGGGGAAGGATTCAAGCCTCCCTTGTGCATTGTGCACTCAAGGGAGAGATGGAGGGCACAGGGCATGCTCCTAAAGGCTAAAGAATGAATATTTTAGGCCTTCAAGGTGCGCTCATGTGCTCAAGAGGCTTAGGAGGGTGCATGGAACAAGTATGAATGTTGAAGGAAAGATCTTCGTGCCTTTAGAGTGCGTTCATGCACTCAAGGGGTCTATAGGGTGCATGGGGCATTGGGGAAGGATGAAGGGTGAAGCTTAACGTCTCTAGGGTGCGCCTATGTGGTCAAGGAGGGTGCACTTCTTTGAGTAAAAGGAGTGCACTCAGGAAGACTCAGTCTCTTGAAGGGCATAGTTCAGAATAAGGAAGGGGAAATAGCCTTAAGGAGTGTGCTTTGCGCTCTTATATGGAACATGGTGCACTTATGAACAATGAAGGATTCCCCATCAAGGCTTTAGAGTGCACTCACACACTCTTGGACTCAATGGGTTTGCTTTTAAACCAAATATTTGTCTAAGTCTAAGGCATAGGGTGAGGGGTGAACAAGATGAGTTTAGAAATAAAACCATGTGTGACACATATTATCTCATCGAGAAAACTTAGAAAAACTTTAACAATGATAAATATACATAAAAAATCCACTTTGTACACATTCCCCAAGTGAAACGAGTGAAGTGTGTGTGGCTGCGATCCAAAAGTGTCGTTTTACAATAACAAAGATTATACGATCATAAAATGCACTTAAAGGTGTTATAACCATGTGACAACACTTAAGACCATTCAAGGACACTTGAAGCACATAGAATAACATGAGACAACATTTGATGATCAAGGCAACACTAGGTACGATGGTGATGGTAGGCTCCAAAATTCGAATGATAGTGAAATTTTGGAGGGTGTTGTAGTAGTGAGAACAATAACATTCCCATAATTTCTCTGTTGTTCTCTCCCATTGTCTTCCTTATTTCTTCTTTCTAGTTTTCTTTATTGTCCCTATCCAAGCTCTCTATGTCACAATTTTGGAAGTTTTTCTTGCATGACACAATGTTAGAAAACATTTTTCCCATGAAAAATGTGGAATAACCCTATCTAATCTTTAGCTCATCCAAAACACTTATTTTTAGTGATACATGTACCATATGCCTTAAATTTTTGGTTTGAAATATGTATCACAAGTCATGATTTTTCAAATTGCAATAGGTATTGGATGTCACATATTTTCAAGTTTTGATATGTGTATCACATATCACAAACTTTTGGTTTGTGTGACATCAATTTTGCAACATGTGAACTTTTCGAACCACGTGATACTTACATCTTTTATGGGGTTTATTGTAGCCACAGAAGCCTTTGTTCTTGACATATCATGTGGAAATATTTTTTTCGGTGCCATACATTGGATGCATAAATTTTTTCTTCCCTTGATGCACAATGCAACTCTCACCAACTTCCTCATTTCACGTACCAACTATATTTCATTTGGACATTGTATTGCGCCAAGCATCATTGGGGCATGATACATCACAAATTCTAAAGTTTTCTTTACAGTGATGTGCACTTGTTGTGTGGGCCATGTCTCTCAATCAATTATGGGCTCTAATATATTATGTGAAATCCTTTTTCATATGATATGCCCCATATCACATTAAAAAAAAATCACGCTGTACATTATGACTAACCTAAATTATTCCTTTAAAAATTCCTAAGTGTTTGCTAAGTATCTTCTATATATAGGGGCCTTCTTTAAAGATTCCTTTTGAAATCTATAATATATGAATATAATCTTTATGCCTTATAACCATGCTATTCATCCATGGGAGGGAAGGCGGGGTTCATATAATGGCCATATAGTGAGGGATTTCATAAAATCATAGAGGTGTATACCAATGTTAATATAATGTCTTCTTTATTTAATTTGACCAAGATCCATAAATGGATACTAGCAAGTCCTTACATGTATTTATAGATAGCAAGTCCTTACATGTATTTATAGATTGGCTTCCAGATTTATAAAGAGTAGATAGTCCTATCATGCCTCTTTCATCTCAAGATCATGTTAATAATTCTCCTTCATGCACACTAGACCCATATACCAAGTAAATTATGCTCAACATTGAAACAGTTAAAAACTATATCATAACCTATCTTATCATCCATTGCACGAACACACACACACACAACAATATTCTATGTATGTACTTCCTCATACAACCATCATTCATCATACAAGATAACAAATGTACATGCATACCATTTTAAAAATGAATTATAATCATTTTACCTCTTTAGGTCCCCACCATAATTAAAATATCTCTATAAAACCCCTCATTCTATAACTATGATCATGCCATAAAACCAATTTATGTCTGTAATATTATGGCTCCATGCCAGAACATGCTTTCTGCATGCCACATTATTTATAATAAAGGAAACACAAGAGTGAGTTTCCCCTTTAGGGATTGTCAGTGCATATTGAGGATTGTTTGGTCCTTGCAGAGTCAAAGTATAATGACCTAACTCTCATGCATGAGGAGTAGCAATAAGAGCTTCTTAGAGTTATGAAGGAACGAGAACAATTGCGTGCACATAAAGAGAAACTAGAGAAATAATTTGAAGATATTCATGTTGAACTTCATCAATGTGGACAACAATTGTAGATCATGCTTCTCCTGCACCAAAGAATATTTCCTCATTTGATCCAATGCAGTGCCTTGAATTTCTTGAGAATTATTGCACAAATTTAATTGTTTCCAATCAAGACTTGTTCCATACCATTTTTAAGCTACACAATATGACACTTGATCCTGCAGAGTAGTTTAATCAACAAATCAATCAACTCTTAGAAGAAGGGTCCACACTTAGAGTTACACTTCAGTGATAGAAGAGAGATTGACAGGAAATATTCTGCCAAGTGCAGGATTTGTCAAGGTTTCTTGCTAAAAGAAACCAACCGCTTTATAGGTTGCAAGACTAGAGTAAGAAGTTGATGGAGGAAGCTCTTGCTACTGTAGAAAACACATAACAAAAAAATATCTTTGATCAGGATGAAGAAATAGATAAACAAATTCATGGTTTAGAAGAGGAGTCCCACAAGGCTAAAACCACTATCAGGGACCTTATGCCTGTTGTTCAAGCCAAATACATGTAATTGTGAAAAACTAATCTTGATGTAGATATTCAGTGGTAGACTTTGCTTACAACACATCCTGAAAATCTTGATGTAGAAAAAACTACGCAATTTGTTGATAAGGCTTCCACTTTGCTTACTGCATGGAAAGATGTAATGATTGTGTACAATAGTTTTTGTTACTAGATTTTTCGGATTGTTTTAGAATTGGATCCTTCATTTGAAGGAGAAGAATTTGTATAGGGATATATCACACCAACATCAGTTGCGCAACCACGTGAAGGATCAAGCATGCAAGCAAAGGATTGACTTGGGGACAAGTCAATCGATTGTGGTTGGGGCCTGTTGGATCCTTCATTTTTGTGACCAATTTGGAGAATAAGTGTCGCTTCCTAACGTTCATTAATATTTCACAAGAGGACTTGATGGAAAAGAGTTGTCGAAATAAGACGTAAAAAAGGAAAATCAAATGGTTAAATTGGCCGGAAAGAAAAACCAGAAAGAAGAAAGTAGCAAGTAAGAAAAGTTAAGTGGTTACATTGGAACTCATCAAAGCCATGAAAGGAAGGATCAAGTTGCTAAGGTTAGATATCAAGTAAATGTGGACCAAGCAGATAGAGCTCATCAATACAGTTAATTTGGACCATATCAAGTGATCACAAACAAGATCCAAGAGGCCAAAACCATATATAGTCACACAGAGCAAGCTATGAATGGAGGAGATTAGAGAAGGGTTGTCACGTTGCTGGAATGAGGACTTGATTTTCATAGTGATATGTTACTATAATTTTTTTATATTTTGAGTCTGTAATGAGATTTTGAATGAAGTTCTGAAGAGATCCTTTATAGTCTCTCTAGATCTATATTGTAATGTAACCGACCTGAATTTATATAATGGAGATTGTTGCGGGGATCCATTTATTGTGTTTATGAATGTTTGTGATTATATCTAATGACCCTTTTAAATTTTTAAAGTATTTTGTTAAACTCATTGTTATGCATATAGTTACTTTTGTGCAAGAGTTGTTTAATAGATTTGTGGGTAATTGTGAGTTAACTATGTACTTTGATTAAGAGAATGAATCATGTTACTTTCTAAAACCCCAACACATCACTTTTAAGTCTTGACATGCCTCAAGTGAGACCTTATTCTCTTACGGAGGATTAAAAATGTTGATGACATGCTAGACTACCATGGGCCCTTTGTTTGCACCCTGCGGTTGAACCCTATGTCAACATAGTAAAAATTTCTACCAACTTTTCTGACTGTCATCAATGGTTCTTTCAATGGTTATTAAAAGTTTTTTATTGATTGATTTAGCTAAGCCATTACCTTGGGATAATAGTTATATTAATATTTTAATTTGAAACCATTTTGGACAACAAAATCTGTAAGTGCATTGGAATAAAAATAATTGAAATTATCACAAATTAACATGCTCAAGAGACCAAACCTAGTGATTATATGTTGATCAATAAACATATAACTTGTTCAACATTAACTTTTTTAAGTGGATTGGCCTCCACCCATTTTGTAAAGTAATATTTTGTGGTGAGAATAAATCTATATTGTTTAGAAGAGTGAGGAACAAATCTCATTGATTACGTTGAGGCCCCATTGCTTGAAGGGTTGGTCTATGATAACATGTTGTAAAGGAAAAGCTTCTCTCTTTTTTCTCATAGCAGAAGCCTAGAAAATTCTACATCTTTGGACATATGCATGTGCATCCTTGAAAAGTGTAGGCTAGTAATATCCTGCATGAAGGATTTTATGAGTAGTTGTATCGCCTCCAAAGTGACCACCAACTAGACCATCATGTAATTCCTACAACACTTTGTCAACCTCAAGTTTTTCCAAACACCTAAGTAGCATGGAATCATAATTCTTTCTAAACAAAATTCTATTGATAAGTTGGTATTGATTTGCTTTTAGTCTCAAAGCACACTTTTTCTTTGATTCTAAATGTAAAGGATCCATGCCATGAGTAATAAAATAGATTAGATCAACATATTGTGAGTTTTAAGTGTCAGGGATAACACATACCTATTGTATATTTTCTTGTTCTTGATCTTCTAATTTACTTTCTGATTTTGAATCAATAGTTTGTGTGACCAACTTACATAGTCCTTGACCTCAAACAATATTTGTAGGCTTAATTTCCAAATCATATTCTTGTAACGCAATAACCCAATGAGCTATTTTTTCACCAAGGTCTTTTTGAACTAATAAATTCCTTACAACAGAGTAAGGCACAATTACCTTAATGTGTGATTTAATCAGAAAGGGTATAAAATGCTTAATTGATTTGAACATTGCACATGCCTACTTTTCAACATTTGAATATTTTAACTCTACTCCTTATAATCCCAAACTGTTGAATTCTATAGGTACCTATACACCTTGATAATTTTTTAGCGTTAAAATAACTGCATAACAATACTTAGAAGAAAAGGTATGTAAAATAATTTGTTTATCATAATCTAGTGAGAACAAGGATGGAGCTTGTATAATGGCTTGTTTAATACAGTCAAATGCTTGATTTTATATTACACTCCACTTAAAAGTTGCATTATTCTTTATCATATTTTGCAAAGGCAACACTATTTGTGCAATGTGAGGAATGAAAAGCCTCACAAAATTGATTTGTCCTAAAAATGATGACATTGAATTTTTATTATGAGGGAGTGAAATATCTGATATGGTTTTAACTATATCAGGTCTATTATTATTCGATCTTTGAACAATGAATCCTAAAAGTTTACTTTTTAAAAGAGAAAAAAAATGATTTTTTAGGATTTAGAGAGATACCATATTTCCTAGATTGTTCAAAGATTTGTTTCAAGTCATGAATACGGTATTTTCATCTTTTGGAAAATATGGTAATAGCATCAAGATAAACAACTGTGATTTTATTTATCAATATTTTGAAATCAATATCCATCACTCTCTAGAAATTTTCCCCAACATTGATAAAGCCAAATGACATTTTTTGGTAAGCATAAGTTCCCAATTTAGTCCTAAAATTTGTCCTTAACATATCACTGGGATGAACAAGGATTTCATTGTATATTGAAAACCCATAAAGAAAGGAAAATCAATTTTTATCCAACAACAAATTGCAAGATCTATTAAATGGGAGGCAATGGGAAATTATCTTTTTTTTTCTAGAAACTTTGTTAAGGTTTTTGAAATCAATACATATTATTGTATCTCCATTTTTCTTCATAAATGGAACCAAATTGGAAACCCACTTAGAATGCCTAACTAGAAATATAATCTTGGCTTTTAATAGTTTGTTTATTCAACTTTAATTTGAGGCTGGAAATTAGGATGATTTTTCCTTAACTTCTACTGGATAGGATTTTCATTGGGTAGCATTAGAATGGATTTTCGTGATTCTGTGAGTTTTTATGTGTTATATGATGAAGGGCCTTCGAGCTAGTCATAAGGTAAAGGGCCCACGATGAATGAGTCGATAACTTGTATTTGGAGGTTATGCCAAACATAACAGCGGAGCAAAAAATCTCTAAATAGAAAAGCATGGACGTGTTGGCAGTTGTCTAGCAGAATAAACAGTTAAGTGGTAGATTTGGAGGTTAAGCCAAACTTTATGATTCACTAGAAATAGAAGAAACTTAGCTAAAACCTGTAAAAATCCAAAAACATTAGATTTGAGAAGTTAAGCTCAGTTTTTAAGTAGAAAAATGTAAAGGAGAGTTTGATAACTTGAAGAGAAGATTCAGACGACTCCACTGAACATGAAAAATAAAAAATAAAGAGATTCATGAAAAGATCAAAGTGCAAGATAACTAAGCTAAATTTCCAAAAATATCAGTCCAAAATTTTATATAAGCAGAGTCGAATTTGGAAATCTAGAGTGTGAGAGAAGCAAGAACATAGGTGTGGAATTGAGGATGAAGGTGAATTGTTTAGTAATGAAAGATTGCTGAAGTTTTTTGTAATGGTGTTTTTGGTGAGTGTTTGACAGGAAAATTGATTCTTTTGTAAAAAGGATTAGCTTCATGATTTGAGTATGAAAATCATATGAATGATGAATCATTGAGGTCATGCAAGTTGTAGCTTTCAAGTCAGGGGTTGTAAATCCTTCTAATAGTTTATGGTAAATATTTATCGGTTGAAGCTCTTTTCAGTAGTAACTAATAAACTTAGGGGTTGTGGCTCCTTTCAGTTGTAGCTGATAAATCAAGGAGTAGTTTCTTCTTGCTGGTTGTAGCAAGTTGTAGTGTGCCTTGTGAAGAAATTGAAAGAAATATTTTAAGAATTTGTGTGTTCTCAATGTGATACATATGTTATTTTTTTCCACACTCATATAATTTAATTGTTGGAAAGTTTATTAATGTCTTAGTGTCATTGCATGTGAAAGGATGATTTTAAATTCCTACAATACTAATTCACCCCCCTCTCAATATTGTCCTGGTTTCTAAGAATTTGTATAAGAGAAGACCAGATTGATTCAGATCAGTTTCATGGTTGGAAGAAAGATCAAGGACCATGGAAAATTAGGAAGGGTGATTTACCAATAGGGCACCCATGTTCAATGGAACAAACTATGTGTTTTATAAAGTAAGGATGAAGACTTACAGTGAATCACTTGGAGTTGATGCGTGGGATTTTGCGGAAGAAGAATATCAAAATCCTACAATAGTGATTACTAAAGACCAATATATGGAGTTCACATGTAATGCTAAATCCATGAATTCCCTTCTTGTTAGCCTTCCTGAATTAGAACTTGTTAAGGTTATGGACTGCTCAACAACAAAAGTCATTTGGGACTAGATGAGAATTTCAAATGGAAAGCATGTAGCAAAAGGTTCATCCTTCAAAGAAGATAAGAATCCCAAGGAAGAGCATGATGATTCTTGTTGTGAATCAAATGAAGAAGAATCCAAGTTTGTGAGGAATCTCAAAATAGGCTCAGGAAAGTATAGAGGTAAGCTACCTTTCAAGTGCTTTAATTGTGGTAAAGTTGGTCATTATGCTTCCAAGTGCCCTGAAAAGAAGAAGAAGAAGGAATATGATTCTAGAGAGAAGTTCATGAAAGTAAGAAAGGAAATAAAGAAGGGTAAAAAGATAATTCTTTATACCCAAGAATCTAGCTTATATGAAAGTGAAGGAAGCCAATCCTCATATAAGGATAGAGATGATGAAAGCACAAAAGAGTTCATGCTTATGGCCATGAATAATATGGAAATAGAAGTCATTAACTATGACGGTGAAGAGGTTGAGGTAGAATTAGAAGGAGAGGCAGTTAGTGCACTTTAAGAGATTGAAAGGTTGAGAAAGAAAAATAAATCCCAGAAGGAGTTGATGATCAAATAAAAAGTTGAAGTTGTGGAACCATTACTCTTGAAAACTGAAGAAGGTAAGAAGATACAAAAGATTTTAAACCAACAACTTAGTGAAAAGAGTTAAGAATGTGAAAATCTTGAGAAACAAGTTGTTTTGCTAAGAAAGGAGTTGGAAAAGGAGAAAAAATTAAATGAGCTTCTAGAAGCATAGTGAGTCTCCATAAATCGATTTGGTCTTGGATTTGATGCGGAACTCAGCTCAACAACATAATTAAAGGGAAAGAGACCAATTTCCTTTGTGTAAGTAGCCAAAGATGGTGACAATGAAACAACAAATAAAGGGTCAACACATCAACGAAAAGGCAAAGATAGTGTGCAACAAGAGTCAAGCCAACATCAACAATGCAATAATAAGAGAAAGTTTTCCCAACAAAAGAACAATGTTGGAGAGGGAAATCGAAATTGACATAGGTCAGCCCAGCAAAGCTTCAAAATTCTATTTTATTCCAAGTATGCATACATATTTCCAGGATATTGGTTTACTTGTATCAACTATGGGCATAAGGTAGCGAACTGCAGGGTGAATTTATCATATAGATAATTCATGTCAAGAAGAAGATATCTGCAAGATCAACAATTTAGACGGAGGATAAGGAGACCTAGGTATAATGATTCCTTTTCTCCTCTGAATAATCTAATCCAATGTTTCAACTGTCAAAACTTTGGGCATAAAGCAGCTAAGTGTGAATTCAAGAATAAAAGGCTTGATCCAGTTATTGAGCATACCAACAAAGAGCCCAAAGTTTGGAAAGAAAAGGAGAATTCAAGATAGTGCAATGTTGTCTTATATGTACAGAATGAAGGGAGTCATGGTATGTGGACAATGGTTGTTCTATACACATGTCAGGGACAAAGGTAAGTTTTTGATGTGGAAACTAGTTGAGGAATGAAATGTGATCTTTAGTAAAAATGCAGTTGGTAAGATTATTGCAAAGGAGTTGTCAGTATGTCAAATGGAAGAGATAAAGCCAAAAATTCCTTATTTTTTGATGGTCTCAAGCATAATCTACTCAACATACCTCAGATGTGTGCCCAAGGCTATGATGTGACTTTCAAGGACAAGAATTTTCAAATCAATTCTGCAGGCACTGGTGAAGTAGTAGTTGAAGTTGTAAGAATGGATAACAATGTATATGCTCTGAAAGAGGAAACATATAGGTGTTGCTTATCAAAGATTGATGAGAGTTGGATGTGGCACAAGAGATTTGGAGATTTGAATTTTGATTAGATAGTTAGATTGGGAAAAAAGAATGCATTCAAGGATTTACCAAAGTTATCGAAGCCTGAAACTACTACTTGCAAGTCTTTTCATTTGGGTAAGAAAGATCGAGTACCATTCAAGTCTGAGGAGACCTCAACAACTAAGGACTGCAATAACTTTTTTCATGTATTTCTCATTTTTCGCGTAGAAGGGTCCATCAAAAGTTTGCAGCATGGGTAATCCTTGGTTGAGGAATTAAATTTTGCATCCAACAAGTACTCCCGCTCGAAATTTGAGTAAAATCATAGGGAGATAAGTCGAAAATATGACTTGAAAAAATAGTTTTCATTTTTTTTTTAATAATCTTTTTACTTTTTTTACTCCAAAAAATGGTGAATCAGCCTCCATGGTTGACATCACCATATTGAATCCTATTGGTCCTTATAAAGTTGATTTTGGTTGTATATTTTTGTTTTGAGGCCCATTTATACCTCAAAATTTCTCTAATAGTAAATAATTGAGGAACAGGGCCATTGTGGGACACTAGCACCCAAAGGTGTCCACTGGTTTTCCATGAAGCATGCTATTACCAATATGAATGTGTTGAGGAATGCACATGCCTTGGTTTTAAATATTTTTATGCATAGAAACCTTGCCAAAGGATGGATTGCCCGAGGGATTGGGAAGTAGAGAAGGGGATGTATGGACTTGGAATGTGAGTGATTGCATGGAAGGGGGATCCAGTCGCTCAAGGAATTGTGAAGTATAGAAGTGTATTACAGAAAATAAAATTGGTTTTCAAAGGGTCATGGGCATGGATGATTGGAATTAGAAGCACATTGGGGGTGTTTGAGGAAGAAATGGGCCGAGAACTATTTGCTGAAGGAACAAGAGCACAAGGAAAGAAATGCTGGAAGATAGAGTGGAGCAACGCTCAAGGAAAAGGCAAGCTAGCAAGCTGAAACCATATACAAAAAAACACCAGGAAAAATACAAAGGAGCGACACAAAATGTGGTTGATTCAATGTAAATTTTCATGTCCATTTAGTTGTTGGGCGAGCAACTGTATATGTGAATTTTAATTGTAAATTGAGCTATAATTATAAAGCTCCAAATATTTATGATAGGATTAATAATGTTTTTGAATTGTGTTTAGAATTGGAACACTAAGGATGATGTTCCTCCAAGGGGGAAGGGTTTTTGATAACCCCTTTGGTAAAATTACCCCTCTTACAAACATTGTAACATTGATATACACACACACACACATAAAAATCTAAAAGGTTCAGATATGGGACACAAATTTCAAAGTTTGAGGAGGAGGTTGCTTGGGAGACTAATAAAGAAATGATTACTATTATTCATGGGTTGAATGACACCCTTAATGGGGATGAATACATGTATTAATTCAACAAGAGAGAACGAAAAAATCCATACTCTTCTTGGAAGAAGACACAAGCAAGGAAAAACTAAATTTAAAAGAGGAGTGATGTATGAGAACATGCAGGGAGAGTTGAAGTTTGTCGTTGCAACAAATCACAATGGAGGAGACCATGGGGGAGACAAGGGGGATAGGTGGCAGTGCAATATTGGCCACAAAAATCATTGTCGAACAAGTGAACCACTTACATAGATAGGTTGTGCATGCCCACAGGAAACCAATAATCTTGTTGCAACAAAGAGAGTGCAGGGACTTACGGAAGGACACAACTTGTCACAAGGGGCACAAGATAAGGGATAATAGGGAGATCTCTTGGGAAAGCACATAAAATAGAAAGAGAAGATTCAAAGAGTTTTTAGGCAGGAACTCTTGAGGAAAAAACATGACAGACTATGCATGGTTTGGGAGCATCGAAGAGGGAAGAAGCTCAAGCGTAGCAAGAATAGATTGTTGAAGAAGCAGATACGAAAGATATTCAACTGATGCTGCAAAATAACAAAGTATCAATGAAATGAGAGTATTCGGTTTTGGTTGGACAGGCTAGGGTTTTATATCACCTAATTTTTGGGTGGAGACAAGAGGATCTCTGGATTCCTAGTGGTATTGAAGTTGTTAGAAGCTCCCTTCCTCCAGCTTTGAAATCTGGCTCAAGGGTGACAACTTCGAGTAAGCTTTGCTACAACTCGTCTAAGGTTAGATGAGGAGTCAAAGTCCCAATCTCAATTTCCAGTCATTTGAAGTTAATAAGATATGTCGCCTACTTGTATACTTGATGCAATTTAAAGATGAACATTATTGTTGTGTGATGCATCATGTTTTAACATTGTTAATGTAGGACTATGCTATTCCAGTTTGTTTATGATGAGATTCCTTATGTATATGTGTAATTATCATGATTATAAGGGGCCACGAGGCCTTTGTGTTATGAAAATATGTTCAATAAGTGCAAAGTTGTTCATATGATTCCACGTGACTGTTGAGTGTGGTTGACCAAGCTGTTATAGTGGGTGCATGCCTCGAAGGTTAATCTAGTTGTCGATAAGAATAGGTCGACGATGGTATAAGAGTGTGGTTGTTGCACTGTTGAATTTTTAGTGGAAGGAAGCTAAGGCATGAGTTGGTGTTGAGGAATATGATTGTAATGATCCTAAACATGAATGTAAGTGATATACAAAGCATTCAAACAATCTAGCAATTAGAAAAACGAACTATACATTAAGCACCCATGGAAAAAAAGGAAATAGAGAACTACTGAGCCATTTTGGTACTTCTTTAGGAGAAAAATACAATAGTAAAATAGAATGGTGCACCTAGGCTTGTCTCAATGGACAAGATTGACAAAACCCAGGTGAGAAAATGTTGAATTGAAGGCTGCTATAAATGTTGCACCAAATTGAACTGCACTGCCCCAGAAAAATGCTTTGTCTGTTGAATTTGAACGGTTTGAATCATTGCTTCCTATTCTCAGAAAATTATGAGATTCAACTCCTTTCTCCTTGGCATAAACCTAGGAAAACCCACAAAGGAATTGGCCAAATTTTTATCTCGAAATTTTGGCCCAAATTCCCCTTAGCTCCTCTAGCCGCTAGCTGAGTTGGGACCCCTATTTTTCCCCTTATATCTACCCAAAAAATTATATAAAATCAGGAGTGTGTTCCCTGCCCAAAACCCTGAAAAACATAGAGAGGGTTTCCCTTGGTTCCAACCTTCAAAAAATGACCTTTCACAGCTTGACCCTCCTCCAATTTTGAATTCTGTTAATGTGACTGATCTTTTCAATCTCTATTCTCCCAACTCCAAAAATCCTCCTAAAATGGCCCTCCAAATGATCTTCTACTTCTCCCGGCCAACTCCAACTCTACAATTCCTTCCTCCAACTCCCACGTGAGCCTAGTGGCGGTTCTCTGCGCAGGACTCAGGTAATTGTAAATCGAACTACTGGGATCCTGCCTCTATTGGCTCCAAAAATAATGAGAAAGGTTGACCATTTGTTTCTCTCCCAATCATATAACTCCCTCAGCAAATGCTTGATCAATGATAGCTCCAAAATCCCCCTGTGTACTCTCTAGCTATCTAGAAATATGCACTCCATGTTGTGGCTAAATGGTAGTGTTGTACGCACTCTCGGAACTTCTGAAATACTTACGGAACTACCTCTCTATGGTGGGCATGGATGGTCCTCCCAAGTAGAGGTTGACTCCCCCACTTGAGATATTCGTGGCTAAACAGTCGGTTGACTCAGCTAAACAACAAAGTGAACAATCAAGTAATTTTGATTACAAGATGTAAGAATGAATCCAAATGAGAGCTCTCTCCTCCTTTTATATTTGTGGGCCTTCCTTTCCTCATGTGGGCTCCTCCATCTAGCACTTCGAATTCCCTCCAAACCATTCGAACGGTCTAGTTCAAATTCCCAAGTTGGTGGCCCCCACCTTCCACTAGCAACCAAATTAAGTCAAATTTCCTCCTAAGTCCCTAAGTTGAGAATGTTGGGTTCTTTCCCTTAGCCAAAATTGTGCAAAAAAGTGTGGAAACACCCTATTACAAATGTGTTTGAGAAGGGACATTAACGTCCTCCCCTCCCAAGTGTTACTTTCCCTCAAGCAACCTCAAAGCTGGGTGCTCCAAAATGTGCTCACCTCCCAGGTGACATCCTCATCCAGCAAGTTCCTCCAATGCACCAAAAATCGGTTGTCCTCGAGAAATGCCTAAGAAATCATCCTCTTTGACTACTGCTCCCCACTATCACTGCAAAATGTGCCACTGGATCGTGCCTGACCTTTGCACTGTCTTGATATAAGAGAATCCTTCAATACGAGGATCCTAGGCAATCCTGTCCAACATGAAGCTCCCCTCACTCCATTCACTACCCTGCCCAGTGAAAGTACCAGAAGTCCTGTGCTCCAATAGTAACTCACTAAATCCCAAAGGAAGATCTGTATGATCTCCCCCTATAGTAGCCAACGCATCCCTAAAGGTTATTGAGCTGTGAAGAGTTGTGATGCCCAAGTTCCCTGCTAGTCCCAGAGTGGTGCCACCATGCTGACGCTACGCTACTTTGAATATGTCATACTCCCCATCGTGTGCAATCAATATCCTCCTCTCCCGGAACTCGATGGTGGAGTAATGAAAGAGGCGAGACACATCATGCATGGGCATCTCCATGGCACCAGGGCCTACCCATCCAAATTTAACTCTAAACCTATGCAAAAATAGAGAATGTCTGCCTCCCCATATGACGAAACCCTTTGTGAACCCCCATGTGTCATCTCATGAGCGAATTATATCACCTTCTGCCACGACTTCGCTCATCACAAGTGATCTATCGATCAATTGAATCCCTGCATCCCATAGCCAGACCTGTTGCGGCATAGCCCTATCAACGAATGGAATCCATCTGGCCCTCATCTCTAGTCCCTCCACGTGATCACTATATAGGCTCCATATATCGCAGGCTAATCTGATACATGTTAATCTTCCTTGTGCCTACCACTGTCTAGTACTAATGATAGCTAGGAGCCATGTGTGCCAAAGAGATACCCCCTGAATGCAACCAAAAGATGGGTATCCGATACTCGTAATCAACTCAGGGTATGTGGGCCCCTCCTGTCCCTGCCAACCATATCCCCTAGGTATGCCATCTGCCCTCTCGATCATGTGCCAATACAATGTCTGGAGGTCAGACACATACTAGAAAGTTGCCTCAGTCATACATGGTATCCTCTGCTCATGCATGGTCCTAACATGCCCTGTGGAAAGAGTGACACGTGTCTCCCTCGTAACCTACTCTCCAGGCATAGGCTCACTAATGAATGATATGCCACCCTTGTAGATGATTAGCTCATCCCCCAACCTGTGGTTGTCAACATGTGCACCGACCCAATGCCACCACTGAGAAGTCTCTCTCCTAATGCATTGAGTGTCATCCCAATATCTCGGGTGAGCTCCCTATCCCCAGCTACTTGTGCCCATAGTGTCAAAGGACAACAGTTAAGTTGTGTGTCCTTGTAAGTGATGTATAAGAGGGACATGCATGTGAGTCCCCATGGATACCATCGAGTATTGCTTATTTGTGTCCTCGTCGATACTGGGTGAAGTACACCCAAAGGTATGCCTTGGGTCTCCATCCATAAGTCTCCTTCGAGGAAACCCTCCAAGACCTTGCTGTGCAACACCATGTGCCCTTGCATCCCATCGTGTATCCCTGTAGTCCTTGACCTGGCACTGTACCTTGCAGCCTGTCCCTGTACACCACTGGATACCCTATGCTACTGCTGTACCATCATGTACCATCTCGTATCTTGCCTGTTTCACTATATCTAGCTCTCCCCACATGTACTCAATGCGAGGTGAGCCACTCAATGCAAACCAACGTGTTACATCAAACAACCACGCATCTCCATGCTCCTCTGTAGGCCATTGCTCATCACTACATACCTCTATACAACAGTGGATGCTAGGTTCTAAAATTGGGTTTGTATGCATCAGGTCGCATCCCTCTGCATAAGACTAGACTCTCTGACGCATGTGCCAACACATCCACCAATCTGTTAGTAATCCATCCATGATGTGGGCTACATCTCCCCATCTTCCTTAAAAGACTTGAGCGGTCTGACTCCTCACATGCCAATGGGAATTTCACTATTGTGCCTGTCCTCAATAGCTCCACTATCCAATATACAAATGAGAGAGCACCGTCTCCATGTAATTCCCTGTTCGTTGGTCTGTCGATGCCACCTCCTCCTAACAGCTCCTGCCATAGTAGGCTAATCACCCTATGACTCCATGCACAATCAATATGTCAAGACAACTCATGAAATTGGTCTACTCCCCTGTCAAACCATCTTGTCACTAGTGTTGTCCTGGGCTCTGATGGAGATCTGAAAATGTGTGTGTGCCCAAACGTCGGATCCATCACGCAGCTACTACCGTCACCTAATGAATCTATGATGTGATGGGAAATGCCACCTGGATCCCAACAACAGTTTGGCCCTCAAGTCCCTATGGTTATCCATGGCCTCTACTAAAATGTGGCCATGGATGTATCCAACCACCTAGCTTGCTCCATTGAGTACCAGCTCAGTACCTCTCGCCACCCAATCCTAAAGGAGGGATCGAATGTACAATCCCCTGTGGAAGAAACAAAACCTCCAAGCTGATGCAGTGTCATACTCAACTCATGTCGCTCAGTCCTGCTAACTTGACCATTCCCTAGGGTATGTCTAGACAATGTTGCCTCCCACAATCCAATGCATAAGGGTGGGATAATAACATTGTAGATCTCGTTAATGTGCCTCCGAAACAAACTATGCTAAAATCCCAAGGTGCGGTCTCTATGTTGCCCCTCATCAATGGCTAGCCCAAAGGATGGTTGCACATCCTCCTCCATCATGGACTCAACATGAGCCTCCAAATTCTCCTCCATAAACAATCCAACATGTAAGACATGCTCGCCAATCAGCTGCAGGTGACTATCATCTGGTAACTCTGGCATAGATCTAGATGCCTATGTACCTATCAGCTCCTCATCAATGGTGGAGATGTCTCCCGACACCTCATCAACCTGTGGTGTGCTACTATCACCTGAGTACTCAGTCACAACCTTGGATACCTCATTAATGGATACCACAACAATGGATGGCACCTCCTCAATGGTGGACACCTTTGTGTCTCTTTGCACCTCATCAATGGAAGGTCTTGTGGATGTGTGCTCTACTCGCTCCCCCAAGGTGTCAGCCAGAGCTATCAAAGGAATCTTCAACAAGGGTGACTCTTGTGTCACATTGGACACATTGACATGCTCCTCATGCTCTAGTGTTCCCAAAAATTCCTCCTCCTTAGGCTCCTGATATCTAAAGCCGGGTCTCCACTAGCAAAAGTGCCCCCTGGTCTCACCCTCTAATTGTCCCTCTCCCGTCTTCTCCTTTTGAGCAGATCTGGTGCCCTAATTTTGTCGACTTTCCCCACACAATGTAGATGGTTGCACCCCCATAGCCTGCGCACCACTAATGTCTCTGCTGTAAGGATGAGAATGGATTTGGTCCGACACCTTCCTCAACTGGGCCAATCTCTCATCATTCCAATGGATTCCACCCCATAATTCCTACATACTAAATCTTCTTTGAGCTATAAGTTGTCTATGATTTAACACGTCACTATGCATACATACTCAAATCTTCCATGATCTAGATGGCTACCCCATAGCTGGCCGAGATCATGGCTCTGATACCACTGTAATGATCCTAAAAAGGAATGTAAGTGATATACAAATCCTGCAACCAATCCAACAATTAGAAAAAAAAATATATACATTAAGAACCAATGGAAACACTAGAAATAGAGAACTGCTGAGCCATTTTATTACTTCTTCAGGAGAAAAATACAATAGTAAAATATAATGTTGCACCTAGGTTTGTCTCAATGGACAAGCTTGACAAAACCTAGGTGAGAAAATGCTAAACTGAAGGATGCAACAACTGCTGCACCAAACTGAACTGCGTTGCCCTAGAAAAATGCTATGGCTGCTAACTTTGAAGGTTTAGAATCATTGCTTCATGTGCTCAGAAAATTATGAGATTTTAGCTCCTTGCTCCTTGGCCTAAACACAAAAAAACCCATGGAGGAATTGGCCAAATATTGACCTCAGAATTTTGGCCCAAATTCCCCTTAGTTCCTCCAATTTTTGGCTGAGTTGGGACCCCTATTTGACCCCTTATATCTACCCAGAAAATTCTATCATATTAGGATTCTGATGCTTTCCCAAAACCTAGAAAAACCTAGAAAGGGTTTCCCTTGGTTCCAACCTTCAAAAATTGACCTTTCATAGCTTGACCCTCCCCCAATTTCGAATTTTGTTGTTATGACTGATCCTGTCAATCTATGCTCTCCCAACTCCAACAATCCTCCTCAAATGACCCTCCAAGTTATCTCCCACTTCTCCAGGCCAGTTCCAACTCTATAATTCCTTCCTCCAACTCCCACGTGAGCTGAGTGGTGGCTCTCTGTGCAGGACCGAAGTAACTGTAAATCGAATTGCTGGGATCCTGGCTCTATTGGCTCCAAAACTCACAAGAAAGGTTGAACCTTTGTTGCTATCCCAATCCTATAACTCTCCCGAAATTTTTTTGATCATGGATAGATCCAAAATCCCCCTTCTTATTCTCCAACTAGACATAAATACACACTCCCTGTTGTGGCTGAATGGTAGTGTTGTACACACTCTCGGAATTCTTGAAATACTTATGGAACTACCTCTCTAGGGCGGGCACAGATGGTCCCCCAAAGCAGAGGTTGAATCTCCCACTTGAGAGATTCGTGGCTAAATAGCCGGTTGACTCAGCTAAACAACAGAGCGAACAATCAAGTAATTTTGATTACAAGGTGTAAGAATGAATCCAAGTGAGAGCTCTCTCCTCCTTTTATCTTTGTGGGCCTTCCTTGCCTTATGTGGGCCCCTCCATCCAGCACTTAGAATTCCATCCAAACCATTCGAATGGCCTAGTTCAAATTCCCATGTGGGTGGCCCCCACCTTCCACTAGCAACCAAATTAAGTTGAATTTCCTCCTAAGTCCCTAAGTCGAAAATGTTGGGTTCTTTCCCTTACCCAAAATTGTGCAAAAATGTGTGGAAACACCCTGTTACAAATGTGTTTGACAAGGGACATGACATTGACGTAACTTCATTCTGGGTTAACCAAAGGGTGCTCAAATTGTATGGCCTGATGAGGCTTGACTTAAGCTGATAAGTTATGCTGCATGTATAATTTGAAAGGTGCCATAATTCCATGTTGATGATTTATAGCCAATGTGGGGTCCATTGTGGGTGGACCCAGAATGTTGGTACATTAGTTATTTGTGCTATTTGACCGATGAGGTCATGTCTTGGTCATGAATTAAGTGTACACGGTTATCAACATAGCATATAGGTCTTAAAGAGCATGGGACACATTCATGACAAAGGACTCAATTTGTACTGTGCAGTCGAGTGAGTTGACTACTTTGGGGTCATTTCACTTATCTTCTCTGATCAAGGTATGTTAAGCTATGGTATGTTCTATGCTTATAATAGTTTACTTCTTTTCCTTATTATATTTCATAGATTAGCAATCACATATACATAAAGGAAAGTGCAGATAGAACATTAAACGATTGATAGAAAACAAGCCAAGACAAGAGACACAATGTGTGGGGAAACCCTTTGATCAAATCTTCTTTTATCTTCAATAATTCAGCAGAGAGAAATAGTACAATAAATCTGATTCAAATTAGTAGTAGCAAACCCTAGATCAGCAACATCAACATTAGCGGCTTCATCATCAAACTAGGGCAGACGATATCTCACAAATTGACCGTCGGATCGGCTTGATTCCACCACCAAAAGTTGTACTTCTAGAGGAGGTTCAGATGAACTTACAACATAGTTCAGATGAGGAGATATTCTAGTCCACGCAGGTCAAACTTTACTTCTGCAGTTGCAATTTCAGTTTCGGCAGCTTCTGGCTTCAAACTAGGGCAGTCGATATCTTGCAAACTGTCCATCGAATTGACTTGATTCCACCACCAAAAGTTGCAGCTTTCAGAGGAGGTTCAGAGGAACCTATAATGTAGTTTAGATGAGGAGATCTTGTAGTCCACATAGGTCAAACTTTACTTCTGCAGTTGTAGTTTCAGTTTCAGCAGCTTCCGGCTTCAAACTAGGGCAGTCGATATCTTACAAACCGTTTGTCGGATTGACTTGATTCCACCACCAAAAGTTGTGGATTTTAGAGGAGGTTCAGATGAACCTATAGCACAGTTTAGATGAGGAGATCTTCTCGTCCACGCAGGTCAATCTTTACTTCTGCAGTTGCAGCTTCAGTTTCAGCAGAGTCCGGCTTCACATGTGTGAGGGAGAGACCCTTTTTTGTGCAATAGAGAAGAGACTCTTTTCTGTGCAGTAGAGAGAGAGAGAGATGTGATGAGATGAGTGAGTGAAAATGAGGAAAAGTCCTCCTGTATTTATACACAATTTTTGATGTTTGAATAGATGCGAATGTTGGGCTTCTAAGCCTACATGAGTTGTAGGTCGACTTGATAACAATTCCATAATAAAAATAAATTCATATCTCCATGAATACTTATCGGAATTGGATGATCTTTATATCAATCCTACACCTCTCGACGAGAGGAATCTGATAAAAATATTATCAGCCATGAATAAGATGACCCACAGGAATTTTTTCCCTAGCTGCCAATTTTAACACTCCCTCTCAACTAGGGAGAACTTCATCTGCAATCTGTTTATCGGTCGTTACTATTCATCCATCAAATGCACTGGCCTGTATAGCCCGACCCTTGCCCTACTCTACTTTATTCTGCCTGTTCTGCTTTGTCTTGTTCTGCCCTATACTGATCTGTATGGCTCTACTCTGTTATGCGTTGCTCTACTTTATTATGTTCTGCTCTACTTTTTTCTAAATTATGAAGAAGAAGAAATGATTGAGGATGTATGATACTGACTCAAAGCTAGTCTCAAAGTATGTACCACTAGTCCCAAACTAGTCTCAACCACCCCGAAGTCAGTGTCATAGTGAGTACAACTCCACTGGTCGCAGACCAGTATCATCCTCCACTGACTCAAAGTCAGTCTCAGAGTGCGTACCACTGGTCCCAAACTAGTCTCACTGACCCGAAGTCAGCTTCATAGTAGGTACCACTCCTACCACTAGTCCCAGACCAGTATCACAGTCTCAGAGAGTGTACCACTGGTCCCAGACCAGTCTCAACGGACCCAAAGTCAACGTCATAGTATGTACCACTCTCATTGGTCCCAGACCAGTACTGCACTGACACAAAGTTAGTCTCAGAGTATGTACCACTGGTCCCAGACCAGTCTCAAGCGACCCGAAGTCAGTGTCATAGTATGGTACAACTCCTACCACTGGTCCCAGACCAGTATCAATGATCCCGGATCAATGGAGGTCATCCTAGCATAGGGAGTACGGTAGATACAACGATGCATCCATCGGTACTACTATGGTCCCTAACTTCATTTCCCTTCTCATTGATCAGATGAGAGGTACTTCCCATGAGTCCCAAACTGCATGGGTAGGATGCCTCAACAGGAGAACTAATCAATCCTGTCCTCACAGGAGAACACATCAATCCTGCTACAATTACCATGGAGAACACATCAATCCAGGCCTCACAGGAGAACACATCAATCTTGCTACAATCGCCATGGAGAACACATCAATCCAGGCCTCACAGGAGAACACATCAATCCTACTACAATCGCCATGGAGAACACATCAATCTAGGCCTCACATGAGAACACATCAATCTTGCTACAATCGCCATGGAGAATACATCAATCCTGCTACAATCGCCACGGAGAACACATCAATATAGGCCTCAGAGGAGAACTAATCATCCTGCTACACAGGAGAGCAAATCATCCTGTTCCACAAGAGAGTGAATCATCTTGTCCCACAAGAGAGCGAATCATCTTATTTTAGTGTGCACCAGTAAGGGAGGGTGAGTCACCCTATGGTCATATGTTGCTCCAGTAAGAACCGCAAACCCTTAGAGCTCCTAGAGCTCAATGTATGCAACATGCAGGACCCTTGTACAAGGGTTTCTTGAAAACTCCAAGTCATTTGGGAAAATCATAGATTAGATCTTTCCTCGGGGCTTTGACAAGGTGTATCGACCTGTACATCATCTTAATGCGATGGAGCCTCATTGCTCATCGGCTTACCATATCCTAGATGCTGTTTATCTACTGGAGTAATAGACGAATACGAGATTCCTCAATAATCGAATACCACCTCTGGTTGTTACAGAGAATCATAGTGGTATGTATTCAAACAACTCATTGAAGAGCTTCCCCAACCAAGTAGCTTCATACGAGATCATACTCGTAGATATGTATCTGGTCTTAGTGGTGCTTATGGCAACCGACTTCTGCTTCCTGCTCATCCATTATATCGAAGCAGAATCCAAAGAGAAACAACACTAAAAAGTGCTCTAGTAATCCTCCACACTACCTACCTAATCAACATTCGAATAATCATGCAGTTTCATATTTCTGACAGTGTATCTCAATCCATGAGAGATTGTCTCCTGAGGACATCTCAGAATATTCTTGGCACAAATCTAGTGAGGCTCAACCAAATATGAGCTCACAATGCTAACTGCAAAACATATGTTCGGACGGAGGTTCACCAAGAACATCAACGCGAATGAGTTTTTGAAACTCAGAGGCATTTCCCAAATCTGGTCCGCCATCACCACCATATAACTTCTGAAAGTTAAGATCCTCGAGGTAGTCACAGGCTTACAGTCCACCATACCAAATCTTTTCAGAAACTTCACCACATATTTTCCTTGAGATAGGAAAATTTCCCTTGGCTTCTGCCACACTTCAAGTCCTTGGTTCTTCATTTCAAATTCAAAAGCCAACTCCCTCTTACATTTCTGAATGAGAGGGTATGCACCTGTTCGAAAGAGGTCATCCACATACAACACCAGTATGAGAGGCTTGTCATCTTCAACCTTAAAGTAAAGGTTGGGATTGGCTTCACTCCCAGTGAATCCTAGCTTCATCAAGTAGCTATCGATCCTCTCATACCATGCTCGGGTTGCTTGCTTTAGCCCATAGAGAGCCTTCTTCAACCTGCATACATGAGATTTTTAATCATAAATCTCAAATCCTTCGGGTTGCTCCACATAGACCTCTTCTTTGATCGAATCATGCAAGAATGTGGTCTTGACATCCATCTGATGTAAGTTCTATCCTTGTGAAGCCACAAGGGCTATGATCAAGCGGATGGTCGTATATCTGGCAACAGGTGCAAATATCACATCATAGTCTATACCTTCCTTCTGCGAGAAACGATGAGCAACAAAATGAGCCTTATACTATTCTGTACTTCCATCTGTTGCAGCCTTACCTTGTAAAGCCATTTTGAAGTAACAAGTGTCTTGTCCAGGGGTCTGGGAACTGCTTCCCAGACATCATTCTCCATAATGGTCATAGCATCCTTCCATACTTGATGCTTGATGGCATCTGAGAATGATGAAGGCTCATTTTGTATGATTGTGCTCATGATGGTCAGGTATCCCTGATACCTGTTAGGTTTCTTACTTTCACAGAAGGTTCCTCGGGGTGCAGCATGTCCTTTAGCATCATCAAGTATCCCCCTAAGCCATGAATACCTCTTCATAGAAGAGGAAGACTCAGGTGGATAAATAGGATCCATGGGTTCCTCCACACCAAGCATTGTTACATCATCTACCGATAGAGACAACTTCGACAATCGTATGGTTCTTCCTTTCCACCACACCATTCTGCTCAGGAGTATGTGGTGTAGTAGTCTCCCTCTTAATGCCAGCCTCAGATATGCCTGAGTGAAGCAACTGTAATATATCGGAGGTCTTGCTTTGGCTTGAGGGGAATGGTCCCCTTTTGAGCTTTCCTTCAGCACATATTGGACATACACCTTCTTTCTCTACTCGGAATTCAGGCATCCCCATCGCCATTTGTCTTACATCGAGTAGAGCTTTATAATAAAGGGGGGAAACCTCCGATGCCAAAGTTCAGACTGAAGAGATGTGTCATAAGACATGACACCTAGCGGACTTCCATCAACCTGATATAATAAATCAACACGAAAGCCAAGAGTAAAGGCATCATTAACATTATTTTTCCATATACATACCTTGCCATCGTTGAAGGTTACCTTGTAGCCTTTGTCTTCCATTTCAAAGATGGACACCGATTTCTTTCGGAGGTTAGATGCATTTAATACATCCTAGAATTTCTAGCCTTATTAAATGGTTGTCCTCTTCCTTGATTCCCAGCTCTCCTCTTACCTTTGCTATTGAATTTGTCATCGCTTCGATTACCATGAGAGGGATTTTGATCATCGTCACGGTGAGAGTCCTTTCTATCAGGGCATTCTCTTGCATAGTGACCTGCTTTATTGAAAATGTAACATTGTCCTTTTCTTCCACCCTTAGGTCCATCCTTTCTTTTTGATTTAGTCCCATAATTATTTCTTTTCTTAGCATGAGAAGAAAAGGCAGCAGGAGGACCTTTAGGCATGGGAATTTCTTTCTCTTCTACCCTTATTTCTTCTTGAATGCATCTAGCCATTAATTCCTTGAAACCGGGAATTACATTATTTTTCAGAAGAGTAGTCCTGAACACGTACCATTCGGATGGTAATCCTCCAAGAGTCGTGAGTGCCATTTCCCTGTCACTAATAGCCTCCCAATAGATAGGAGATCGTTCCTGATTTTAGTGATCCTTAAGAAGTATGCTTGCATACTCTCATATTTACCCTTCTTAATTTCCTTCAGCTTATTTCTAAGAAACAGAACTTGATTTGCATCATTTACTTTAAATAAACTCACTAGTCTATCATAGATTTCCTTGGAGGTGTTCAGGTTAGAGATGTAGGCCACCAAATGCTTTTCGATAGAGTCCCAGATGATCTACTGTTTTGACTTCTCTGGTTTTCCAATTGTTCCAGGCAACAACAGATGCATTTGATGGAGGCTAAACGATATTGCCTCTTACATGGTCCAACACTCCTTGGTATTCTAGGGTTAGATCGATAGACATCTTCCATCCGTGATAATCAACTTTCTCATGGAGCTTGTCTTCGGTAGGAAAGAATGTTGAGGACCCCATAGTTCTTTTAGGATAGCCTTTCCAATCTTCTCTTAAGTGATTGCTCTTGCTCTTGCTCGGGCTTTGTCTTCACCTCAGCTCTTATTCCATGTTAAGTTATGGTATGTTCTATGCTTATAATAGTTTACTTCTTTTCCTTATTATATTCCACAGATTAGCAATCACATGTACATAAAGTAAAGTGCAGATAGAACATTAAACGATTGACATAAAACAAGACAAGGCAAGAGACACAAGATGTGGCGGCTAGGCAGGGACAAACCCCACAATGTGTGGGGAAACCCTTTGATCAAATCTTCTTTTATTTTCAATAATTCAGCAGAGAGAAATAGTACAATAAATCTGATTCATATCAACAGTAGCAAACCCTAGATTAGCAGCATTAGCATTAGCGGCTTCATCATCAAACTAGGGCAGACAATATCTCACAAACCGACCGTCAGATCGGCTTGATTCCACCACCAAAAGTTGCGGCTTTTAGAGGAGGTTCAGATGAACCTACAATGTAGTTTAGATGAGGAGATCTTCTAGTCCACACAGGTCAAACTTTACTTCTGTAGTTGTAATCTCAGTTTCGATAGCTTCCGGCTTCAAACTAGGGCAGTCGATATCTTGCAAATCATCCGTCTGATTGACTTGATTCCACCACCAAAATTTGCAGCTTTCAGAGGAGGTTCAGATGAACCGACAGTGCAGTTTAGATGAGGAGATCTTCTAGTCCACACAGGTCAAACTTTACTTCTGCAGTTGCAGTTTCAGTTTCGGCAGCTTCTGGCTTCAAACTAGGGTAGTCAATATCTTGCAAACCGTCTGTCGGATTGACTTGATTCCACCACCAAAAGTTATGGCTTTTAGAGGAGGTTTATATGAAACTATAGCACAGTTTAGATGAGGAGATCTTCTAGTCCACGCAGGTCAATCTTTACTTCTGCAGTTGCAGCTTCAGTTTCAACAGCGTCCGGCTTCACATGTGTGAGGGAGAGAACCTTTTTTGTGCAGTAGAGAAGAGACTCTTTACTGTGCAGTAGAGAGAGAGAGATGTGATGAGATGAGTGAGTGCAAATGAGGAAAATTCCTCCTGTATTTATACACAACTTTTGATGTTTGAATAGATGCGACTGTTGGGCTTATGAGCCTACATGAGTTGTAGGTCGGCTTGATAATAATTCCATAATCAAAATAAATTCATATCTCCATGAATACTTATCGGAATCGAATGATATTTATATAAATCCTTCACCTCTCGACGTGAGGAATCTAATAAAAATATAAATACAAGGTAAGATGATTGGTTAGTTCATTTTTTTAATTTTGACTAGTTGAGGAAAATCGATCGGCTAGGTATTTTTGACTAATCTAGTCGAGTTGAGCTAAGTTGAATAGTTGGGATTATATTGATTGGTTCTATCTTCTCTAGTCGAGGTAAGTTCACTGGTTTGGGTCATTCTAGTCTAGTTTATCGAGGCATGTTGACTGGTTTAGGTCGTATCGACTGACCCTGCCTAGTTGTATCACATCGAGAGATATGCATGTGGCCTTATGTCTGAGTAAGCTCAAGAGAGATAAATTTCTTTTGTATAGTTACATTGGCACAAACATGTTTGTTAACGTAATGAATAATGGCTTTCATGGACTTGGTGCAATAGGAATTGTGGTGGTTAAAGAGATGTAAGGATTTAGGCATGCATAAAGTTAGGAAGCGATCTCAAAAAATCTCTTAGTATAAATTCTTGCAAAGTAGGTCGAGAACTTGTTGGTGGTCATTTGGAAGAGGATTTGATGTCATTTGGAAGACACACTCTTGAGGTGATCTCCTCCTCTCCACGTCTTGGGTTTTTGGAGAAGGAGTGAGACACCAAGAGGAATACGCTAGCCTAATGGTGATGCCCTAGACACAGTTCCTACCAAAGAAGGTCTTCACATAGCCCTATATTCATAGTTCTAAACACTGCACAAAGGAGGACTAAAACAAACCTAATCTATCCATAGTTATGGAGTCCCTTATTTACTCAACAAGAGGCCCTTACATGTAGTTGGGAGAAGCCCTAATACGTTAATACACAGTAAAAGATGGAGGTCGAACACTATCCTAAATATGGAATGCCCTAACTGATGTTCTAACGCAGTCATAAAGATAGATCCTATTGCTGTCATGAAGAGATCTAAACACAGGGATCTGATTGGTGTCTAAATGTAGTATCCTAGGCATATGCACAACAAGAAGGGACACACTGGTGCCCTAGAAGCAGTCAAGGAATAAATGTATACACAGTCTATGGAGGGATCTAAGCCGCAGTTTATGAGGGTGCTATGGGCAGCTCAAGGTGGCTCCAAACAACATCATTTAAATATGCACTAGGATGCTGACATTAAAGGCTTCAATCCGCAGTTGAGGAGGACTATTCGAGGTAGGTTGTTTTCAGGAGAAAAGCAGTTGGGTGCTGTCTTGAAAGAAGCCTTGCACAATCATCTAGCCACTTGTTGTAAGTAATAGCGTGGTCATGTTTTGGTATAATATGCTAGGCATAAGTATCCACTGAAGAGAAGCTATGAGGTTGTTGTTTGAAGATTGAATGAGACCTGTTGGAAGAATAGACTGCTACAGCCAGTCGCTTTGCTAGGCTGCAAGCCATAACAAGAAGCTAACACTGTTCCATGGGAATATTGCAGCATGCATGTGGCAGTATGGGTTAGGAGGGGCTCTCCTAGATGGTTTGCAGCCCTTGAAGGACTCAGTTACCTAATAGCTTGGGAGCAGTACTGTAATGAGAACAACTCAGTGATGGATGCAGCAAAGTGCAACACATGGGTACAACATGATGCAGCACCGTGATGATGAATGGTGTGATCAATGAAATATACTATGATAGGTGAAGCAATCACCTTGGAGAATCAGTTGAAGCAACATGTATTCAACAGATCTCATATAGATATTGAAATTCAAAGTGTTGACTTCTGTTGTAAATGTACTATCTCTCTCTCTTTCTCTACTGAACTTTGAAGAACATAAAAGAAGAATTAATCAAGGGTTTCCCCACATTAGGGTTTGTCCCTGGTTGGCGCCACATCTTGTGTCCTCTTGTCTTGGCTTGTCTTCTACGATTTATATTTATGTTCTATCTGCGGTTTACTTTAATATTGATGTGATTGCTAATGTAGAAAAGATATTGGAAAATTAAAATAAATTCCTCTAGCATAGAACATACCTAAAATTAACACTTCCACAGTTGAAACAAATAAGAGGATGCTTACCTTTTAGCTTGGATCCTTTCTTTAGACTTTGTACAAATTCCACCAATTCAGATTCAACATTGGATTCATCACTGCTGATATTCCATCCTTTTCCCTTTTTTGATTTTGAGGCCTTGAATGTTGCATCTTTGGAACTTGAGATTCCTTTTCTCATCTCATAGGTAATGAGAATTCCATGAAGTTCATCCATTTTGAGAGTGTATAGTTCCTTCATTTCTTCTATAACACTTATTTTGGAGTCAAATCTATCTGGGAGAGATCTTAAGACCTTTTGAACAACATTTCTTTCTTGAATCTTTTCTCCCAATCCCTTAAGAGAGTTGGCTACTTCAGCTACTCAGAGGAAGTATGATGCAATATCTTCTTCATCACCCATTTTCAGACCTTCAAACTACCTCCTATGAGTTTGAAGCTTTGCCTTTTTAAACATGGAGTCCCCATCATATAAGCTAACCAATTTATCCCATACTTCTTTGGCCGAGTCACAATTCAAGACTTTCGTAAACTCAAAATCAATAATTCCACTGGTAATGGAATTTAGAGCTTTGGCATTGGCAATATAGGCTTTCCTTTCCTCTTGATCAATAGGAAGAGTGGGAGGGGTATTGTACCCATTCAGGATAACGTTCCAAACTTCAAGTTTAAGGGACATTAAGTAATAAGAGATTCTCTTTTTCCAAAAACCAAAATTAGTACCATCAAACAAGGGAAGCCTTCCTGCTATCATTTCTTGATTCTTCATTGTAACTAAGAATCCTTCTTCCAGCTATTAGGCTGATTCTGAAGAATTTGGCTCCAATACCAATTGTTGGAAACACTGAGAGGGGGGTGAATAAATATTTATTTTCAATTTTTATTATTACCAGTTAAGATTATTTACAATTTTAATCAAAGTCATGATTTTATTAAATATAGAAAAAGATTGAATACAATATCTCATGAGTTTTTCCAAGCACCAACTTGGACTTTGATGAGGCTCCAACCTCTAGGGATCCTACCCTATCTTACCAAGGCACCAACCTTGAATTTAGGAGCACCAACTCCAACGACACCAACCCTTCCAATTGTGAGGCACCAACCATAAGGGCTCCAACCCTATAGTTTTACTCTGTCAAGAAATGTTTGATTGTATTATATTGCTTCCAAGAACTTCTTTACCAAATCTTGTCCTTGTAGTCTTTGCAACAGTTCGTTGTCTGCACTATGGCTTCACTTCGGGTCTGAACTTTCCTAGATGAATCAGGTCAAAAGATTGTCCTCCCACTTTGTCTTATGCTTCCTTTTTCGCTCGGATTTCGGCTTCTATTGTACGTTTGTCTTCTACTAGATCTTTAGCTTCTCAACCTTTGGCTTCCTTTGTCTTTTCAAGTTCATGAGTTGTGAACTTTTTAATTCTTCTTTGTGCCTAATGCCCAATTGATGCCTTTAGTTAAACGTTTTAACTTGTACTTATACGAGTTTCATCAATGACTTGAGAGACACATTTATTGGAGGGAGGTCAACTTGTTTATTTATGAGGAGACTAGAGAGGTTATAACCATGTTATAATAGAAGTCTAGTAGTCCCCACATACCACGTCATCGTTAATCGCAATCGTAAATTTCAGAGGTGTTATCGTTCTATGATTTTGAATATTGGCAAGATAAAAGTCACAAAATATACATCAAACCACTTATGAGTGTAGGACCTAGCAATCCTGGACTCAGAGAGGGCTCTCTATACAATTATGTTTTAACTTTGTTTTTAGTGCTGGAATATTTTAGGCTAGATATTAAGAATAAAAATATTGTTTGTTTGTTTGTTCATTTGGTTGGAGAAAGATCATTTTTAAACATTTTCCATTGGGCAATGGAGTCATAGGCCGGGTGGTAACATCAATTTTACAGAGCATTTACAAGGCAAGCTAACTGTCCTCACTAGATCTTTTAAAGAAGAATGATAAATGGAATGACAGATAATGATACCAATTAGGATTACAAAACATTTAAGTATTTTGTAATCGTACTTCAGAAGAAAACATAGATATTGTAAATACAGATAGCAGTAAGGTGCTCCAACAACATATCTTAAACTATAATTTTTGTTTTACAATGAGAAGTGAAAATGTATGGATAAGTAAACAAAAATACATTAAACACAGAGAGAAAAACATCACCAGGTCAAAACAGATCAAGTATCGTATAAATTGTCCTTTTATTGATGCTCCAGCTCGAAATTACAATGCTCCAAATAGAAAAATAGTTGAGATGACTAGGGTCCAACCCTTAATACTCCGAATGCATGGAGTATTTAAACATAAACTACAATGATTTTCCTTGTACACTTGGTGATCTATTATTTATTACAATGAAGGCAAAATTGACTAATTTAGCTAAGGAGTAGCCACGCTGAGAAAACTAGGAAAGGTGTCCCTCCTTTTCTCGAATGTTGTTGCCTGAAGTGTTAGTTAGACTGGAGTGGTTTTGCTGACGTGGCTGGTGTTGACTCAAACCTGTATGACTACTCTAGTCATCCTTGTCTCGTTCTTCCTGGTAGTCACATAAGTCACTCCACGCTTCCCCTTCAGGGATCTTAATTTTGATTAACCTTCGGTACACCTCATCAGCATCAGTGTATTTGGCAAATGATGGCTTGACCAAAAATACATGCTTCAGCTCATGTTGAATGTAAATCTGATTGCTGATTGCTTCTAGTAAAGCTTTTCCTGTTATGTTGCCTTTGATGTTTGACAGATTTGCAACATCTATGGCTATGCCTTGAAGCTTCTTGACATAATCCCCTATGTCCATGAGTTTTTCATTTATAACAAATAGAGAGGGAAGACCCTTTTGATGCAGAGGTTGCATTCTGTTAAAAAACCTGTTTACTGTCAACTCTAAAACTTGGCACTTTTCCTTCAGTTGCACATTTAAACTCTTCTTTGTCAGCACCTTCTTGACTTGTAGTATGGTCTCTGTCCTGTCTGCCACTCCCAAGTCTTCCAGCTCATATTTGTTTCTTGCATTCAAGAACTTGATAATTATGTTTGTTTTCGCTAGCATATCTCCCAACTCTATGTTGGTGGCTGAAATGGCTTCTTTGGCTTTTTCTAGAAACTATTTCTGCTAAAAAATAATTTGGATGCTAGGCCAAATTTCATTCATCCGATCTATGATATTATGCCAAATGATTTCCTTAACCCTCCCTAGAGTATTCCCAATGGAGGATTATTTTTTTCTGACTTCTAAAGCTTCTCAATCAATGCCTTTGTTCTCTGCATATCTACCAAGGGGTTATCTTCAGTCCTTTTAATCTGATCTTGTAGCACACTAACTTGGGATTCCAGCTTTTTAATTTCTTCATTTTTCATATTCATTCCCTCCATAGATCTTTCCAACTATTCCGTACTGCTTCCTGCTCCTGTTGTTGTACGTACTGGAGTAGTTATGGGGAGGGCCATTAGACGAAGGGTCTCCATTGTGGTGATAAACATCTGTGTTGATTTTTCTTTTTCCTACACCATCTTTTCTATCTCTGTCTCCATCTGTTTGATTTGGATGTACTGCTCTACTATAAGTTTCATCATGTCAGCTTTTATGTTCTTTGTTTCCTCTATTTCCTTGGTCAGTGGTTCATGTGTAGTAGGCATCTTGAGCTTCTTCTTCAGAGCTGCGATGTCTAGCTCTTTCTTCCTTATCACTTCTTCAGCTGCCTTGGTATCTGAGGGGTCATACCTAATTTTTATTATTAAGTCTTCCAAAGAATTAATCTTGGTGTCCTTTGATAATGATGAAATTCTCTCCATATTCAACTGAGACTGAGCATTTGAAAGGGCTACCTGCATTTTGAACAAATTCATGGAAGTGCTGGTCAAAGTAGATGAAATCATTTCACTTGTTTGCTTGTGCATCTCCAGCTGATCAATTGGATGCACATTTTTGACATCAAACTCAAATGAAGTTTGCTTGTAGTTTGCTGGAGTTTTAGACTCGAATATTTATGCCTCCAAAAATACCATATGCATCTTGCCCTTCTCTGAGTCAAAGGCAGAGAGAAGTCTGCCTTGTGCAATTGCACTCTGCTTCCAAAATTGAGCTTTTCATTCCTAATTTTGATTTCCCTGAAGCTATCAAATACAATTTCCTCTTTCTCTTTAGTCACCTTTTTAGATGAGGACACTTGAAAAGTTTGTTGTCTTTCTGAAGTAGGAGTAGGAGGAAATGATTGTCCTCCAGCTGGTGAAGAATTTGTAATATAAATTATTTTGATCACTGTCTATGGTGGTGATCCTTTATCTATATCCATGTGTTTTTTTTTGGCTTTCTTTTTGTACTTCAATATGAACTCTTTTAAGAAATATCAATTCCTAGTGACTGCTCTTCTCTGAAGCTCTTCCCTGTTATTCCTTTATCTAGCTCTTTTCCCTTTTCATACATTTCTTCGGTAGTTTGTTTCTCCTGTGGCCTTGGGGTTTGTGCATTGGATGAGGGATTACTTGCTCCTCGACCTCCTGTAATGTATCTGGCATCCACTCTGTTTGATTCATGTATTTTTTTATTTCAGGTCTTTGAGTGTGGATGTAGGTCGTGGATTTATTTTCCACCCTCTTCTTAGAAATAATACCCCAAGGATCATAAGACAAAGTGAAGATATGGTGAAATTAATCTCTCTTAGTCTTCTATCTACCTTCTCTCGTGCAACTCTGCTATTGCAAATGAAGGGACCAATTTGGGACTTGATCTTGAATTGGGATCTCTTCTTGGCTTCTACAAAATGCATCTCATCTACACTGATCATCTATCTAATATACTCTAATGCAAAGATCCTCGTCGGGAGGAACTTTGGCAACTTGTAGGGGGGCAATTCATAACCATACACTCTTATTTCAGTGTAGTTTTGGTACAAGTACCAATCACCAGTTTTGTCTTGATCATACAGTTGCATAATTATTTTTATGTCTTCACTTATCCTTGGTTCTGCAGTTCCACTGAGGAGGCTCATTGTTGGGTGTACAAATATTTCCACAAATGTCTTGTAACTGAAATCCTTTTGATCTTTCATAACCAAGGTTGTCCAAAATATCACTGATTGAGGCTCACCTTCATCATTCATTTTGATCAATGAAAACTGAAACCTATCTGCCTGAAAATACACAAACATGTAAACCAACACTGAGGAATAATGAAAACTTCTTCTGTGAAAAAGTTGACAAGTTGTTCATGTATTACATTTGCTAGAAACTGGCTGAAGTTGGCTTGGATTCAGTGGAGGGGATATATAAGAAAGATATAATAGCTTCATCAAGCCATTGATCAGAATAATAGCCAAGGAGGTAGGAAAGAACTGAGGCAATATGTCTAGTTCTGTAAGGCAAAACAGAGGAGGAATAAGGAGGGTTTTTGCTTGGCAAAGGTGTGTTATCGACCATGAAAAGCTCTAATGTTTTAGCTCTTTTGGAGAAATCAAGCTTTTGGTACATTTCAATCAAAACTTCATGTGAGAAAGGGACAACTCCTTCAATAACTGGGGTCTGCATCATCTGCATGATTGATTGAGCATCAATTGTGAATAAAATATGTCCTGTTGGGGACATCACTACTCTTTGTTGTGGGTTGTAAGATGAATGACACTTCCTGATTAGTTTCTGGACAACTTTGTGTTTTAGGGAAGATATAGAAAGGTAGGTTGGTGTCCCACAGGCCTATGTCATCCATTTCCTCCATGAATTTGTCCTCCCACCAACAATATATTTTTAACATATCAAATTCTGAGAGGGTTTCATGGATCTTGAAATCCGTGTCAGCCAATGATAAATTATCTAAATCCAGTGGTGGGTGCACCATTGGGTTGAATATTTCTGGTTCTTTCTACTTAGGTGTAATTGTTGTCTACTCTGTAATAGAAAAGGATGAAAGAAGCGGGATTTGAACAGAAATGGGATTCAAGAATAGGAATTGATGATCATTGCTTGAAAATTAGTAATCCTGGATTGTGCTTTTGTTCTCTTGCGTTGCTTTGCATTTCCTGCAATTAGATGAATGGAGTGGGAGGAAGTGCCTACAGGTGAACAATAACATTTAAAGTTTGAACTCGGCGCAAATTTGGTGGTTTTATGATTTGAAATCAAGCCATTGGATTGACTTAATTTGGCATGGGTTTGTTGGCTAATGTCCCGACCTCATTTATGGCTCAATGGTGAGAATGGGAATGATTGGATGGGTGGAATGGTTTGGCACGGTGAGGTGGTGATTTTTCAATGGTCACTTGGGTGAGTCATTTGGACAATACCCGATACAACTTTTTCGGGGGCCTGCAGAGCGGTAGGCATATGGGGGGGGGTGCGAACTCACGAGAGCACGACATGTAGGGGAGTGGAAACTGCTGACTTCGGACCCCCCCACCCCCCCCCCCCCCCCCGCCCCGCCCCCGGATTAACTTTCAGATGGTGGCGGGGGGGGGGGGATGTGGGCAATTCGATCGGGCAGAGTGAGTGGAGATGAGGGGAAATATGGTGGGTTGGTTAACGATGACGTGATGGGTGAGTGCATGGTGGGGTCGGGTTATGAATGGGGCAGACTATAGGAATATGAAAGGGCAAATAAATAAGGTTTAAAGGGGGGGGTGATTATTAATGTGTCATAAGCCCCTTTTCCTTACAAATTTTGTTATCCGACCTTAGAAAGATCGAATTTTCTTCAAACCTTAGGAAATGTCTTCCAATTTTTTAAGAAGGTCCTTTGATACCCCTTCTTTATTCTCTGATTCTACCTACCCTTATTCTCTATCCTAGCATTTTTTGTTATTTTTCATTTATAGGGTGCATTTAGACTTGCAGACCCTTTCATTGTTTTTTTTCTTTTCATCCCTTTTCTTTTAAGATCTAACCTAATCTATCACTTATTTCTCCTCTTTGGTCCAGATTAAATGGTTGGACCAAATTCCATTTCTACTTAGCTGATGGTTTGCCAAGATTTAACTGTTTGGCAACTCTTTATTTTCTAACCTATCAACATAAATTGAAATTTTTTCAATCATGCTTAAACTGTATGATTTGAACAATCTTTAGGGTTTTCTTTTTCTTTTTCTCCTTTTTTTTAATACCCTCTTTTCATTTCTTTTTCCTCTTTTTTTTTTTATGAAATCAATTGAAAATTGAAATCTATGAAAAATTTGAAACCTGCAAACTGTGAAATGCTTAATCACCTTCAGATCCTAGAAATTATAGGACCCTAACAAGAAGTCTCTTGCTACACAATATATCGGAGAGGCCCTTTTTAATAGTCATCCAAGGCCCACATGGAGGTCCCACATCCACATAATCAATATGTACCTCCTAACATTCCTAAAGGCAGGTGTGATAAACAAAAAACATCTCCTCGTCTAGGTCTAAAGCTCGTCCAACAAGACACTGGCTATTTACCATCATCTATCTGCCCGTGTTTCTTAAGTTAAGGCAGATCCTAACTTGAACTACTATCAACTACAACTTGAACTACCCCTACCAAATAGTATAGCCAAGACCATTCTAACTATCCCTATACCACTAATACTTCCATCTAGCCAACTATCCACTAATATTTATAGCAAATACTCACACCTACGCTTCACAATCGCAATCGCAACTTTTAACGTTAGTGATGTAACATAGCCGATACTCATATTTCTGATGAGGCAGATGTGATATAACATTAAACAATTGTCAATAGACCAGTCGGATCCACAACTTCTATCTTAATTAGCGGTTCAGGGGTTTATTGCAATCGGCAGTCTAAGGTGACAACCCTTTATGATTTGTGTACTTCCGATACCCAAACGTGATATTACATATAGGTATATTTTAATGGAGTTGCCGGGTCTGCATATTATATCGCAATCGGTGTTCTAACATTTCAACCTTTTAAGCCATGTGATATGAAAATTTTGATACACAGATGTGATATTACATTAGGGTGTTTTATAATGCAGCAATCAGGTCCACACCTTATATCGCAATCACGGTTTTTATTGTGACATCCCTTTATGACTTGCGATATGAAAGTTTATACCGTGGATGCGATATTGTATTATGGCATATTGTAGTGGAACCATCGGGTCCACAATACATATCATAGTTGGAAGATTTGGAGCCGTGATACATAATAAACCTTATGGTTTGCGATTATGCGACGGATGTGATATTCTATTGAGTTGTATTAAAATGGTGTAGCGGGTCCATAATGGTATCACAATCACAAGTTTTTGGGTTGTGAAATTTATGACTTTTGATATGTAACTTCTGATAGTGGCGGACGTGGTATTATATTAGAGCTTGTTCTATTGAAAAGTCGGGTCTGTAGCTCAAATCACAATTGGGGGTTTTGTGTGGTGGCATGTAATAGAGCTTGTCAATATTATATATGTCGATATGTTAACTCCTCCAGTTTGTTTTATGCACTGTGAACATTTTAAGAGGTTTCCACGGTTTATTCCTTCCTCCGGTAGATTTTCTTTGTCTTGGCTCATCACTCCTGTGGTTTCTCTTCACTCCTATGACTTCTAATACATTACTCCAATAGATCTTCTTTGATGGATTTCGATGAACTCTTCCTGCTCTTGTTGCTTCATGGATCTGCTCTGCTTGGCTTCACATCTTTATTTACTATCCATAATATTTCCATATTGACATTAATGACAATCTAGATCAATAAGGGGGAGTCCGATGATTGTTGCAGCCTCTAACAGAGAATCACAAAAGTAGCAAGCTTATTGGAGAAGCCATACAATGATGACTATGGTGGTTTGGAGTCTAGGATTCTAGGTACAAGAGAAAGGCCAAGGTGCAAAGAACAAAAAAGAGTTGGAAACCATTTCTCGGGTAACAAATGGGCTCCAAGCCTTTAAATTGGACCCTCTCCAATGAAAAGTGCTCTGAAACAACTTCCCAAAGGTGTGTAGAAGTCTACAAGCCTCCTGGATCAAGATTTATTCCCAAACAAAGTTTTGTGACTTAAGCCATGATATCAAAGTTAAAAGGTGATCAAAGGAAGGAATATCAGGACCTCGGAACTTCGTAACCTTAATGAAATTCCATTTTGAGAAAAGTTTCAATTTGAGAACAAGGAAGGAATGAGCAAGGAACTCTATGGTTTATTTCCTTGGAGGCTTATTTAAAAGAGAACCGAAAAGATCAAGCCAACCATTAGGAGCCAATTCTCAGAATGTTGGATATCGGACAAGGATCAAAACATCGGGACCCGATATTGGAAGGAACGGCAGACAACATATCCAAATATCAAAGTGGACTGAAATATCGAAAGGTCAAGACCATCAGAACCTCGTAGTTTTTTAAGTCCTTAGAATGAGTTCTTTTAAAAAGCGTTGAAGTTGTGAGGATAAGGATTTACAGAGAAAATCATTGAAAAACCAAAGGAGCGAGGGACCCTTTCTCTCCTCCAATAGGGCACATGGTAGTAAGTGATTGGAACTAAGAAGTTGATGAGGTAGATGAAATAAACATGACGTGGCCACATGGAGGACACGTGGCAGTCATATTCAACATTTTGGGTGGCCTAATAGGGAAAATCCAGGTGGCACATGTCACCACTAAGGAGATACCACGTGGAGATGATCACATCAGCATGATGTCATCTCGGAGGTCAGAATTTCGTAGGTTGGACTTTTCGTAACTCATGTCTATTTATTTTATAGGAAAGTTTTGATCTGATGTGTGGAGCTTCGATGTTGATTGGCACATGGTTGTGGGGACCCAAAGAACCAAGGGTGTAGAGAATGCCTTACACCTAAGTGTTATGGAAGTATATCGAACGTCAAATATTTCGAAACTCCTTTGTAATTGCATTTTGGAGAAAAGTTAAGTTGAAATAGGCTCTGATGTGTTGGCGCTTGGTCAAGGAGACTAATAGAACCAAGGGTGTAGAGCGAGGTTAGAACCTAAGTGCTATGGAGCATATCAAAGATTGAAGTTCTCGTAACTTTGTTATAATTCAAATTTGAGAAAAGTTATGAAATGTGGAGCTTCTGATGTTGTTGGCACTCGGTCATGGAGCCCAGGAATAACATTAGGAGAAAGACCCCTGACAGGATTCTAAAGCACTTAGCACCTAAGTGTTATACCGATGGTCACATGCAACTATCATGTGAGAAATAAAACGATAATGGGGGCTAAGCAAGAAAGGGCTAAAGGCATCATAATTTTATGATATCGTAACATCTCACTTAATAAAGTTATGATATGTTAAGGCTCGTATATTGCAGTACAAAGTGTTAAAGGATGAATGGGTCAATAGTTAGAGAGTAAATGCATGCAGAAGAGTTGGTGTCATAGGAGTAATGACAACTGCAGAGATCATTGGGTCAAGGTGACAAGGACCACGATTCTAAAAAAAAATGTTGGGCTTGTATCGATGTTGAAAGAAAGTCATATCCGATATCCCATAAACACCTTATAGACTAAGATTAAATTCTCAGCATGGAGAATCACACAGGGAGTTGGTGAAGGGAATAATGCTCATTCTCATGTTTTAATGCAATGACAAAATTTGTGAAAAGAGATGCAACCGAAGAATGGAGTTCCATGCCAGGAGTACACTCTCAGGCAATATGGATGGCGACAAAGACACATTGAGCTCAGTGCAACATAGGAACAAAACTCAGGATTTACATTGAGAAACCGGGGGAACACATTATTATTGAGTATGTGCTGAAGATAATGGAGAAGAGTGTGCTAAAGTTGAGAAACTAGCCCAAGTGTTGAACTGAAGAAAAGTGTTGCAGAGAGCCTATGCAATAAAAGGCCGAGAGTAGAGTATATGTGGTTGAGAGCAGAAGGATGAGTACAATGTGCTGCTAAAAATTGAGCAGAGGATAGGGTGTTGTTGTGTGAGGTTGAGAGAACCTCTAGAATAGTAGAGGACTGAGAGAAGAAATATGATGTTGTAGTGAACCAGATTGGTATTTATCTATATATGTATTTTCCCCTGTTTTCAGTTTTAAAAATATACGAAAGGTAGAACAATGGATAGAGTAGGTGGTGGTTTGCATGCATAAGAGGTTGGTGCCTCTTGGGAAGCAAGTGATTGCTATCTTAAGGGAGTCAGTGCCTCCTATGAGTGGGCTCTCACAAACAAATTGTTGTAATTAAGTAGGTTCTTAATTTATATCATAACAAAAAGCAAATTGGTGGTTTTCTCCCTTTGGGTTTCCACGTAAAAATACTTATGTCAATATGTGTATGTTTCTCATGTGACAGATTGTATGTACATGTGAATGGATTATCTTGCTACTAATTTATATTGTGTATGAATTATCTAATAAATAACTAAAAATAGAGGAAATAACTAAATGCCTATTCATAAAAAGTAATAAGAACCTCACTATTACTAATTCACCCCCCCTCTCATTATTCCTCATTCCAACAATTGGTATTAGAGCCAAGTTCCTTCAGGAAGACTCTGACCACTAGAAGGTAGATCCATAAGGAATTATGTATAGGAAAGAGAGTCAAGATTATTACTCAAGCAAGATACCAATCTTTGATGGGAAAAAAATATGCCTTCTAGAAAGTTAGGATGGAATCCTATGTTATGTCTCTAGGAGTAGATGTTTGGAACTATATACTAGTAGATTATGATGTCCCTGATGTCCCTCTCACTAATGTAGATGGTAATTTTTTTAATGGAAATAATGCTAAAGCCAAGAATTCCATTCTTTTTGGCCTTACTCAATCTGAACTTGTAAAGGTTATGCACGTTAAGTCTTCCAGGGAAGTTTGGATGAAGCTCAATCAAAATCGTGAATGAGATGACAAAGTCAAGCAGGCCAAACTTCAAACCTTCCGAATGAGGTTTGAAAGATTAAAAATGAGTGAAGAAGAAAGAATAACTGAATAATTCCTCAGGGTTGATGAAGTAACGAATATGATTAGAGAACTTGGTGAAGAATTCAAGGAAGATATGATTGTTCAAAAGGTATTAATAAACCTACCCATGAGATTTAATGCGAAAGCCTCTGCTATTGAAGAAATGGCTAATTTAAATAATATCAATATGGACCAGTTGCTTGGTACTCTCACTTCTTATGAGATAAGAGCAGGAAGAGAGAAGTATGAACCCAAGAAGGCATCATTCAAAGTGTCCAAGAAGGACAAGGAGCACAAAAATCATGAAGATTGCTCCAATTATGAATCTAATCAGGAGCTAGCTAAATTTTCCAGGAAACTAAAGTGTGGCTTAGGAAAATATAAGTGAAAGGTTCCCTTTAAATGTTTTGACTATGGGAGAGTTGGACATTTTTCATCCAAGTTCCCTTCCAAAGAAAGGATTGAAAAGGAAGTTGATAAAAAATTTAGAAACAAATCTTAGAAACATCTGAATAAGAAGTTCTATAAGAAAAAGGGGCTCTATTCAGAAGAGGATAGTTCAACACCAAAGTCAGACAACAAAAACTCTTCAGAAGATGAATCAAATAAGTATTTACTTATGGCATTTGGAGCAGACTCCAAGAAACAAAATATTACTGAATTTGAAGAGGAAGAAGAAGAAGGAGTAGTGGACTTATAAGGGTAACTCATCAGGTATGCACAACTCCGAAAATTAGGAGTTTGTTTATCAAAAAGAAAATCTTGAAGAAGTCATTAAAAGAAAAGATATTTTATCCCTTCTACTATAAGAAAAACAAGGAACATGTGAGAAACTAGACGAAGATAACAAGCAATTAAACACATGAGTTGTTCAAGGTAAAGAAGGAAACGATCTAAAAAACATGTAAATATGAAATTTTGTCCTTGAAAGTTAAACTAGAAGAAGCTAAACCAAAGGAAGAAGTTCTTCAAGATTTGATCCATGAATGGGAAGAGAACTATCAGGAATGAAGCGTGCGCCCTTGTGGCAGGCCGTATGTACTTGCGCGCTCGTGGTGTTGGTTGGCGCAAGGCATGACCATTAAAGTTATAAACCTAGAAGTAATTAAAACACCAATTTTAATAGTGTCCTCACATTAACTAAAAAAAGTTAACCTTGATATGCAACCCTAACAAGAATATACTAATGGCTAAAATAAGTATTGATATACGATAAAACTCTAACTTAGGGACGAAGTTTTCTGAAGGAGGGGTGTATGTAATGACCCATCTTTAATATAAAGAACACAAGAATATTAGAATGCATACAATGCATGCATATGATAGCTACATATGCATGTATTTCCTGTACTTCACTATTATATATATTTTAAATTAACTATAAATGTTGAATATCACGACATTGCTTCATATAGAAATTACACCCTCACCCATCACCAAACATATTGCTTAATGTGCCATAATTAAGGAGAAAATACCTTAAATAATTTCAAGAATATAAATTTAGAAGTATAAAGTAAATATGGTTATGAGGAAATTAATGTAAAATTTTAAGTTAATTATAAATATGATTATATATATATATATATATATATATATCCCATAATATTAATAAATTACACTAATAAATTATCAAAATGTGAAATTAAATCAAAATAAAATACATATTATAAACTAAGGGCATTTATATAAAACTAATAAAAATCCTAAAGGTAAACTTTATACACATGTCAATATTCTTGTAGTTTTTGTCGAATAGAGTCACACATTACAAGGAAGGAAAGGTGTCACCATGTAGGGGGGGTGACCGCCAAGAAATAATATACATAGATGGAAGGGAAGTAGAAAAGGGGGGAGGAAAAAAATCAGTTTTGGGGGGAAAAACAGAGGATTGCCTTCACCTTTGGAATATAGTGCAAGGAGGAGGAAATTCAATGAATGGTGATGGAAAATAAATCTGTTTCAGGGATGTGCCAGGGGCTCAATTTTGAACTGTAAATTGGGAAATTTTGAGCTGTTCTTGGAGTTTTGGGCACGGGGGCCAGTGGAATTCCATTTCGAAGTCCTCTGGATTTGGGGACCACAGAGGTTGATCCCAGATAGGCAGGGAGGAATCAGTTGGTAATGATACTATCTGCAATGTAAACACTTGCCCACAAATTATAACATATGCATCGATATATTCAAAATCAATTGTATTTAGATAACGATTTTCTATGCATTTTAATAAGCTCTCATCTATGATATTGATCTTTGAGTTCATATAACATACTTGGCTATGTCTAACCAATATATTTGTAAGTTCATTTTCACATCTAGTAGTCAAGTGTATTCATTATTTTATTTCCATCTCACCATTCATGTTGATATGTAAAATAAAAATAAAATTATAATTATAAATATAGGTATCCATATAATTATAATTATAATTATAATTATATATATAGGTATCCATGTACCAGCAACGTTACACATAATAATTTGAAATCATTCTTTCGTGTATTGATTGTGCATGAAACTTATGCCTTTCATTCCTGCATGTTTAACGCTAAACATAAGTATAGCTGTTAGTTGTGAAAGTCCAAGGATGTTGAAGTAGTGAACGAATAATAACAATGAAACGACTCCGAGTACACAATGTGGAGGAAAACTTCACCATTGAAAACCTTGGAAAGGACATCAAGGAAGCAACAGTAGTAGGGTCAGATGTGCCATGCGTGACGGAAAAAGTTGCTGACAAAGATGAAGAAGAGATTGAGAAAGAAAAATTCAAGGTCAAGACTTCAAAGATTTTGAATTTGTTTCATTATAACTGGAGAATGTGGGCTCTCACTAGGTAGTGGGTTCCCAGATGATGTTGAAGAATTTTTGAAGGAGTGTGCCATTCCTTTGGTGCTTTGATCACAGTCCATTTTTATGTTGTTTTTGAATGTGCAAAACCCAGTGGAAATTAACGTTAGTAGTTAGTGAAATTAACATCGATAATGCAATGAAGCATATCATAGGGGAGAGACAATAGTTTATATTTGTCACTGGATGAATCCAGTCATAATGATGTAAGAATGCATGTTACATATGCTCTGGATGAAGTTTCTGCAACAGTACATTTGCAAAGATTGCCATTGTATGTATAATAAGAAATAAATAACTAACTTTAGTGAAACTCTAAGAAGTTTTGTTGAGGAATTGGGAGAAATGCATGTTCGATTACATAGAAATGATAAATCCGAAGCATAGTAGAATTTGTAGGTGTTATCAGTATGCTTGAGTCAGAGAATTAGAGAATTCAAATGAAAGGAATTTTTTTTTTTTTTGTAACTCATTTTTGGATGAAAGTTGTCAAGCTATTCCAAATATGCATGCCATGGAGATTGTGAACTAGACATCACAAGGTTGGATTGCAAGAGGTTTTAAAACCTCTGGTTCACATTAATGAGAATCCTCCTAAACATGAATTTAATCAACTGTTTAAAGGAGAGTCACCTGGATGGATTACAATTGTTAGGAAATGACAATGAACAAAAAATTGTCAATTCTTGATGGATTATTATTATTTTTTTTAATTTTTAGACTGCTCACATGCTTACCAAATGAAAATCTATGACCAAAATTAAATTTAATAGGCACAATGAAATTAATGCGTTGTTGAAAGATTCAAAATGTCATGGAAGAGGAGTTTGCAGTCATAGATGTAAAAATGGAGAATGATAATGAGTTTGTTTGGAAGAAAATGCTTGGTATTGATATGATTATGCTCCAAAATGTTTTGGATCTGAAGGTTTCGTAGTTGGTAGAATCAAAGAAATTTGACAATTCTTTCATGAAAGGTGAGTTATTACAAGTCTAAATGTAAGATGAGGGAAAGCATTTCTCATTCTTTTATTGGGCTCTTCACCGATTGACATGGATTAGAACCTTCATCTTAAACAACATTCTAATGAATTAGTATTGAATGTGTGGAAAAGTGCAACTGATATTTGTAGACATATTATGCAGATAGTCAAAATGAGTATGGAAACATAGGATGGAAGTATTGATAAGACTTATCCATTGGTAGATGAACACAAAAATAGAGGCTGATATCACCCAGTAGAGTGCTCATATGAAGCCAGAATCTCCTTTAGTCTTGAATTCTTTCGTCCTCTATTTAAAACATTGTTGACCTATATAGTTCTACTTTCTGTAGTATGCAAATCTATAGTAATTAAAGCAGCTGAAGAACCCAACACTGAACTTCTCTTAACAATATCCTTTGTTGAAGATTCATCAAATGTCAAAGGGTGCTTTGGTTCAACTTCCTGCCCCTCAGTCTCTAATAGATTGGTGTACTCCCTTTCGTAGGTAATATACTGGGCTTTTCTCCATCCATGTAATGGAAGGAAACCTCTCTCTATGTTATGAGATTCATGGTAAAAGTTTCAACATATCAGTTCTGCAAATCCAAGTGTGTTTCTTCGTCTGCTCTCCCCAGAATTGTCAGAAGCACTATCTTCATCTCTCCAACTACCACGTACTGAATCAAAGTCACTAAAATTATCCAACTCAGAGTACCACTCTTGCTTGAGTACCACTCTTGCTTTAGTTTATGTGTCGCTCATGTAGATAATTGTGTTTTGCACACCAAATCGACCATTTCCCGTGTAATGAATCATCAATGAAGGACTTCTTCCTTCCTTGAATATCCTTCTAACATTCCCAGGACTGTTCCTATTACCAACTTTATCCAATTCCTAATTCAGCTGCCCAACTTGTAGCCTAACAGGGATAACCACTGATGCACCGAGCCCCACCACAGGAACAACATTTGCAAGACTTATCTACAGCCTCATATGCTTAACTTTATTCAATACAAAAATGAATTTAGAAGTGTTTCCAGCATTGAAATACTATGCTAAAATAATTTGTATAGGTGGCTCATGTCAATTAGTGAAATTGCAGCAAGAAGCCAGATTGCACATGTAGTGTTCATAAAAAGCAGTTAATCAGGCTACTAAATATGATAAGGAAGGTGCCCAGATAAGTACAGATACAGATTACACTTGGAAAATAAACTACTAATGGCAAAATGACAAATACACTGCAGAAGCCCTTAGACAGTAAAAGTGAGAATTTATTTATGAAAGGAGATATAAGAAAAATGAAACTTGTGCCTTAGCATTGGCAGAAAGGATTTTCATTTATCCAGCCTCTTTACTCCCTCACTAGTTTGCCTCTTGCAACCCGTGCTGCATCCTACTGGGTACAACCTCCTTTTTTCCTTACTTGTATGCCTTGTGCAATTCCTGCTGCACCTCCCCGAGTGTAGTCCTCCCCCATCTATGACTATATGATCCCATTTAAATAACTTAGCTAACCCTAATTTCCCCAAGACTATTCTACATCCTAATGTTATGGGTGACTATGCTACTAACATGGTATGGATACCCATGTGTCTTCTTTTCATAATTGCTTCCCTTTTTTTTTTCAAATTCGATTAGGGACCAATTAAGTAATAAGAAGAATGTGTTACCAAGATTAAAAGGATGTTTTCTGTTATTCCCAATATCCATGCTCAATTTCATAAAATGGATGAAGCAAATGAGATTGTGACGAGATAGAGATGTTGTTATATAATGTTCAGGGAACAAGGCACACCTAATTCTCCAAATTTCAAAGTTTAGCACAGTTGTGATTGTCAAGTTTCTATCAACGAGGAGCGGGAAAGAATTTTGAAAAGAAGAATAGAGTGAAAGCAGGGTCGAAGTAGAGAGAGAAGTGTAATTATTTTCATGCATTGATGACTTGGATAAAAAAATGCATATGGGGTTAGAAGAGTTTGAGGATTTCAAAGCCAAAATGTATACCTTTGGTCTAGAACTAATACTCATTTTGTTGGGTAGTATTTAGGAAAAAAAAACTTCATGGTCGAGGCTTGATCAAGGTCTTTAAAATCAGCCCCGTTTGAATTTGGTATCGGTCAAACTGGTCGTTTGATCCATCTCCTCCAACCACATGAGGAATCAAGAGTGGCAATGATGGCACTACCGATATATTTGGATTGGGAACGTTTCTTAACTTGGGTAATCCAGAACTTCAAAAAGAATCAATGAAGACAAGACCTTGCTCTGTTCCAAGTAAAAGATCATCAACATCTCTAAAAATATGTTTAATTATTACACCTAAAATGAATCATAACCTCCGGCAATTCAATCATCAACCAAAGAGTCTACAACTCTCGCCGGCAGCATATGAACCCCGGCTACCAGAGTTTGAATTCACTCATGGCATAAGAAGTTAGACATGCAAGACTGACTTGTGAACCCGATCCTATACCCCAACCCTGTAACCTTTAGTGAGTCCTCATATCAGATGAAGTGTTTGGATGTCGTGCTGGAATATTATGCAAACAAATAAGCATATACACTAGAAATTTACGCTCCCAGATTCAATTTGATTTATCTCTGTAATTTTCTCAGCCATTTCTTCACGAAAGGCTGTGCAGCAGCTCGAAAGCCAGAGGAGCTCACTACAAATGGTTGTCCTAAAAGAAATATTGCCGTCTGCTATACGTGCTAGTGATCTCTCAGGTCCATTTATTTACATACCTTTTGGCAAAGGAGATACTAGTGATGACAAGAAGCAGGAAATTATCTGGATAGTCGGCAAACCTATTCAAGTATTACTGGAGCTAGCAAACCCATGCACATTTGAGTTTTCAGTTGAAAACATATATCTTTCTGTTAATTCTGAGAATTTTGAGGCATTTCCTACGAGTATGACTCTTCTACCCAATACATCCCAAATAATATCATTGTCTTGGATTTCCACCTCTGTTGGCCCATTGACAGTCGTCTCTCTGAGAATGGATTGTGATCAAATGAAGACCGAGAAAGGCATAAATGAAAAATTTTCAGAAGGAACATGAAAGCTAGATCATATTCTAAGCAGTCAAAGGTATTTAGGAAACAAAACATGCTTGGGATACTCCAGACCATGTGAATCTTCTATGGGAAAGATGGACTTCAGGTCCATAGGATTTGAGGAACCTCAAAGCTATGAAAATATATGTCAAGAAGGAACCAATGAAGATAGAAAGGGAGAAAGATAGAGAGCATCCCATCACTGGAATAATAACTCTATCTACCCCAAGGAACCACACCAATGGAGAATGAATCAATCAGCTAGACAACAAAGGTACCTTCATGCACAAACTCATGAACCTTCCAACTTCAGGTACTCTCATTTATTTTATGGTCATTGTTATAAATTTCATATCTTTGGACATAAGGTTGTTGATTGTAGAAATATCAAAGGTTAAAGAGATGAAATTTCAAATACAATAAGTATCAGAATTTTAGATCTCAAAACTCTACTCTTAAAAATCGAAATGCCTTCTCTCCCCTAATGAATGATGTTGAATGTTTCAAATGTAATAATTTTGGGCACAAGGAAAGTGAGTGCAGAAGCAGGTTTGAGTATCCATCTAAGTCTCAGAACACTTGGAAACCAACTTTTTGAAAAGATAAGGAGAATTTTGTTGGAAATAATACTGAGAGGGGGGGGGGGGGTGAATCAGTATTTAACAATTTTTCATTTTCATAAACAAATTGAATTAAACCTGCATATATACACAACTATGTTTAGAGAAAACCATGTATATATTTCAGACTTCTAATTTAGCTATCTGATCTTAATCTGTGTATCATAACCATAAAACAGTAATCAAGTGCAGTAAACAGTACAGGCAATCACACACATGAACACAAGATATAAGGTGGAAACCCAGTGTGGGTGAAAACCACCTGCTGCAATTCGTCTCTTTCTTCTTTTAGTAAGAAACTTATTTTTACAACATTTCTGTACTGGTGCAGTCTTATACCAATATGCAGGCCTCTACTTGCATAAGGCTACAACCTTCTCTCGTTCTCTAGCTTCTCCTGGAAGGGAGCTACAACCCCCTTAGCTCTTGTACTAGCTGATGTACTAGTATGTAGGTGTTGACCTATAGAAGGCCACAACCTTCTCTTTTCTTCCAGGGACCACGTTTCATAAATTTTCAGACTGGATCCATCAATAACATCAATCAAACATCAAATATATCTGCATCAACCAATCTCCTTTACACCAACCAAAACTGAATCAAACAATTACTTCTCTGGATGCTGTAACCAAAAAACAGTAACAGTAACCATAAACCAATCCTGAACCCAGAACACTGCAACAATAAACAGAAGTAGCTAAAACATATTTTATGAGGTGTACGCTACTTTAATATGTAGAACCTATGTGCATATGCTGTTATCTTAAGGCAAACATGCATATACGTTGTTTTGCATTACCGAACCAGTGTGTATACGCGCCTTTGCTATGCTGAACCTACGTACGGATCTGTAAAAGACAATTTATCCTTTTCAACTATTCAGACATCATTTATACCCAGATCATCAGATTTATACATCAAGACATACGCCAAATATAACAGATCAAAATCACACAAAGATAATTCTCTTCAAGCCTTGAGATCTTTACCCATCAATAGAACTTATCCTTCTTCTAGTGCTCAGGTTCCTCCTTGATTTAGATCCAGCTATGCACCATAACCCAATGACCATTATTCTAAATCTTAATTTTCATAAGATATTCAATCTATTAGTGCCTTTGCCTAATGATCTCCTTCCCCTTTTATAGGCTTAGGTCGTACTCAATACCATGGTTCAAAACCACTTAGAACCAATACTTGGGACCCAATACCTGGGTTCATCACTTCGGACGAGATACCATGGTCCAAAACCATAGGTCCAAATACCAAGGACTAAATACCATGGACTAAAAACAAGGTTTCCCACATGTATGCGCTTTTCCTTGCATGAAAGTGCGTGCATATGCATACGTGTCTTTTGATCGGCAATCCCACGTGTATACGCAGCTTGGTCAATGGGAACCTATGTATACCTTCTTTTCCTTTATTCTGAGAGCCTGTGAACCTGAACCATCATCTGAATGATTTGCCGAGTGAGTTGCCATCAAGGACAATACCTGTACCATAGTGCCAAGCCTGTGTTATAATGCCAAAAATCTCCCCCTTTGGACTTGATGGCAACCCCAAGACACTCTCCCCCTTTGTCATCAAGGGCAAAGGGTTATGCTCCCCCTGAGTACATGCTGAAATCTCTGCTCTGCTGTGTTGTCCATGCTCCCCCTGACTGTAGGCAAAGTCTGCAAAATACGTTCTACAAGAAGGAACATGACTCTATACATCATAAATGACCTTCCTATAACCAAAGACTCATACATACATCCACCTCCCAACCAAGTGGAGATATACCAAAATTGACTCATCCAGCCAACATGATAAAACAATAATATTACATCATCCATCCCAGGCATAGCGGGGAAACAAAATAGGTCGTTACATGACCTTGATAATAAAAGATATCTATGACATAGAGACGAAATATCTAAGACAAGACTATGATAGTCATCAGCAACTTTCATCAACAACATTTGTTAATCACCATCTAGACCAACAACCATGATCTCCCTCTGCACCTGTTCCACCTGAATCAAAAAAACTACGAAATTGTGCCAAGATATTCTAAGATAATACCAACAATGCATTATTAGAAGTATATGCTCCGCCTGAACCTGTGCTAGATATATCAGACTCTTTTCATCCTGAGTCTGGGCCACTAATTTCCTTCAAATCAACATATACGTGATTGTATCCATCAAAACAGGCGTATGTACACGGATGCTCTTCATGAAACTCGCATACAACCACTTTTCTTTGAAACAAATAAGTGTCAACAATAAGATGATGCATCAACTACTCTCAGCTTATGTCTGAGGTATTCAAATGTCTCCCTGGGCAGTGGTTTGGTGAATATATCAGCAACCTGTTCCTTAGAGGGAACATACTCCAATTTGACCTTTTGTTCAAGCACTTGTTCCTAGAGAAAATGATATTTGATTGATATGTTCTTGGTCTTTGAATGCATGACTGGATTCTTTGAAATACCGATTGCACTTGTTTTATCACATAAAATGGAGATAGGTGGAGTACAAGTGATTTGAATTTATTGCAATGTTTGCATCATCCAAAGGAGTTGTGTGCAGCAAGATGCAGCCACCACATATTCTGCTTCAGCTATAGATAATGCAATTGAACTTTGTTTCTTGCTGAACCAAGATACTAATCTGGACCCCATAAAGAATGCACCACCACTAGTGCTTTTTCAGGCATCCACGCTCCCTACCGAATCTGCATCTGTATATGCATGAAGTGTGAGATTTGTATCTCTAGGATACCATAAGCCATAGTTTTGTGTTCCTTGAAGATATTTGAAAATCCTTTTAATTGCCTGAAGGTGTGCTTCTTTTGGATTAGCCTGGAATCTTCCAACTATTCCCACTGCATGCATGATGTCTGGTCGGGTACCTGTCAGATAGAGCAGACTACCAATCATGGATCTATAGGTTGGTTGACACTGCTGCTAATTCTTCATTTGTGCTGAGGCTGCATTTGATTACCATAGGGGTACACACTGGTTTCGAATCTTCCATGCCATATTTCTTCAAGATCTGCTTGAGGCACTTGGTTTGTGATAGAAAGATACCATCTTTGTTTTGTTGGACTTGTAAACAAAGAAATTTTGTGAGCTCACCAAGCAGGGACATTTCAAATTCTTTCTGCATCACTAAATCAAAGTTTTGACTCATGGCTTCTTCATTGCTACCAAAGATGATATCATCAACATACACAACAAGTATTAGCAATTTATTATTGTCAATTTTTATATATAGATTGCTATCTGCTGATCCTTTTGAAAAACCTTGTTGATGGAGGTATTTGTCCAGACAATAATACCAAGCCCTTGGAGCTTGTTTAAGGCAATAGAGAGCCTTTCTGAGTCTACATACAAGTTTTGGATCATTTCCCAAGATGAATCCATCTAGTTGCTCAATATACACTTCTTCTTCTAAGTCTCCATTTAGAAAGGTAGATTTCACATCCATTTGATATACTTTGAACTTCTGGAAGCTAGAAAGAGCAAGGAACATTCTGATGGCTTCAAGTCTAGCAACTGGTGCAAAAGTTTCTTCAAAGTCTATACCTTCTTGTTGAGCATACCCTTTACAAACAAGTATGGCCTTGTTTCTAATAACATCTCCATTTTCATTCAACTTGTTTTTGAATATCCATTTTGCCCCTATGACATTCTTATCATTAGGTCTAGGAACCAATTCCCAAGTGTTATTCTTTTCAATCTGCTCAAGTTCTTCATTCATGGCCTTGACCCAAAATTCATCTTTTCATGCTTCACTTACATTTCTTGGTTTGATAGAGGAGAGCAATGCTAGATAGCTTGAAGCTTTTGTGATAGTTCTTCTTGTTTGTACACCTGCCTCTTTCTGCCCCAAAATTTGAGTCTCTGGATGATTCTTCTGGATGTACCTGGATGGAGTCTTTTTTTCTACCCTTATCTATTCTTCTGGTGCCTCATAGGTTTCTTCTTCAGCATTAGTCTGATCTGATGTTGAGGGATAGTCCTTGTCATCTTCAAAATCTTCGGTTTTTATCTGCTTTGAATTGTTGTCTGCTTCATCAACCACCACATCAATACTTTCAACAATTTTTCCAAGTCTTTTATTGTAACACTTATATCCTTTACTTTGGGAAGAGTAACCGAGGAGAATGCCTTCATCTACTCTCGGTTCAAACTTGCCAAGATTTTCATCAGTCCTTTTGATGTAACATTTTCTTCCAAAAACTTTGAAGTATTCAACAATAGGAGTCTTACCATACCAAAGTTCATGAGGAGTTTGAGTGCTGTTTACCCGGACGTTTGTTTTGTTGATAATAGTAACGACGGCAAATGCAGCTTCACCCCAAAAGGTTGCAGGAGTTCATTAAGCATAGCATGAGCCATTTGTTGAACCATTCTGTTCATCCTTTCTACCACTTCATTTTTCTGAGGAGTCCTTGTAGCAGAGAATTCTCTTCTTATTCCATGTTCTTCACAAAAGTCGAAAAATTCATCCGAGGTAAATTCCCCTCCTCAATCAGACCTGAGGCATTTGATTTTGCGATCTGATTCATTTTCAACCAAAGCTTTGAAAGCTTTGAATTTTTCGAAAACTTCATCTTTATGCTTTAGAATTCCTATCCAACACATCCTGGAAAAGTCGTCAATGAAAAATATAAAGTATTCTTCTCCACGAGGTGACTTTTTCCTTGATGGAACACATAAATCATTATGGACAAGTTCAAGTGGCTTACTAGCTGATCCTTCCTTCTCAGGGAAATGTGTTTTGGTTCGCTTACCAAATGACATGATTTTCATATTGTATTGTCTGGAATTCTGATGTCAGGAAGATCGTGAATAGCCTCATATTTGCATGCTTTCCTTATCTGAGGGAAGCTTAGATGCCCCAATCTTCTATGTCATAGCCAATGTTCATCATTTTTGCTTAGATAGCATTGTTGTTGTCCTCCTTGAGTATGTATATATTATTTGGAGTTCTTATGCCTTTGATCATTGTTTCTCCTGTATCAAGCTCACGAACAATACATCCATTTGATCGAAATATTACCTTATTTCCTTGATCACACATTTGGCTAAAACTCAATAGATTATGCTTTAAGCCATCAATATATATAACATTTCCATATTTGACATTTTCTTTCAAAAGAACAGAACCTTTACCTTTTATGAGTGTAGGGGTGTCATTTCGAAATGAGACCTTCCTTTCTTTTTCTAAGGCACTACGTGACTGAAGTTTTTCTTTGTCACCTGTCATATGTTTCGAGGATCCACTGTCTATGTATCACTAATTTTCCTATCCTTCCGCATATAAGGCTATACCACATCTTTCTAGTTGTGGTTCTTTCTTTCTCCATGTTTTGGGACCCAATGAAGCTTGCTCCTTCTGAGATGTTTTCCAAAACTTACTCCTGCATTCAGAATCTTCATAATCGAAGTTGTTACAAATAGAGAATTCTATTTCATTTTCAAGAGAAGAAAAGTTATTGTAGGTCCTCTTCATGATCCCAGTCACACTCCTTTGATTTCGTGCTTCTTGAGTCATGATGATCTTGTAGGCAACACATTGGGTAGCTTTGTGTCCAAAGTTTTGACATGAAAAACATTGGCCATTAAAGAAATTCCTGCGATTATCAAATATACCGACCAGGTGATTGTAGTTTCCATTGACATTCATTCTTGAGGCAAATTGAGAATGATTTACCTGTGGTTGGTTGTAGCCTTTGTTCATCCTTGAAGTAGATTGACCTCGATTTACTTGGTGATCTACTTTATGCCTTTGTTGACGATTGTCAACCTATTCACTTCTCCTTGCTACATCAAGATAACTTTTGGAGGTGGATGGCTTCTGTGCTTGAGATGCTTCTTCAGTATATCCAAGACTTGTCTTGATTAGAGGAGAACGCTGCACTTTGATAATCTCATCTAAAGTTTCAGATCCTTTAGCAAATCTAAGATTAAGCACTTTTGTTTTCTCAATATCTTTTCTAAGTCCCACAATTTCATATTCTAACTTTTCATTGTGTTTTTCCCTTTCAGCAAGTTGGAATGTCAAAGTATCTATAATCATACTCTTTTCTTCTAAACAAATTTTAAGTTTAGAAATTTCTTCATAGAGATCATCTTCATCTATAGCATCCAAGAAATTATCATCTTCAAAAGCCATCAAAAGTCTATAATCATTACCATGTTCATCTTCCTCACTATTTGAAAGTCCATAGCTATCTTCATGTGTATAATAGCTCTTCTTACTTATGTTCTGTTTTCTATTCCATTTAATTGGTTCCTTACCTTTATCAAGCTTATCTTTATGAGGACATTTGGCTGCATAGCGACCGACTCTCCCACAAGCAAAGCATTTGAAAGGTAGCTTACCCCTGAATCTTCTAGAACCCCGTTGAAGGTTCTTGACAAAGTTTGATTCTTCCTCTCCTTCTGACGTATGCCCTGACTCATTGTATTTTCCTGAATCTTTGAATGTGACTTCTCTCATGTTTGATGGTCCCCCTTTTCTCATTTCGAAAGCAGTTAGGATTCCGTGCAGCTGTGACATAGTAATACTCTGAAGATTCTGCTTTTCTTCTATGGTAGAAACTTTTGATTCAAACTTAGAAGACAAAGATCTTAGAACCTTTTCAACTAAAGTAACTTCTTTTATCTCTTCACCCAAGTTTTTCATGCGATTAACAATCTCATCTATATGTAAGAAATAATTAGCCACACTTTCATCATTTTTCATTCTAAGAGTTTCATATTGAATTCTTAGAGATTGTAGTTTTTCACGTTTTACTTGATCGTCTCCTTCATAACTTAAAATGATCTTGTCCCATATTTCTTTGGCGGTTTTGAGCTGCATAATCTTGACGAATTTTGATTGAGATAGAGTCCCCAATAGAGTATTGACAGCGTTTGTGTTTGTTTCATACTGCTTTTTACCAGCTGTATCTGTAGGAGTTGCTGATGGAAATGTGTATCCTCCTTCCACGATATCCCAAACTTCTGTACCAAGATATTGAAGATAGGTTGTGGTTCTTACCTTCCAATAGACGAAGTTGCTCCCATCAAAGATTGGTGGCCTTATGGATGCCTCTTTTTCGTAGTTGCTCATGATTATAGATCTTCCTTCAAGCGATGAAGCTTCTTCTGAAGGACCTGCACTGATTCCAATTGTTGGAAATAATACTGAGAGGGGGGGGGGGTGGTGAATCCGTATTTAAAATTTTTTCATTTTCATAAACAAATTGATATACTCTACTTCTGTTAATTAAACATGCGTATATACACAACTGTGTTTAGAGAAAACTGTTGGAATTATGATGCATGTGTTGTACTTGATGACAAACAACTCATAGAAGATCAACTCACTTATATATATCTAGATGAATCTACGGAAGAGATATCAGATGACAATTCTCAGTATGAAAAGTCCAAAGGGGGAAATTGTTGGCATTATGAGACAAGTGTTTTCCTTGATGGAAAATCACACAAATGATAAATTATAGTGTAGCAAATTTATTTGATAAATTATAGTGCAACAAAGTTTCCTTCATGTAGAGAAAAGTTCACGCACTTTTATGCAGAGAAAAGTTTATTCCATGTAGAGAAAAGTTCACGCACTTTTATGCAGAGAAAAGTTTATTCCATGTAGAGAAACGTTCACGCACTTTTATGCAGAGAAAAGTTTATTCCATGTAAAGAAAATTTCACGCACTTTTATGCAGAGAAAATTTTATTTCATGTAGAGAAACGTTCACGCACTTTTATGAAGAGAAGAGTTTATCTCATGTAGAGAAATGTTCACGCACTTTTATGCAGAGAAAAGTTTATTTCATGTAGAGAAAAGTTTACGCACTTTCATGCAAGAGAAAAGTTCACACACTTTCATGGTTGGTTCATGGTATTAGTCCGACAGTTTTTGATCCTATGGTTTTGGTCCGTGGTATTGCATCCAAAAGTGTTGATCTCACGCACTTTCATGGTTGGTTCATGTATTAGTTCGACAGTTTTTGATCCTATGGTTTTGGTCCGTGGTATTGCATCCAAAAGTGTTGATATCACGCACTTTCATGGTTGGTTCATGGTATTAATCCAACAGGTTTTTGATCCTATGGTTTTGGACCGTGGTATTGAGAAAGGACTAAGGCTATAAAAGAGGAAGGAGATCATTTGGCAAAGCATCTTCTGAATTATTGAATATTTGATAAAGTGATAGATCTGGAATATGGTGATTGGGTTATGGTGCAGATCTGGATCTGAATGAAGAAGGAACCTGAGCATAAGGAGAAGGATAAGTTCTATTGATGGGTCAAAATATTAAGGCTGGAATAGTGGTATCTCTATATGTTTTTGATCTGTGATATGTGGCATACGCTTGGTCTATAAATCTAATAATCCGGGTCTGAATTATTGATGCATGTTTTATTTTACACATGTTATGATCTGGGTATGTCTGATGTATGGAACAACTGCAAAGTTATAAGGAAATATTTGCAGATCTGTATGCGGGTTGGCTTTGGTGAAATCAGAGATTGATGATGCAAGTGTAGTTGATGGGTTTTTGATGTTCTTGGATCCAGTCTGAAAATTAATGAAAAGTGGTCCTTGAAAGAAAAGAAGTAGGGGGTTGTAGCTCCCTTCCAGGAGATACTGGAAAACGAGAGAGAGAGTTGTAGCTCTCTGCAGGTTGTAGCCTGCGTACTGGTAAAGGACTGCACCAATACAAAATCATTGTAAAAGGAGTTTCTTATTAAAAGAAGATAGAGACATATTGCAGCAGGTGGTTTTCACCCACATTGGGTTTCCACCTTATATCTGGTGTTCTTTTGTGTGATTATTTGCTTTTCTTGTTCTTGCTCATTATTTTATGATTCTGACATACAAAGTAATGATCAATATTTGAAGAATTATTCAAAGTATAAATAAGGAAGATATATTGAAAAGAATTTGATAACACTGGTTCACCCCCCCTCTCAGTATTATTTCCAACAATTGGTATCAGAGTAGGTCCTTCTGAAGAAGCTTGATCGCTTGAAGGAAGATCTAACATCATGAGAAACTACGAGAGGGAAGCATCAATCAGGCCACCGATTTTTGATGGGACAAACTTCGTATATTGGAAGGTAAGAGTTACTGCCTATCTTCAATCTTTGGGTACAGAAGTATGGGACATTATAGAAACAGGGTATACTTTTCCATCAGCTACTCCTACAGATTCAGCTGAGTAGAAGAAATATGAAACAAATGAAAAGGAAGTTAAAACTCTTCTAGGATGTCTATCTCAATCTGAATTCGTGAAGGTTATGCAATATAAATCCGCAAAAGAAATATGGGACAAGATTTTTTTGAGCTACGAAGGAGATGAACAGGTAAAACGTGCAAAACTTCAAACCCTCAGGATTCAGTATGAGAATCTTAGAATGTATAATGATGAAAGTGTGGCTAACTATTTCCTTCGGGTATATGAGATTGTTAATTGTATGAAAAACTTGGGTGAAGAAATAAAAGAGGCTGTTGTGGTTGAAAAAGTCCTAAGATCATTGTCCCCCAAGTTTGAATCTAAAGTATCTGCAATAGAAGAAAAAGAAAATCTACGAACTCTTACTATGTCTCAGCTACACGGAATTCTAACTGCTTATGAAATGAGAAAATGAGGTCCATCAGATAGGAGAGAAGCTGCTTTTAAGGCTTCAAGCAAAGGAGACTACTATGAATCAAGTCACGTGCCAGAAGAAGAAGAAGAATCAAATTTTGTCAGAAATCTTCAATGGGGTACTGGAAGGTTCAGAGGTAAGCTACCTTTTAAATGTTTTGCTTGTGGAAGAGTAGGTCATTATGCTGCCAAATGTCCCTATAAGGATAAGATTGACAAAGGAAAGGAACCTGCTAGATGGAACAAGAAACAAAATGCAAATAAGAAAAGCTACTACACTCATGAAGACAGTGATGGTCTATCAAATAGTGATGAAGATGAACAAGGTAATGACTATAAACTTTTAATGGCATTTGAAGATGATGATTACATGGATTCTATAGATGTGGATAGTTTTTATGAAGAGATTTCTAGACTTAAGACATGTATAGAAGAAAAGAATATGATCATTGATATTCTACAATTTCAAATTGTTGAAAAAGAAGAATATCTTGAAAAGTTAGAAGGTGAAATTGTTGACCTTAGAAAAGAAATTGAGAAAACAAAGGCTATTAATCTTAAGTTTGTCAAAGGATCTGAAACTCTGGATGAGAACATCAATGTACAGTGTTCTTCGCTAAACAAGACAGGTCTGGGGTATAATGGAGAAACATCTCAAGCATCCACCTCAAAGAGTTATCTTGATGCAGCAAGAAGGAATGAGCAAAAGCACAATGGAGATCACCAGGTAAAGGAGGGACGAATTACATCAAGAACGAACAAAGACTATCAGGTAAACCAGGGGCAATCTATCTTAAGGATGAACAAAAGCTACAACCAACCACAGGTAAAATCTTATCAATTTTCTTCAAGAATGGATGACAATAGAAATTACAATCATTTGGCCGGTAGATTTGATAATCGCAGAAGTTTCTTCAATGGGAAATGTTTCTCTTGCCATAACTTCGGTCACAAAGCAGCTCAATGTGTTGCATATAAAACAATCATCACTAGAGAAGCTCAAAAACAAAGAAGTATGATCAGGATTACAAAAAGGACCTATAACAAATTTTCGGCTCTTGAAAATGAAGTTGAATGTTCTATTTGCAATAACTTTGGTCATGAAGATTCTGAATGTAGGAGCAGGTTTCAGCAGACAAAGGAACAAGCCTCAAGCACCAGAACATGGAGAATAAAGGAACCACAAACAGAAAGATGTGGGATAGCATTTTATGCAGAAGGACAAGAAAATCTATGGTACATTGACAGTGGATGTTCGAAACATATGACAGGTGATAAAGAAAAACTTGAATCATATTCTGCTTTAGAAAAGGGAAAGAAAGTTTCTTTTGGAAATGATACTCCTGCAGCTATAAAAGGAAAAGGCACTGCTCAGTTAAAAGAAAAGGTCAAAGCTGGAAATGTTTTGTATGTTGATGGATTGAAGCATAATCTTCTAAGTGTTAGCCAAATGTGTGATCAAGGAACCGAGGTAATATTTAGATCAAATGGATGTCGTGTTCGTGATCTTGATACAGGTGAAACAGTGATCAAAGGTAGAAGAACTCCAAATAATCTATACATATTTGAAGAAGGACATCAACAATGCTATTTGAGCAAGGATGATGAACACTGGTTATGGCACCGGAGGTTGGGGCATCTAAGCTTTTCACAAATAAGGAAAGCATGCAAATATCAGGCAATTCGTGGTCTTCCAGATATCAAAATTCCAGACAACACCATATGCAAATCATGTCAGTTTGGAAAGCAAACCAGAACTAACTTTCCAGAGAAGGAAGGATCAGCTAGCATGCCTCTTGAGCTAGTCCATACAGATGTATGTGGTCCATTTAGGAAAAGGACACCTCGAGGAGAAGAATACTTGATATTATTCATTAACGATTTCTCCAGGTTTGTTTGGTTAGGACTTATGAAGCACAAAGACGAAGCATTCGAGAAATTCAAATCCTTCAAAGCCTTGGTTGAAAATGAATCAGGTTACAAAATTAAGTGCCTCAGGTCTGACAAAGGTGGGGAGTTTACCTCAAATGAATTTTTCGATTTCTGTGAAGAACATGGGATAAGAAGAGAATTCTCTACAGCTAGAACTCCTCAACAAAATGGAGTGGTGGAAAGGATGAACGGAAGAATCCAACAAATGGCTCGTGCTATGCTGCATGAGTCTGGAACTCCCGCAACTTTCTGGGGTGAAGCCGCATATGATACGGTTGTTATTCTCAACAAAACAAATGTCCGAGTGAACAGCACTCAAACTCCTCATGAGCTCTGGTATGGTGAGACTCCTTCGGTAAAGCACTTCAAAATCTTTGGGAGCAAATGCTATATTAAGAATACTGATGAGCAACTTGGCAAACTTGAAGCTAGAGCAGATGAAGGCATTCTTCTTGGTTATTCTCCACACAGCAAAGCATATAAGTGCTACAATAAAATACTTGGAAGAATTGTTGATAGCATTGATGTAGTGGTTGATGAAAAGGGATACATTCCTAGGCAAGTAAATCATGAAAATATCGAAGAAGATGAAGGCTACCCTCAAAGACAGAATGATGAAGAAGAAGAACCTCAAGGAGCACCAGAGGAACAGATAAGAATAGAAGAGAAGACTCCATCCTGGTACGTTCAGAAGAATCATCCAGAATCTCAGATTTTGGGGCAGAAAGAAGCAGGTGTACAAACAAGAAGAACAATTACAGAAGCTTCAAGCTATTTGGCATTACTCTCCTCCACTGAACCACAAAATGTAAAAGAGGCATGCAAAGATGAATGTTGGGTCAAAGCAATGGATGAAGAACTTGAGCAGATCGAAAAGAACAACACTTGGGAGTTGGTTCCTAGACCAAAGGATAAGAATGTTATAGGGACAAAATGGGTCTTCAAAAATAAGTTGAATGAAAATGGGGAAGTAATTAGAAACAAGGCAAGACTTGTTTGTAAAGGGTATGCGCAGCAAGAAGGAATAGATTTTGAGGAAACTTTTGCTCCTGTTGCAAGACTTGAGGCCATCCGAATGTTCCTTTCTCTCTCAAGCTTTCAAAAGTTCAAAGTATTTCAAATGGACGTGAAATCAGCCTTTCTGAATGGAGACTTAGAAGAAGAAGTATACATTGAGCAGCCAGATGGGTTCATTCTTGGAAATGATCCAAATCTTGTATGCAGACTGAAAAAGGCTCTCTATGGTCTTAAACAAGCTCCAAGGGCTTGGTACTATCGTTTGGACAAATATCTTCATCAACAAGGTTTTTCAAAAGGATCAGCAGATAGCAATCTTTATATAAAAATTGAAAATGACAAATTGCTAATACTTGTTGTGTATGTAGATGACATTATCTTTGGCAGCAATGAAGAATCTATGAGTCAAAGCTTTGCCTTGGTGATGCAGAAAGAATTTGAAATGTCCTTGCTTGGAGAATTGACATATTTTCTTGGCTTGCAAATCCAACAAAAGGAAGGAGGGATCTTCTTGTCTCAAACCAAGTATCTCAAGCAGATTTTGAAGAAATATGGCATGGAAGATGCAAAACCAGTATGTACACCCATGGTCACAGGATGTAGCCTCAGTGCAAATGATGAATCAGCAGCAGTACATCAACCAACCTACAGATCTATGATTGGAAGTCTACTTTATTTGATAGGTACCCGACCAGACATCATGCATGCAGTGGGAATAGTTGGAAGATTTCAGGCAAATCCAAAGGAAACTCATCTTCAGGCAGTAAAGAGAATCTTCAAATATCTTCAAGGGACTCAAAATTATGGCTTATGGTATCCTAGAGATACAGATCTCACACTTCATGCTTATATTGATGCAGATTGGGCCGGAAGCGTGGATGACAGGAAGAGCACAAGTGGTGGTGCATTCTTTATGGGTTCCAGATTAGTATCTTGGTTCAGCAAGAAACAGAGTTCGATTGCCTTGTCTACAGCTGAAGCAAAATATGTTGCTGCTGCATCTTGCTGCACTCAACTCCTTTGGATGATGCAGACCCTGTAAGATTTTCAAATCACTTGTACACCACCTATCTCCATCTTATGTGATAATACAAGTGCAATCAACATTTCAAAGAACCCAGTCATGCACTCAAAAACCAAGAACATATCAATCAAGTATCACTTTCTCCGGGAACAAGTGCTTGAACAAAAGGTCAAGTTGGAGTATGTTCCTTCTAAGGAACAGGTTGCTGATATACTCACCAAACCATTGCCTAGGGAGACCTTTGAATACCTCAGGCAAAATCTGGGGGTTGTTGATGTATCATCTTGTTGTTGAATCTCTTATGATTCTTGGTTGTACGCAAGGTTCATCTGAAGTATATGCGTACATTGGTCGAAGATCGAATGGCACAGGTTCAGGGGGAGCATATCATTCATTGTTGGCATTATGGAGGAAGTACAGAAGGAGATCATGGATGCTGGTCTGAATATTGCTGCAATACATCTCTATCTCTTTCATGATGTATAAGTCTTGGTCCTTCTTGAAGAACATATTTTTCAGATCTTTCCTACAGTCAGGGGGAGCATGAACAGCACAATTCAGAAGGAGCAGAGCTTTCAGCATGTAGCATGAACAGATTGGTACACCTTGGCATATACAAAGGGGGAGCTCATTCAGAGATTTCAACAGGTACTCAGGGGGAGTATGAACAGCGGAATGCCTTTCTAGGAAAGAGAATATCTTGGTTCGCCCTTTGCCCTTGATGTCAAAGGGGGAGAGTGATTTGGTATTGTTGCCATGAAGTCCAAAGGGGGAGATTGTTGGCATTATGATGCATGTGTTGTACTTGATGGCAAACATCTCATAGAAGATCAACTCACTTATATATATCTAGATGAATCTACGGAAGAGATATCAGATGACAATTCTCAGTATGACAAGTCCAAAGGGGGAAATTGTTGGCATTATGAGACAAGTGTTGTCCTTGATGGCAAATCACACAAATGATAAATTATAGTGCAGCAAATTTATTTGATAAATTATAGTGAAACAAAGTTTCCTTCATGTAGAGAGAAGTTCACACACTTTTATGCAGAGAAAAGTTTATTCCATGTAGAGAAAAGTTCACGCACTTTTATGCAGAGAAAAGTTTATTCCATGTAGAGAAAAGTTCACGCACTTTTATGCAGAGAAAAGTTTATTTCATGTAGAGAAAAGTTCATGCACTTTTATGCAGAGAAGAGTTTATCTCATTTAGAGAAATGTTCAAGCACTTTTATGCAGAGAAAAGTTTATTTCATGTAGAGAAAAGTTTACGCACTTTCATGCAAGAGAAAAGTTCACACACTTTCATGGTTGGTTCATGGTATTAGTCTGACAGTTTTTGATCCGTGGTATTGCATCCAAAAGTGTTGATCTCACGCACTTTCATGGTTGGTTCATGGTATTAGTCCGACAGTTTTTGATCCTACGGTTTTGGTCCGTGGTATTGCATCCAAAAGTGTTGATCTCATGCACTTTCATGGTTGGTTCATGGTATTAGTCCAACAGTTTTTTGATCCTATGGTTTTGGACCGTGGTATTGAGAAAGGACTAAGGCTATAAAAGAGGAAGGAGATCATTTGGAAAAGCATCTTCTGAATTATTGAATATCTGATAAAGTGCTAGATCTGGAATATGGTGATTGGGTTACGGTGAAGATCTGGATCTGAATGAAGAAGGAACATGAGCGTAAGGAGAAGGATAAGTTCTATTGATGGGTCAAAATCTTAAGGCTGGAATAGTGGTATCTCTATATGTTTTTGATCTGTGATATGTGGCATACGCTTGATCTATAAATCTAATAATCTGGGTCTGAATTATTGATGTATGTTTTATTTTACACATGTTATGATCTGGGTATGTCTGATGTATGGAACAACTGCAAAGTTATAAGGAAATATTTGCAGATCTGTATGCGGGTTGGCTTTTGTGAAATCAGAGATTAATGATGCAAGTGTAGTTGATGGTTTTTTGATGTTCTTGGATCCAGTCTGAAAATTAATGAAAAGTGGTCCTTGAAAGAAAAGAAGTAGGGGGTTGTAGCTCCCTTCCAGGAGAGACTAGAAAACGAGAGAGAGAGTTGTAGCTCTCTGCAGGTTGTAGCCTGCATACTGGTAAAGGACTGCACCAGTACAAAATCATTGTAAAAGGAGTTTCTTATTAAAAGAAGATAGAGACATATTGCAGCAGGTGATTTTCACCCACATTGGGTTTCCACCTTATATCTGGTGTTCTTTTGTGTGACTATTTGCTTTTATTTTTCCTGTTCATTATTTTATGATTCTGACATACAAAGTAATGATCAATATTTGAAGAATCATTCAATGTATAAATAAGGAAGATATATTGAAAAGAATTTGATAATACTGATTCACCCCCCCTCTCAGTATTATTTCCAACAAAAACCGCATATATCTTGCAGACTTCTAATTTAGTTAGCTGATCTTAATCTGTGTATCAGAACCATAAAACAGTAATCAAGTGTAGTAAACAGTACAGGCAATCACACACATGAACACAAGATATAAGGTGGAAACCCAATGTGGGTGAAAACCACCTGCTACAATTTGTCTCTTTCTTCTTTTAATAAGAAACTTCTTTTGACAATATTTTTGTATTGGTACAGTCTTATACCAATACGCAGGCTTCTACCTGCAAAAGGCTAAAACCTTCTCTCATTCTCCAACTTCTCCTGGAAGGGAGCTACAACCCCCTTAGCTCTTGTACTAGCTGATGTACTAGTAGGTAGGTGCTGACCTACAGAAGGCTACAACCTTCTCTTTTCTTCCAGGGACCATGTTTCATAAATTTTCAAACTATATCCATCAATAACATCAATCAAACATCAAATATATATGCATCAACCAATCTTCTTTGCACCAACCAAAACTAAATCAAACAATCACTTCTCTGAATGCTGTAACCAAAATACAGTAATAGTGATCAAAAACCAATCTTGAACCTAGAACACTGTAGCAATAAACAGAAGTAGCTAAAACATATTTCATGAGACATACACTACTTTAATATGTAGAACCTGCATGCATATGCTATTATCTTAAGGAAAACCTGCGTATACACTGTTTTGCATTACCAGACTAGTGTGTATATGTGCCTTTTCTATGCTGAACCTGTGTACAGATTTGTAAAAGATAATTTATCCTTTTCAACTATTTAGACATCATTTATACCCAGATCATCAAATTTACAGATCAAGACATGTGCCAAATATAATAGATGAAAATCACACAAAGATACTTATCTTCAAGCCTTGAGATCTTGACCCATCAATAGAACTTATCCTTCTTCTAGCGCTCGGGTTCCTCCTTGATTCGGATCCAGCTATGCACCATAACCCAATGACCAGTATTCTAGATCTTTCTTTTCATAAGATATTCAATCTATTAGTGCCTTTACCTAACGATCTCCTTCCCCTTTTATAGTCTTAGGCCTTACTCAATACCATGGTTCAAAACCACTTAGAACCAATACTTGGGACCCAATACCTAGGTTCATCATTTTGGACGAGATACCATGGTATAAAACCATAGGTCAAAATACCAAGGACTAAATACCATGGACTAAAAACAAGGTTTCCCACATGTACGTGCTTTTCCTTGCATGAAAGTGCGTGCATATGCATACACATCTTTTGATCAGTGATCCCGCGTGTATACGCGGCTTGGTCAACGGGAACCTGCGTATACCTTCTTTTCCTTTATTTTGAGATCCTGTGAGCCTGAACTGTCATCTGAATGATATGCCGAGTGAGTTTCCATCAAGGACAATACTTGTGCCATAGTGCCAAGCCTGTGTTATAATGCCAACAAATTGGAAACAAAAAATTGGAAAGAGCATGGAATGTGGACTTGCTCTATCAGCACATAATCAAGAAAACAAATGGTATGTGGATAATGGTTTCTCCAAGCATATGACTAGGGATAAGAGAAAATTTATGTTGCTAAAAGAAAAGGACAGAGGGAACAATGTCACTTTCGGCAACAATGCCCCAACAAGAATTAAGGGTAAGGGCATAGTCAGTCTTGATGAAAAGACTAAATCCCAAAATGTGTTGTATGTAGAAGGTCTCAAGCATAATTTTCTTAGTGTAAGTCAAATGTGTGATAATGGATTTAATGTGACCTTTTGATCTAAGGATTGTGAGATCCGAAATGAAGAAAATGGAAAGCTAGTGGGAAAAGCAGTCAGAACTCACAATAATGTATATGTGTTTGATGACTCCAGAGTAAGCTGCTATTTGAGCAAGTCGAGTGAAGCCCAGTTATGGCACAAGAGACTTGGTCATATGAATTTTGACAATCTGATAAGAGTCAGCAAACTAGGAGTTGTAAGAGGTTTTACAAGACTGTCAAGGCCTGATAATTCAATCTGCAAGTCATGTAAATTTGGTAAGTAGACTAGGACTCATTTCATGAAAAAAGAGTTCTCTTCACCTAGACCACTGGAGATAATTCACTCAAATATATGCGGCCCAATGAGAGTAAAATTCCCAAGCGAAGAAAGGTATTTTATGTTGCTTATAAATGATTTTATCAGGGCCATGTAGATCGTGCTCTTAAAGGAAAGAACATTAGAGTTTAAACACTTTAAAAAACATAAAGCTCAAGTAGAAACTGAGAAATATCTCAAGATAAAATGCTTAAGAGAAGACATAGGAGGAGAATACACTTCAAGATAATTTGAAGAATTATGTGAGGAACATGGCATAACAAGGCAATATTATATGGTTAGAACTCCACAACAAAATGTAGTTAAGAGAAAGAAAAAAAAAATACAAGAAATGGCTAGAGCTATGATGGATGAAGCAAATTTACCTCACATCTTCTGGGGAGAAGCAACACAATCGTCAATGTACCTATCAAATAGAATCCAACTCAGGCTTAATAGTGATAAAACTACCTATAAGTTGTGGAAGGGGATACCTTCATTAGTTAAACACTACAAGGTGTTTGGGAGAAAATGTTTTATCAAAAGAAATGATAAAAATCTTGGAAAGTTTGATTCATGTGTTGATGAGGGTATATTACTCGGGTACTTTGCTCGAAGTAAATGATACAAGTGCTACAAAAAAGGAACAAAGAGGGTTGAGGATTACATTGATGTAGTAGTAGATGAAATAGCTTCACAACTTGAGTCCTCCAGAGGAAATATGAACTCTGAAGGAGAAGAGATTTTAGACATTAGGCCCTCAGATCAGGATAAAATAGATTAAGATAGCGAAGACATGGAAACGAGCACACCTCCAAGGCCCAAAACACCTTCCAGGTATGTATAGAAAGAACACCATGATAGTCAAATTCTTGGAGATCAAATACTTGGTGTTCAAACCAAGAGGAAATTTGTTGACAGTTCAAGTTGTGAAAAATCTTACTCTAATATATTAGGTGGAGCCTAAAAACCTTAGCCAGGGAAGCGAGGACAAGTTCTAGGTGAGATTTATGAATGAAGAACTTGACCAAATTGAGAAGAATGACACTTGGGAGCTTGTTCCAAGATGTAAAGAGAAAAATTTCATAGGTACAAAATGGATCTTCCAAAATAAACTAAATTAACAAGGTCAAGTAACTAGGAACAAGGCTCAATTACTTTGCAAAGGGTATGCCTAGATAGAAGGGATATATTTTGAGGAAACCTTTTCACTAGTAGCTAGACTGGAAGCTATCAAAATGTTTCTTTCCTTTTCCAGTCATAAAAACATCAAGGTATATCAGATGGATGTGAAGTCAACATTTCTCAATGGAGATCTAGAAGAAGAAGTTTATATTGAGTAGCCAAAAGGATTCATTATCATCGAAAATGAAGGGCTTGTGTGCAAACTAAAAAAAGCCTTATATGGAATGAAACAAGCTCCCAGAGCCTAGTATGCAAGATTGGATCGATACCTTCAGCAACAAGGCTTTAAGAAAGGTACTGTAGACAACAATATATACATAAAGTCTAAAGATGATCATCTATTAATTGTAGTTTTGTATGTGGACGACATAATATTTTGTAGAAATCTAGAACAATTGGGAAAACAATTCACAAACTATATGCAAACAAAGTTTGAGATGTCCATGATTGGAGAATTGTCCTTCTTCTTAGGATTGCAAAATTTTTAGTAAAAAAAATGGGGTATTTATCTCCCAATCCAAGTACCTACAAGAAACTCTGAAGAAGTTTCGGCTAGAAAATTGCAAGTCAGTTAGCACTCCTATGGTTACAAGCTATAAATTATGCAAAGAAGATGAAACATCACTGGTAAATCAGATTGAGTACAAATAAATGATAGGAATCTTTTTGTATCTCACAACTTCAAGACCATACATCATGCAAGCAGTGGGTCTTGTGGCCAGATTTCAAGCTTTTCCTCATGAAAGTCATGTCATTGTTGTCAAAAGGATTTTCAAATATCTTCAAGGAACAACTGATTATGGACTATGGTATGCTAAAAGCAGAGAGTTTAAGTTGAAGGCTTATACTGATGTTGATTGGGCAGGCAATATTGATGATAGGAAGAGCACCTCTGGTGCAACATTCTTTTTGGGAAACTTCTTAGTGTCCTGGGTTAGCAAGAAACAAAAATCCATTTCTTTATCAACTGCTTAAGTATAATATATTGTAGCTGCCACATGTTGCTCACCAATTCTATGGGTGAAGCAGATGTTGAAGGACATTAAGGTAGAGTTGAATGATCCCATTCCAATCATGTGTGATAATACCAGTGCCATCAATATATCTAAGAATCATGTCATGCACTGAGCAGGTTACAAATAATGTTGATTTACTTGAATATGTGGCCCCTCAAGACTAACTTACATATATCTTTACTAAGCCACTAGCAAGAGAACCCTTTGAATATCTTAGGCTACTATAGTGTGTGTTGGCAGAAACTAATCCTGGTTTCATGGGGAGCTTATGTTGTTGCCATCAATTCCAAAGAGGGATATTGTTGGACTATTGCCATTGTCTAGATGGCTAGTGGATGCAAGTGTGTTGGCATTGATGTCAACCAGATCAACATGGAGGTTTGTGGCAAAATATGCATATGCTTGATGTGTCAAGCTTAGGGGGAGTCCTATGGTTGTTGTAGTCTCTGGTAGAGAATCACCATAGTAGTAGGCTTATTAGAGAAGCCATAAAATGATGACTATGGTGGTTGGGAGTCCAGGATTCCAAGCATAAGAGAAGGGCCAAGGTGCAAAGAACAATAGAAATTTTGCAGCCATTTCTCAGGTAGAAAATGGGCTAAAAGCCTAAATCAGACCCTCTCCATTGAAAACTGCTTTGGAAGGGATTTCTAATGGTGTGTGGAAGTCTACAAATGGCCTCTTGGATCAAGCGTTATTCCCAATCAAAGTTTGGTGACTTAAGCCATCATAACAAAGTTAAAAGGTGGTAAGAGGAAGGAATATCGGGACTTTGAAACTTCGTAACCTCAATGAAATTCATTTTTTATAAACGTTCTGATCCGAGAACAAGGAAGGAATAGGAAGGACCTCAGAATTTTATTTCCTTGGCGACTTATATAAAAGAGACTCGAAGGGAGTAGGACAACCATTGGGAGCTAATTCTCAAAACATTGGATATCAAACAAGGCTCAAAACATTGGGACTCGATAATGGAAGGAATGGAAGACAACATATCAGAATATTAGAGAAAGTTGCAATCTCAGAAGGTCAAGACCATCATAACCTCGAAGTTTTGTAAGTCCTTATGAATGAGTTATTTTAAAGAGCACCGAAGTTGTGAGGAGAAGGATTTATAAAGAAATTCGTTGAAAAACCAAAGGACCAAGGGACCCTTTCTCTCTTCTCCAATAGGGCACATGGCACTAGGTGATTGACACTAAGAAGATGAAGAGGTAGATGACATCACCATGACATGGCTGCATAGAGGACATGTGGTAGTCAGATTCAACATTTTGGGTAGCATAATAGGTAAAATACGAGTGACATGTGTCACCACTAAGGAGATGCCACATGGAGATGATGACATCAACATGATGTCATCTCAGAGGCCAAAATTTCAGAGGTTGGAGTTTTTGTAACTCGTGTCTATTTTTTTATTGGAAAGTTCTGATCCGATGTGTGGAGCTCTAATGTTTATTGGAACATGGTTGTGAGAACCCAAAGAACCAAGGGTGTAGAGAAGGCGTAGCACATAAGTGTTATGGAAGTATATCAAAGGTCAAAGATTTCAGAACTACTTTGTAATTGCATTTTGGAGAAAATTTACAATGAAAGGGGCTCTGATGTGTTGGATTTTGTTTGAGGAGACTAATAGAACCAAGGGTGTAGAGCGAGGCTAGCACCTAAGTGCTATGTAGCATTTTGAAGATTGGAGTTCTCGTAACTTCGTTATAATTGAAATTTGAGAAAGGTTATGAAATGTAGAGATTTCAATGTTATTGGAGCTTGGTTGTGGAGCCTAGTAAACAAAGGGCGCATAGCAATAACATGAGGATAAAGGCCATTGATAGGATGCTAAAGGAATTATCACCTAAGTTCTATATCGATGGTCACATGCAATGATCATATGAGAAAGAAAATGATAAAGGGGGCTAAGCAGGAAGGGTCTAAAGGAACCAGAATTTTGTGATATCATAACATATCACCTAATAAAGTTACAATATGTTAACGCTCCTATATTTTAGTACAAAGTGTTAAAGGATGAATGGGTCGATATCTAGAGAGTAAATTCACACATGAGTAATGATGACTGTGGAGGTCGTTGAGTAAAGGTGATGAGGACCACAATTCTCAGAAAATAACTGTTGGGCTTATCTCGATGTTGAAAGAAATCCATCTCTAATCTCCCATGCACACCTTACAAAAATAAGTGAAGGACATAGAAGCAATGCTAAAGTAAAATAAAACTCTGTGAACCATGAATAACCATTGGGAGTCTCATTGGAGTGTGCAGGTGGACTACGATTAAATTCTCAACATGGAGAATCACAAAGGGAGTTGGTGAAGTGAACGAAGCCCATTCTCATGTTTTAATGCAACGATAGAATTTGTGAAAAGAGATGCAACTGAAGAATGGAGTAACATGCCAAGAGTACACTGTTGGGAAATATGGATGGTGAAAAAGACAACATTGAGCTCAGTGCAGTAGAGGAAAAAAACCCAGGATTTCCATTGAGCAACTGGGGGAATACAATATTATTGTGTATGTGTTGAAGAGAGTGGAGTAGAGTGTGTGAATGTTGAGAAACTGGTCCAAGTGTTGAACTAAAGTAGAGTGTTGTAGAGATCCTTTGCAATAGAAAGCCTAGAGCAGAGTATATGCGGTTGAGAGCAGAAGGATGAGTACAGTGTGTTGTTGTAAAGTGAGCAGAGGATAGGGTGTTGTTGTGTGAAGCCAAGAGATCCTGTGGAATAGTAGAGGACTGAGAGCAGAAGTATGATATTGTAATGAACCAGATTTGTATTTTTCTATATATGTATTTTCCCCCATTTTCAGTTTAAAAATTGTATGAAAGGTAGAACAATGGCTAGAGTAGGTGGTGGCCTACATTCATAAGAGGTTAGTGCCTCTTGGAAAGTAGGTTATTGCTATCTTAAGGGATTCAATTCCCCCCTGTGAGTGGGTTCTCACAAAAAAATTTATGTAAAATTAAGTAGGTGTTTAATTTAGGTCATAACAACAAAAATATTGGTGGTTTTCTCCCTTTAGGTTTCCAATTCTCATTTCAATATGTGTGTGATGCTCATGTGATTGATTGTAGGTACATGTGAGTTCCTTATCTTGTTGCTAATTTGTATTGTGTATGAATTCTCTCATAAGTAACCAATAATAGAGTAATGAACTAAATACCTATTCATAAAAAGTAATAAGAACCTCACAATTACTTATTCACCCGCCCTCTCAGAAATTCCTTATTCCAACAACCTCTTCCTCATTTTTTGGGAATGTGCTAGCCACATCTTTTGAGATTTCTGTTATGGGAGATTTCAAAAATAAGTCAAGGATAAGGTCCTTGTCTACTTGTGCCTTTCACAAACTACGACATTTTCGCCATTCATGGATGGTCTGAGATATGTATGGAAGAAGCATGTCGGAAATGGGTGAGAAACTCTAGGCCATTGTATTTGTTGAGAAATCGAGGGCATTCAAAGTTAACAATTTCCCTGTTTGATAATTTCTTGTGATATGTTTGTACTTCTTAGCTTATGATATTTTTCTTTGTTAGCTTATTAATGTGTTATCTTCATCAAGACAATTACCAAAATAATAAAGAGAAGTGATATAGTATATAGGCTTCTCTAGCCAGGGCCAAAACCTCTCACCTCTTGAGAGGAAAACCTGATCAAAATTCTTCTTATAGATATTCAATTGATAAGTACCAAGACCATGAAACAGACCCTTGACTATAGTATCCTCTTAAGAACCTTGTCACCCACCTTGACACTCTCTTATTCCTTCCTTTGCCATTCTTCTTATTTAGAACTGCTCCTTCTTGACTGCTTCTAAAGAAACTCGGTCTCTATCCCTTATACTCAACCTTCAAAACTTCCCTAGAGAATATTAGTCTCTAGGTCTTTTTATAGAAACTCAGTATCTACTTTGATTACCCAGAAGAGTATTTTCCTCGCGCCATAAGATTCCTTCCTTCGCTATCCCAAAAGAAACCTATTTACTGCCTCCTTCACTTGTTCGAGAAGATCCCTTCTTCACTGCTCCAGAAGATCCTTCTTCGCTATCCCAAAAGATCCTTCTTCTCTATCCCAAAAGATCCTACTTCATTTGCCCCAAAATATTCTTCTTCGCTGCCCTACAAGAGTGTCCTTTTTAGCCTTAGAGAAAACCCTTTTCACTACGTCCTTTTCGCACTTCCTTCTGCACTTCTATTCGCTGAATCAAATCAAATTTCTTGCTTAGAATGGAGTTTGACTTCCTCTATTTATACACCTACTCACTCGGTATTTAGGTCAACTTGACAACTAAAGGGAGGTGACTCATTCTTGCAGCTTCTTCATCATTTGTAGGACGACTTGAAGAGGTTAGGTGACAAGTTCTTAGAGGATAATTTACATAGACAATATTGACATTTTTACCAAGTGTAACATGACTTCATTTACATGATAATGACTCTTTTATGACTAGATGAATAAACCCTAAAGACTCTCAATGGGAGTCTTGACTCAAAAACAAAATCCCTTTCTCATGAAACCCATGAAGCAAGTCAATATAATAATTTCATTTTTCTTATTTACATCTCATTACATAAAATCATAATTACATGTCATTATGAAGACCGAACCTAGTTACACTTTTCAACACTCCCTCTTAACTAGGGAGGTATTCATAAAGGTAACTTGGACTTTCTTAATATGAATAATATCTCATAAGAAGAATTCGGATTTGTAACGCATTTGTATAGCATCATACCAACCGACATTGTTATATAGTAAGGCCTTGACTAACAACTCTATCTCTCCACAAGATCAGAGCATAATTCTGGCAAGACCAATGATTTATAGACATACTTATCATTGTCTCTCTAGGAACATACCCCACCTAGGTTCACTCGGGATATGATCCATAAGGAATATTTTTTTCTTGGACTCCCCAGTCCTAAAAGAATATCAGTCCTCCATGGATACTCTTTCATGGGATGCCTTATCTCATCCCCTAAGAGTATCAGATGCCAAATGATTACACAATCCTCCATTCTGTCTTCCCAAGTGAAGATCAGAACAACGTACCTATCACTCCTTTTTATACTAGGATGTTTTATTCCATTAGAGGAATGTACTCATTCCTATCATAGAGGAACGTACCTAAGCTTCCGACTTAGTAATTTTCTTCCAAGTAAGAAACTTCTTCTCAGGCTCCCTCTTAACCAGGGACCTATCACAACTCTTCATGTGGAGATCTAACATAATCACTTGCATGAAGAGATTCTTTCTTCGAATGTCATCAATTTATTCTTTGTTAAGGAGTCTTCAACCTTTGGGAACTTCTATATATAGGGAAAAAATCATTCATCACTTTTGTTCATGAGTTAGCCATTTCCTTAACTCATCAGAAAGTGATCTATTAGATTTTCCATCTATCTTTGCTTCATGTCATTCTACTTTCATGCCATATTTTTTAGAAGGACATTACATCCATTTTATATGGTTTGTTAGGAATTCATTCACAAATCTTCTCTTCGACGGTTCTACATAAGCCCAACCATATGTTAGTTCAAACATAATCAATAATTTCAAATCAAAATTACCTTTGTGATGATTTTTAATTATGACATATTCTTGTAAGTATCAGAATCTTGCATGGATATTGACCAATCTCCCCCATATATCCATTGGTAAGGGTCTCTGTCTTTTTCTGAATTCCATCAGAGTCTTTACATTTATTTTAAAAAATCTTCTAGTCAAATCTTCTTGGACTTCAGATGTTGAATGCCTTCTTCCTTCATTGCATATTATCAAGATATATTCCTATCTTTTCTCACACACTTCATTCCTAAGAGATTATAATCATAATTCCTTGAATGCAATCAACTTCCTCGTGATTCATATGAGAACATACTATGTTGATTCCATCTAGTGAGATTTATGCTTTTTCTTCAATTCTTAGAAGGAGGAGATCCTTTCTTGATCAAATTTCCTAGGATGGAAATAGTGATTCATGTCATATGACACGACTTTCATAACAATCCATGCAAGAATACATACCTCATTTTTCTTGCGGTCATCCAGACTTCTTCATTGTTCTTCATTCGAAAGGACCTGCTTTTCTGTCAGACCATTATTCACGAGTTGGAATTCCTGATGAAAACCTTTTGCTTATCCTTTCTACATTGGTGAATCCTTTGATGAGAATTATATCAGAGAAACTCGAGGATGTTTCTTACTTGGAAGATGTTTCCGTCTATGATGATCCCAATCGGTGATGAACTTTGCTTCTATAAGTACTAATGAGGTTTCCTAAGGGATTCCTATTCTTTGAAATCAGTGGGATTTGTACCAAACATATTTTCTTCTCCTCATGTCATGAGCTCTTTAATTTTAATGCTTCTATGCTATTTTCTAATGTGATTCATCCTATCTTATTTAAAATACATCAAGAATACAATTTACAAGTTGTAAGTACCTTATTTAGAAGAAGATCATCTCAGTCATAGTAAAGATCTTTTACTTCTTCATTCTTATGCTTCTTTGACTCAGGCTCTTTCACTTCTTCAGTAATGTGTTCTCCTTCTCTATTCCTTTCATCCTTAACATGATTAGGAAAATCTCTTCTATAGTGTTCAATTTCATGACATTCATAGCATCTTATTTTATCCATGTTCTTCTTTTTCTTTGGAGGACCAAAATTTCCAAATTTTCCCTTTCTTCTTGTCATTGTAGCATATGCTTGATTCTTCTCACTTGGTCCAACATCAATTTTTGCCTTTAGTCTGGTTTCTTCGATGTTACAAAGTGACCATATATCTTGAAATCGATTAGTATATTTCTTCGCATATAAGATTGAAGTGAAGTGACCCCATTCTTTTGGTAGTGCATTTAGTACCACTGTGGTCACCTCTCTATCAGACATAACTTCTCCTAGTTCTTGTAGTTGATCTCAAATTTCTGATATCCTCATGAAGCATGAGGCTATTCCATATTCCTTGGATATTTTTATTTTGTAGAGTTCTTTCCTTAAGGAGATTAATACTCCTGCGGTATTTACATAAAACAACTCTACCAGTTTGTTATATATAGCTTTTGTAGTTTCCAGTTTTAATACATATGGGATTAGAGAGTCTTTCATAGATTCTATAAGAATCTTTTGGGCTCTCACTTATCCCTTCATGTATCTAGCATGAGCTTGAGTATATTATTTTGGAGGTTGGTTTATTGATCCCTTAATGTGATCCATGACCTCATTCTCAATAAGATTTAAGCAAGTCCTTTTCTTCCATGCAAGCAAATTTATAGCCCCAACCAATTTATTATTTTCCTTGCAAAAAGACATTTTGATATTATCAGATATAGTCATATAATCACTTGTATGAGTGTTACTTGCTTCCTCCTAAAAAGTGTTGAAGAAAGTATAACTAGGTTCGGTATTTACAAATGTAACTTTGATCTTTGTACTTGTCAAGAAAAAGAAATATTATTTTTGTAAATTAAATGAATGAGTTTCTTGCTCATTTCATAGGTCTAGAAAAGTCAAAGAGTCAAAGTCATATGTAAGGAGCTCTTCTTGAGCCTTCATGTAATATATATGGGACAACCAAATGTCTAAGAATAGCCCTCCAAGACCAGCACAATCCTCTTGAAGACAAGCAAGCAAAAACGTTGAAAAACACAGTCACGTCGGCCAACAAAAATGAATTTAAAGTCATGTCGGTTCACCTGGTAATGTCAGCATATTATAGAGGCACAACACGTATAAATAGGTGGCTAGGGTCATCATTCAACTGCGGTTTTAAGAAGTGTGGATTACAGAAGTGCAGATTACAGGAGTGCAGATTACAGAGGTGCAGGATCACTCTGAAATTTTGGTAACACAGAACTCGGGAAAGCGCAGTTCATGATCTCGGAGGTCTCTAAAGTTTCATATGGAGTGTAGGGGTACACCATTTTGGATGAGCACACAATTTCATATTTCGAATGTGTATAGATCAACATCTTTGTGTGTTTCGGATGGGTACTCCAAAAGGAGAAAAAACGATCATGATATATTTGAAGATACCTCAGTAATGTACTCCTAGCATACCTCTGTCTCAGTATACATGTCTCAGATCACTATCTCGGATTAGTTATGATTCAACAGTGATATACTCTTGACATAACTAGACACACTGGCAACCATGGAATCAAGGTCAAGGTCACAATGAAGATCCAAGTGAAGACAAGCTAATGATCTCAATGAGAGTGTAGGTTATGATCTTGGTGAAGGTAAATCTATAATAAGACTAACCATGATCTCGGAGGATCTAGATGCAACTCTCCTTCATGTATATATATATATATATATATATATATATATATATATATATATATATATCTCTATATATATATATATATATATATATATTATTATATATATATATGGAGAACTCGTTCAAGAAGACCCTGGTGAAGATGCAGAAATGGTGTTGCAACAGTAATGAAGATTTCAGTAGTGCAATAGTGATTGCCTTAGTGGTGCAACAATGATGATGATCTCAGCAGTGACAAAGAAGAGGATTGGTTTCTTGGTCTTCGAGTGGCTAAACAGGTCAAGGGTCATGGTCTTGGTGTTTGTCAATTGGAATCTCTATAAGAACAATTACGTGCGGGTTTTACTCTCCAAGAGGGAGAGGTTTTGGCCCTAACAGAATGCCAACTCCTTGTGTTCTTATATATTTGTTTTGGTAGCAGTTTATTGAAGCAAACACACACACTAATAATAAGAAGAAGATCAAGCTAAGATAAATTGCAAAAGAACTTCACAAATTGTTATCAAGTCTAGAAGAATCACATTAATCCGACTTGCCCTAGATTCTTCAACATGGTTTCAGAGCTAAGGTGCTAAAGTCAAATGAAGGATAAAAAAATAGACATACAAGGATTTGTCTTCAAGGATATCAAAGCAGGTTGAAAGAATTAAAGGAGAAAATATACAATAAGTAGGTCAACAACAGTCGTGGAGTGTCAACTTCAGTAATTACATTCATGCACTCAACCCATGCTCAGTTTGATGAAGTACGTCAGTGAGCCACACTTCTTAATAATTGAACTTTTTCCATACCATAAAAAATAGTCTCAAGTATGTATATATTGCAGAAATAATCCAAGGAGTACCTATTACAATCCATGGTTACTTCACTGTCTCAATATAGTTATTACATCAAGACAGTTTCAGCGATGAGATAATCTATCTATACAGTGCCACCCACATTTTAGTTATGTTATTCATTGACAAGTTTTGGCTCTCAATACATCGCCTTTCTACACAATGCACACAGGCATCACTGTGCAATGCCATACTGTTAATTTTAGGTATGTTCTATGCTAGAGTAATTTATTTAAATTTTCACAGTTAGCAATCGCATCAACATTAAAGTAAACTGTAGATAGAACATGAATATAAATCGCAAAAGACAAGCCAAGACAAGAGGACACAAGATGTGGTGCCAGCTAAGGACGAACCCCAATGTGGGGAAATCCTTGATCAATTCTTCTTTTATGTTCTTCAAAGTTCAACAGAGAAAGTGAGAGAGATAGTACATTTACAATAGAAGTCAATACTTTGACTTATCTAGATCTGAGCATAGATCATCTCCTATAATGATGACATGAGATCAGTTGAAGACATTCTGCTTCAACTGATTCTCCAAGGTGACAGCTTCACCTATCGTATTGTTGCATTTCATCCATTTGCTGCACCTTACCGTGTAGCACCATCTCATCTGCTTTCATCATCATGCTGCTCATTATGCTGCATCTTCCATAATTATGCAGCCCTATTCATCATCATGCTACTCCTTACTTAACATACCCATTTACGCTACATCTTTCATCATCATGAACTGAGATTGTTCATCTTTATCATTCTCATTATGTTGAGACTATAACCATCACAAACATTACTGCTTATGATCCTTGTCATGTTGACTGCATATTAATATGGTGAGCAAATGTATGGTACTAATATTCAGATTGAGATCACTGGTCTAAATACTGTGCATCATGGAAAATTATTTCATCAACACAATTATGTAAAGATAGTATGCCGAGAGTTCTATCACTATTGTTCATTATGTTGGGACTGTTATAGGTATGCCACCATATCACTGTTGTTCCATTGTGTTTGGGCTACAACAGGTATTCCACCGTATCACTGTAAACCTTTTCCTCACTGTGATTGCGTATGCACTATTGTGAGAGCACCGAGATACATGTTTATCTACTTATATGTTGAGGCTAATGTCACCGAGTTGATGACTGTTCTTATAGCGAGGTGTAGTCAAACCCTTGGTTGCAGCTCAGCTTCATGTGGAGATGACTGCGGCTCCATATATAACTATGGATCCTCTTCATAGTTGCGTTGCTTTTGACTGCATATGTGTATAGGGTCTTCATTGATTGCGTGGGATCTTGATGGTGGTCTCATAACTACGGCTGCCATGCTTCTATGTCTGCAGCTCTACTTCTTACTGCAGCTCTTCCGTGCTTGTTATCACTATGGCTACATACCTTGGCTCAATTCATAGATGACTACACCTGATATGTCTCCATTTCCTGCATATAAAGTGTCTCTATTGCCTGTGGATAGATGTCTTCATGACCTACGTTGGATTAGGGCATCATCTGCAGCTAGGGCATCATACTAGGCCAACGTATTCTTAGCGTCTCTCCTTCTCCAAAAACCCAGCACGTGGAGAGGAGATCACTTGAAGAGTGTGTGTCTAAGGACTTCAAATTATCTCCTATTTATAGTAAAACGTAGATGATGAATAGTCATGTCTAGTGGGCTTCTGAGCCTACACAAGTTGTTTGTCGGCTTAACAATTTGTCTTATAACATAAATAAATTCATAACTCCATGAATACTTGACGGAATCAGAAGATCTTTAGATCAATCCTACACCTCTCGATGAGAGGGACCCAATAAAAATATCATCTGCCATAAATAAGATTACCCAAATGGAGTTTGGCCATAGTTGCAAATTTTAACACTCCCTCTCAACTAGGGAGAACTCCATTCGCTGATCCATATGTTCAACTGTACTGTCTCTGCCATCAATGCCATGCATTGCTCTTCTCTGCTCAGCTCAGCTCAGCTCTGCTCTACTGAACCATGAAGAAGAAGAATTGATCGAGAATGTGTCATACCATTCTCCACTGACTAGAAGTCAGTCTTAGAGTGTGTACCACTGGTCCCAAACCAGTCCTCAACTGACCGGAAGTCAGTGTCATAGTATGTACCACTCTCACTGGTCCCAGACTAGTCCTCTACTAACCTGAAGTTAGTCTCAGAGTATGTACCACTGGTCCCAGACCAGTCCTCTACTAACCCGAAGTCAGTGTCATAGTGGGTACAAGTCCTACAAGAGGTCCCAAACCAATATCATTGATCCCAGATCAATGAAGGTCATCCTAGCATAGGGAGTACGATAGATACAACAATGCATCCATCGGTACTATTATGGTCCCTATCCTCATTTCCCTGCTCATTGATTAGATGAGAGGTACTTCCCATGAGTCTCAGACTGCATGGGTAGGATGCCTTGAGAGGAGAACTAATCATCCTGTCCACAGGAGAGCGAATCATTCTGTCCAGTGGATGCCACGGATAACTAATCATCCAAGTCCACAGGAGAGCGAATCATCTTGTTCCACAATCACCAAGGAGAACACATCATCCAAGCCTCATAGGAGAACTATTCATCCTGCTACACAATAGTCATGGAGAACACATCATCTAGTCCTCAAAAAAGAACTAATCATCCTGCTACACAATCGTCATGGATAACACATCATCTAGACCTCACAAGAGAACTAATCATCTTGCTACACAAGAGAGTGAATCATCTTGTCCACAGGAGAGCGAATCATCCTATCCCACAAGAGAGCGAATCATCTTGTCCACAGGAGAGCGAATCATCCTGTCCCACAAGAGAGCGAATCATCTTGTCCACAGGAGAGTGAATCATCCTGTCCAGTGCACACTACCAAGGGAGGGTGAGTCACCCTGCGATCGTATGTTTCTCCAATAAGAACTGCAAGCCCCTAGAGCTCCCAGAGCTTAATGTATGCAACATGCAGGACCCTTTTACAAGGGTCTCTTAATGACTCCAAGTCGTTCGGGAAAATCACAAATTTTGATCTTTCCCCGGGGCTTTGGCAAAATGACGGCGACCTATACATCAGTCTAAATGTGATGGATCCTCCTTGCTCATTGACTTACCACATCCCATATATGTCAGTATCTGATGTCTATCTGTTGGAGCAATCATCAAATGCGAGATTCCTCTATAATCGAATCCCACCTATGGTTGTCACAGAGAATCACAGTGGTATTCATCATGTGTACAATTAGCTCACTTAAGAGCTTTTGCAACCATGCAGATTCACACGAGATCATACTCATAGTTATGTATTCGATCTCGACGATGCTTATAGCAACCGACTTCTGTTGACTACTCATCCATGATATCGAAGCAAAATCCAAAGAGAACCAGCACTGAGAAGTGCTCTAATGATCCTCCACACTGCCTGCCCAGTCAGCATTCGAATAATCATACAATTTTATATTTCAAGCAGTGTATCTCAATCCATGAGAGATTGTGCCCTGAAGATATCTCAGAATATTCTTGGCACCAATCTAGTGAGGCTCAACCAAATATGAGCTCACCATGCTAACTACACAACATATGTCCAGACGGAAGTTCACCAAGAACATCAAAGCAAATGAGTTTATGAAACTCAGAGGCATTTCCCAAATCTGGTCCGATATCACTACCATGTAACTTCTAAAAATTAAGATCCTTGAGGTAGTCACAGGCTAGCAGTTTATCATTCCACATCTGGAATCCAACTCCATCTTACTTCTATAAATGAGAGGGTCTGCACCTGTCAGAAATGGGTCATCCTCATAAGGTGCAAGTATGAGAGGTCTATCATCCACAACCTTCGGGTAACAATTTGGATCGGTTTCACTCCTAGTGAATCTCATATTCATCAAACAGCTATCAATCCTCTCATACTACGCCTGAGGTGTTTTGCTTCAAGCCATAGAGGGCTTTCTTCCACTTGTATACATGAGATTCCCGATCATGAATCTTAAACTCCTCGGGTTGTTCCAAACCTGTGGACCTGTTGCATGAGGGGAATGGTCCCCTTATAATATTTTCCTTCAGTACATCTCAAACATTTACTTTCATGCTCTTTTTGAATTCAAGCTTCCCTCTCACCATCTGACTCACAGACCTCTGATGCTATGTGTCAATGGACATGGTCCCCAGTGGACTTCCTGTAACTTGGTACAACCCTGAACTCAAAAACATCTTTGAAAAATCTATTTTCAAACACGTACCTTTCCATCGATGAGTGCCACCTGTAACCTTTGACTTCCATTACTGAAATGGACACCAGGTCCTTCTTGTGATTAGGTACATAAAAGAGATTATGTAAATGAATCGAGTTACCCTCATTCAATTGAGGGGTAACATTCCCTACGCCCTTTCCTAGATAGGTGGCATCGGCTCCAAGTATAATCACACGATTGTTTCCATCTCTACCAAATTAGAGAGTGCACCCTTCTATCCAATGAAGTGCCTTGAAGTACTACAATCAATAAGCCAGATTCCCAAAGAATCTGAAGGAGAGGGTCAATACAAGATAATACTTTTTTATCTTATCAGAAACAACATTTGATTCTTCATACCATGGGTTCCTTGCTTTCTTTGAGGGGTCGACCATTTCCTTGATGACCTGCATTACCTGTCATTCCTTTGATCATTGAAGATGCCCCTGGAATGATTGTGGTCTTCATCAAGAGATGTGTCTCTGCCATTTGGACACTCCTTCGCATAATGGCTGAATTTATTATCCACCTTTCCTTCCACCCTTAGATCCGAACTTCCCAATGAAGTGATATTTAGGTAGGCCATCAGAAACTTCCGCTGTGACATTCTGATAATATTCTCTACTTCGACTTCACCCTGTGTGAATTTGAAGAGGGATGAGGAACCCATTGATCCTTTTGTCCTGTCCGAACTGTCTTCGGTGATTGCTCTTTAACTCTTGCTTGGGCATTGTCTTCACCTCAGCTCCGATACCATGTTAATTTTAGGTATGTTCTATGCTAGAGCAATTTATTTAAATTTTCACAGTTAGCAATCACATCAACATTAAAGTAAACTGCAGATAGAACATGAATATAAATTGCAGAAGACAAGCCAAGACAAGAGGACACAAGATGTGGCGCCAGCCAAGGACAAACCCCAATGTGGGGAACCCTTGATCAATTCTTCTTTTACGTTCTTCAAAGTTCAGCAGAGAAAGTGAGAGAGATAGTACATTTACAATAGAAGTCAATACTTTGACTTATCTAGATCTGAGCATAGATAATCTCCTACAACGATGACATGAGATCAGTTGAAGACATCCTGCTTCAACTGATTCTCCAAGGTGACGTCTTCACCTATCGTAGTGTTGCATTTCGTCCATTTGCTGCACCTTACCGTGTAGCACCATCTCATCTGCTTTCATCATCATGCTACCCATTATGCTGCATATTCCATCATTATGCACCTATTCATCGTCATGTTGCTCCTTACTTAAAATGCCCATTTACGCCGCATCTTTCATCATCATGAACTGAGATTGTTCATCTTTATCATTCTCATTATATTGAGACTATAACCATCAGAAATGTTATTGCTTATGATCCTTGTCATGGTGACTGCATATTAATATGCTGAGCAAATGTATGGTACTGATATTCAGATTGAGATCATAGATCTGAATATTGTGCATCATGGAAACTTATTTCATCAACATGGTTCTGTAGAGATAGTATGCCGAGAGTTCTATCATTGTTGTTCATTGTGTTTGGACTACTACATGTATGCCACCGTATCACTGTTGTTCCATTGTGTTTGGGCTACAACAGGTATGCCACTGTATCACTGTAAACCTTTTCCTCACTGTGAGTGTGTATGCACTATTGTGAGAGCACCGAGATACATGTTTATCTACTTATATGCTGAGGCTACTGTCACCCAAGTTGATGACTGTTCTTATAGCGAGGTGCAATCAAACCCTTGGCTGCAGCTCAGCTTCATGTGGAGATGACTGCGGCTCCATATATAACTGTGGCTCCTCTTTATAGCGGCGTTTCTTTTAACTATGTATGTGTATAGGGTCTTCATTGACTAGGTGGGATCTTGATGGTGGTTTCATAACTATGGCTACCATGCTTCTATGCCTATGACTCTACTTCTTACTGTGGCTCTTTCGTGCTTGTTATCACTGCAGCTACATACCTTGGCTCAATTCATAGATGATTGCACCTGATATGTCTCCATTGCCTGCGTATAAAGTGTCTCTATTTCCTACAAATAGATGTCTTCATTTACAGCGGATAAGGTGTCTCCATTTGCTTGCGGATAGATGTCTTCATGACCTGTGTTGGATTAGGGCATCATACTAGGTCAACGTATTCTTAGCATCTCTCCTTCTCCAAAAACCCAAGACATGGAGAGGAGATCACTTGAAGAGTGTGTGTCTAATGACTTCAAATTCTCTCCTATTTATAGTAAAACGTAGATGATGAATAGTCATGTCTATTGGGCTTCTGAGCCTACACAAGCTGTTGGCTGACTTAACAATTTGTCTTATAACATAAATAAATTCATAACTCCATGAATGCTTGATGGAATCGGATGATCTTTTGATCAATCCTACACCTCTTAATGAGAGGCATCCAATAAAAATATCAGCTGCCATAAATAAGATGACCCACATGGAGTTTGGCCCTAGTTTCCAATTTTAACACATACTAATATACTTTTCACAGTCTCGAATTATGTCTATGATTATGATCTCAATAAGATGATTCTCAGATCAGAACATAGTATCACTAACATGTCAACAATATGTTGAAGTCAAAAGTACCTCAAAATGAATTGGGAAGGTCGTGAAGCAGTATCGGTGATGTCAAAACCACTTATTTCATGGTGCTAGAAGGCCTCCAAGGAAGTCATGCTAAAAGGATACTAATGATGGGTAGCTCAAGAAAAATAAGCATCAAGGTGAAGATATCCTCTTCACACACCAAGTAAGTATCTTTTAATTTTATAATCATATTTGGTTAAATGATTCATGATTGCAATGGGATTTATAAATCAGTTAGATAATCAAAATTCCTTGCATATAATAAGGAGGATTGTCATAATCCTCATAGAAAAGAGAAATCATTGATATCTTTGAAAATTTCTATGAAGGTCAAGCATTGTTTGAATCCATCAAGAGATTCATAGGAATCATATGATATCACTCAAAATTTATCTCATACCTAAATAGAAGAAGATGAGACATAAAGGGAGATATATGGAATGCTAGATATACTCTCGAAAATTAAAGTAAAGAAGGTCACTTATACCTACTCAATAATAAAGGGATCAAAGAATGAAGGAACAACTTCATGAGGATCTAGAAAAGATAATGAGAAGGTAATCATCATTGATGAGAAAAGTAACAAATATAAATAAACAAAGAAGGTTACCTCACCTGGAAATTTGTGGTCTCTATGCTAGATAGAAAGACAAGTTATAGTCTATAGGATAAAGGAATTCAACCCTATGCAGAAAGGAAAAGCAAGGATTGGTCCTCAAGCAAAGGAAAAAATAAGTATAGTGAAGATTCAATGGTATAGAAACATTTTGGAAGCTCATATCACGAAAATATGGAGGAAGCTAAAAAAAAGGGCCAAGGAAAGAGGGAGTATCAAATCTCTCCTATGAGTAAGATAGTATCCCTCACAAAAGGGTCCTATCATAAGCTCATAAATCTTGTGTTATAAGATAGGACAATGATAATAAGATGCATCATCGCATCATGGAAGCATTAGAAACAAGAGATCGTGACATCACCATGGGAATCATGAAGGACAAAATCCATGGCAAACAAACATGTAGGGTATATAGCTCTTATGAACCTTAGTGGACACTGAAGAAAAGAAAGGAGTCAACTAAGGCTCATCATACATCAAGATAAAAAGGAAACATTTGCCAGTTTGGGATATACAAGATCCTCAAAAATTCCTTGATCGAATCCTCATCATAGGGTTCACTAATATAGAGAGGAATCAAGTGCTTCAACAAGAACTCCAACTTATGGATTCCATGAGATAATGGTGTGATGACATGAAGCAGATCAAGGGATTGAAGATATCTTCAATCAAGGAAGTTGTTGGAAGAAGCCTAGATGACCTAAAGGTAAAATGAGGTATGTATGCATGTATTTAATTCTACAATGTCATGTCTTATGGTTGTAGGTAATATAGATCATCACTTATCTTAAGAAGCATGATCAAGAGAAAAGGATCTCCTCCTTTGAAAAGATGAAAAAAGGCATAAGTCACACTAGATGAAATCAACATAATATGTCCTCATATGAAGTATGAGGTGGTTGACTATAATTAAGAAACTCTGATTGAAAGATCCTAACAATGGAATGTGTGAGGAAGGAAGAGATCGATATGAAACCCTGATGAAGGTGATCAACATCCAAAAGACCAAGAATATTTGACTAGGAAATCTCCCAGAAGAATATGAAGACTCTGATGAAAGTTTGAAAAAGAAGAAGACCCTTGAAAATGAATAACTTTGGGAGATGTGTCAACATGTATGAAGTATGCTGATACCCACAGGAAGATTTCAAGATGAAGAGCCATCCCATAAGGTACTATTTGATTTAATGTTATGCTTTGATTTCTTAAATAATATCTAGATGAGTTCATGCAGGGATACTGGAACAAGAGTTGTAAGTACAAGTACAACCAGAATTCATGTGGTGGATGAAAAGCCTTGAAAGAAACAATGATGAAGAAGTAGCCATATGATGAAGGTTCCATATATGTATCAAGAAGACCACTTTCCATAAATAAAGGAATGATGTGACGAACCAAGAAGGAAAGTGATGGATGGACTATGCCCTATAGGAAAGAAGCTCAACTAAATTTTATGACATCAAGGAAAGAAGATGGTCAAGTAGCTGAAGGACCCACGAAGGATAAGTTTCTAATGAAAAGGAGAATCCCTTGGTAAGAGGGATCTCTGACAAGTCCCTGATTAATAGGGAGTTTGAATTAATATCACCCCTGATTACAAAGGAGTGATAATTTTGTTTTTCCAGGTCATGTGTCATGCACTAGCCTAGGACTAACAAACGTAAGTCTAGATGAAGGCCATGAATGGAAATGTAGACACATGGTAGACACAACATTCTTGTCTTCACTTAGGAAGAAAGAATGGGAGGATTGGGTAACCATCTAGCATCTGATACTTTTTTAGGATTTGTAGGGAATCCAAGACAAGAGTAGGCAAGAGGAGCGACTTTGAGGGTTGGGAACCCAAGATAAGAATAGTCCTAGAAGGTCATACTCAGTGAACACTTGGGTGGGTATGTACCTTGAGAGACAATGATGAAGGTGTCTATAAATCATTGGTCTCGCCAGCATTGTAGCTCATGGTCTCATGGAGAGATGGAGATGTTAGTCAAGGCCTTGCACTATGACAACGTTGATTGATATGATGCTATACAGATGGGATTACCAATCTGATTCTTCTTATGAGAAATTCTTCAAATTGAGAATGACCCGGTACCATTATAAATACCTCCCTAGTTAAGAGGGAGCATTGAAGAAAGTATAACTAGGTTCGATATTGACAAATGTAACTTTGATCTTTGTACTTGTCAAGAAAAATAAATATTATTTTTGTAAATTAAATGAATGAGCTTCTTTCTCATTTCATAGGTCTAGAAAATTCAAAGAGTCAAAGTCACATGTAAGGAGCTCTTCTTGAGCCTTCATATAATATATATGGGACAACTGAATGTCTAAGAATAGCCCTCCAAGACTAACACAATCCTCTTGAATACAAGCAAGCAAAAACGTTGAAAAACACAGTCACGTTGGCTAACAAAAATGAATTTAAAGTCATGTCAGTTCACCTGGTAATGTCATCTTATTATGGAGTCACAACACCTAACAAGAGATAGATAGGGTCCTCACAGAAATGTAGTTTTACAAAAGTGCGGATTATAGAAGTGTGGATTACAAGAGTGTGGATTACAGTGGTTCAGGATCACTCTGAAATTTTGGTTACACAAAACTTGAGAAAGCACATTTCAGGATCTCAGAGATCTCTAAAGTTTCGTATGGAGTGCAGGGGTACAACATTTAGGATGAGCACATAGTATTGTATTTCAAATGTGTACAATGCATCATCTTTGTGTATTTCAGATGGGTACTCTAGAAGGAGAAAGCATAGTCATGATATATTTGAAGATCCCTCGGTAGTTTACTCTCGACACACCTTTGTCTCAGCATACATGTCTCGGATTTCTGTCTTAGATTAATTATGATTCAACAATGATATACGCTCAACATAACTAGATGCAATGGCAACCATGGAATCAAGGTCAAAGTCACAATGAAGATCCAAGTGAAGATAAGATGATGATCTCAGTGAGATTGTAGGTTATGATCTTGGTGAAGGTATATCTATAGTAAGACAACCATGATCTCGGAGGATCTGGATGCAACTCTCCTTCATATATATATGTGTGTGTGTGTGTGTGTGGAAAACTCGTTCAAGAAGACCTTGGTGAAGATGTGGAAATGGTGTTGCAATAGTAATGAATATTTCAATAGTGCAGTAGTGATGGCCTCAGTGGTGCAACAATGATGACGATCTCAGTAGTGACAAGGAAGAGGATTGGTGTCTTTGTCTTGGAGTGGCTAAATAGGTCAGGGGTCATGGTCTTGGTGTTCATCAATTGGAATCTCTATAATAAGAATTACTTGTGGGTTTTCCTCTCCAAGAGGGAGAGGTTTTGGCCCTGGTAGAATGCCAACTCCTTGTGTTCTTGTCTCTTTGTTTTGGTAGAAGTTTGATGAAGCAAACACACACACTAATAATGAAAAGAAGATCAAGCTAAGAGAAATTTGAAAATCACTTCACAAATTTTTATCAAGTCTAAAAGAATCACATTAATCCCACTTGACCTAGATTCTTCAGTAAAACTTGATGTTGATAGAGGGCCTTCTTCTTGAGTTATTGATGAGGGAGAGCTTGATTCATGATCCTTTGATGATGTGATGATATATGAAGTGTTTATAGGGTTTCAGTCTCTCTTCCTGCTTCCTTCTTTGATCTAAGGTTTGATAACCTTCGACTTTCATTGATACCTTCTTTGAAGCTTGATTCTTGAGTGTCAACTTGCTTTGTCTACCCCTTCTTGTCTTTAGCACCTAAGCTATGATACCATGTTGAGAAATTTAGGGCATTCAATGTTAACAACTTCTCTGCTTGATAATTTCTTGTGATATGCTTGTACTTCTTAGCTTATGGTCTTTTTCTGTGTTAGATTATTAGTGTGTTCTCTTCATCAAGACAATTACCAAAATAAATAAAGACAAGTGACATAGTATATAGGCTTCTCCAGCTAGGGCCAAAACCTGTCACTTCTTGAGAGGAAAACTTGATCAAAATTCTTCTTCTATATCTTCATTTGATAAATACTAAGACCATGAAACAGACCCTTGACTATAGTATCCTCTCAAGAACCTTTCCATCCACCTTGACGCTCTCTACTTCCTTCCTTTGACTTTCTTCTTGTTCTAGAACTGCTCCTTCTCGACTGCTTCTAGAGAGACTTAGTCTCTATCCCTTATACTGCACCTTCACAACTTCCCTAGAGGATCTCGGTCTCTAGGTCTTTTTAGAGAAACTCGGTCTCTACTTTGATTACCCAGAAGAGTCTTTTCCTTTTCTACGCCAGTAGATTTGTTCCTTCGCTATCCCAGAGGAAACCTATTTACTTCCTTCTTCGCTTGTTCCAGAAGATCGCTTCTTTGCTGCCCCAGAAGATCCTTCTTTGCTATCCTAGAAGATCCTTCTTCTCCTACCCCAGAATATCTTCTTCGCATCCCTAGAAGAATGTCCTTTTTAGCCTTAGAGAAAACCATTTTCACTACCTCTTTTTCGCACTTCCTTCTGCACTTCTCTTCGCTAAAATTAGATTGAATTTCTTACTTAGAATGGAGGTCGAGTTCCCATATTTATAACCTTTTCATTGGGTCTTTAGGCCAACTTGACAAATGGAGGGAGGTCAAATTGTTCTTGTAACTTCTTCATTGTTTGTAGGTCGACTTGAAGAGGTTAGGTGACAAGTTCTTGGAGGATACTTTACATAGAAAATATTGACCCTTTTACAAAGTGTAGCATGACTTCATTTACATGATAATGACTCTTTTATGACTAGATTAATAAATCCTAAATACTCTTAATGGGAGTTTTGACTCAAAAACAAAACCCCTTGCTCATGAAACCCATGAAGAAAGTCAATATAATAATTTCATTTTTCTTATTTACATCTCATTACATAAAATCATAATTACATGTCATTATGAAGACTGAACCTAGTTACACTTTTCAACAGTGTTGACGTATTGGGATCTGGAAAAACGTGAGAATTTACCTAGCTATAGAGTCAAAGGTTGCATGGGAGCCAGAGGCTTCACGTATGTACCATGTCATCGCAGGCCCAGTGAGGGTGCATTAAAAAATTCATAGGCAAACGTAGTCATCTGTGATGTTGTTAGATGAGATCCATAGATGAAAGGTCATTATATGTTTCTTGGATCTTCTCCCTGTTTTCCCTCGTATTTTTATATATCCAAAGGTAGCTGGTTAGCATAGGGGGCCAATTTTGTTTATGAGCAATCAGGGTCATTAGTCAATTTTCCTAGATCTGAGATATTTAGGGAGGCTAAAAATGGACCTTTATTTTCCTTTGCAAAACAATTTTGAACGATGGTGTGAAAAGGAGTGCCCTACGGGGCTATGCGAGATGGGCTGCCTAGAGGGGTAACATGTGGACTCTCAAAAGGGGTAGTGAGTGGGCTCCCCGAAGGGGTGTTGTGAGGACTCCCTTGCGAGGTAGTGAAATATGAACCAATCAAATTTTCTCCAATGAAATATGAACCAATGACAGTGCCTATGTGATGCCTTCTTCGCCTAAATGGAAAGAGAATCGGTACATATCTCAATAATGGGGGGAGGTAATTGAAGCACCTAGAGGGACAAGGAGTTGTGGTGTCCCCTATGGAGCATGCTAGTTATGGGTAAGAGGATGATATGTATCAAAGCAATTGAATCTCATACATAAAACAAAGCGAAAAATAAATGGCTATTTTTCCTTTAAGTTATACTATGTGATCAATCAATCAAAAAAAGGGTTTTTTGTTTATTTTCATATGATAAAAATCCTACAAGACCTATACATCCTTTCTCCTCTCACAATAATTGGGCCTTACGGATATATATTTTGATGGGTACTGGGGTGATGTCCCGAAAGAGAACACAACACTTTCCAGTAGCCAAAGAATCAACCAAGATAATGATGAGGCTTTAGTGCTTCTCTCACCTCCACCTATAGGGAAAGATGCCCTAAATTTTTGCCACTATGATACCTTCATCTCATGGGGGCAGTCGAGTCTTTAGCTTCTTGGTAATCAATCATCAGTACTGAGCACTATGTAGGTCGGGTAGCCCTAAATAGTACCACACGCACTGGGACCTAAGTCGAACCCCTTCTAAGTTGGTCTTTGGCGTGCTCGAGTAGTCTTTTCCGTGATATGGTGGAGGATTTTAAGAACCCTAAAAGACAACTTATATGTTTCAATGTAACATAACCATGACTGCTTATGGGATGCCTACCCCAAATGGTCCTAACCTGAACTATAATTTTTTTTGTGGCCCCTATGGGGAATTTAATGTGTTCAATGTTATGGTTGTTATTAAGGAGTCTTACTTCACTTATGGTGTGAAAATGTAAGCAAAAATAAACTAGGTACAAAAGCTCCTGGAAATGCCCTTTGTACAAAGCTTAGAGAAGCTTAGTGTGTGGGGTGTTTAGTATGTGCAAGTGAACATGTGAGCATAAAAATGTGAAGCAATGTGGACATGCAATGGTCCTTTACAATATCCTCTAATTACACTATGTTTTTTATTGTTCCTTGCATGAAAAAGAAATAATATGTGGAATGTGGACCACTTACTCTTTTCCTATTACACTATGTGTCCCTAAAGCGAGATGGAAAACTCAAGTGTGTTAAGAAAGCTCTAAGATGCAAGCCCAAGATCATCTAAAATATGTAATGGAAGCAAGGGCTACTTACTTTCTTTAGTAACAGTTGGTCCTAGTCCCAAATATTAATGAAATACAAATTCTTTGGTTAGTAAAACAAGAAATGTGGATAATGGACCACTTACTCCTTTACTAATTAAGCTATGTGACTTGTGAGAAATAGAAAAATAAATTGAAAAAGATGTGTGCAATGTGGGCAATTACTTTTCCCTTTAATTAAACTATGTGAGACATGGAAATTAAAAGTAAAGATTATGTAACTAATCTACTAATAATGATTAGTAAAGAAACTAGGCAATTTGAACTAACTGGAAAAATTTGCAAAGGTGAAGGAAATTCACTAAAGGTTGCCTAGTACTCGGGAAATGAAAATTACAATGGTTTTTCGTGCTTTCTGTAAATCGTGTGAATTTTTCTGTGCACAGGCACGTAGACCACGTTCATGTCTGCGAAAAAGGCCATGCGATCGACAAAAAAAAGTAAAGAACCAACTGTCTTCTACCGAAAATAGGTCATAGGGGGCCTGTAAAAATTCCATAGAATTAATAAAGACGCAATTGAGCGAAAATGCATAGAGAAAGGTCCTACAAAAACAAACGTTAGATCAAAGAAAGAAAACTAGTGGAGTCACCATTCTGTTGTTGTGTTTTGCAACTATGGAGTACCAAAAACACTTCCCTTGGAGTTGGTTGTTACCTACAAGGATTCGAAAGACAATTAGTTGTTGTTAGTGGGAAACTTAAATAATAAAGCACTGAAACAATGGAAGCAATGCACACATAAACATAAACTGAAAAAACTATGTTAGATAACACAAAGAACAAAGCTTAATGAAGTAAACAAGTCAAATTTTTTTAGGAAAAGGGCTCCCTTTATTGACTATTGATTTAACGGAAATTGCTCTTAAAGTGAAATGAGTTATTGATTAGGATTAAAAATGACACTTTACTTATAATATTTTTATGAATGTTTAAGAGCAAATGCAATTATGTAATAAAGAACAAGTAATTATTTAAGTAATGGCAAATAAGACTGCAATTAGAAAATTAAAGATATACTGCTATAATCTAAAACACAAAGTGAGATAAAGACATGAATTAGTAAAATGCAATATTAGATCAAGTAGACAATGAGGTCACAAGAGCAAAATAATAATGTCTAGATGTAACAATGATCAGTAAAAACACAATGAATATGAAAATGAAACTAATCTAATGAGAGCAAGGAAAAAACTTAAAAATTAGATAAATAAACTAAGTTAAACCAATAAAAAAACCTTAAAATAAAAACACAAGAAGTCCTCCTCCCATTTAAATAAGGAGGTGGGATACCATGGGAGTGAATCCTAAGCTCTCAAGCTCCCTCCAGGGAAATTATTTCTATTAAAATTACAAAGAAGACCCCTTTTAGATAAAGGTGAGGGTTTGAAAAATATTGAGGATTACAAATGAAGCTTTAATATCACTCCTCAAAACACAAATGAGAGAATAAATTTTATAATAACTTTACAAAGCTTATAATGATAATATTTCCCCAAAGGAAATCAATTTTCCTCAAATGAAATCCGCTCCCAAAAAATGACATCAAATCTCGAGGAGAGAATACGGTAGGGATCAAGGAGGAATTTTGGAAAAATAAATGCTTAAATATTCACAAAATTAAATCGCTTTCCCTTTCATAAATGTATTTCGTTTCAAGCTGTCGTATATCCAAGGGAATAAAATTCGCGTAAGGATTTGATGCAGAAAACCCTGTCTGCAAAACAACAGGTTAGGAACAAATTTTGCACCAGAGGAGAAAAAGGCTCATGGCCAGGCAGAAAAATAACCCTCAGAAACTCATGGCCCTGTAAGAAAAAGGCTCCAGAAATTAATTTAAATTTTACAAATTTTTATGAGTAATTTCTTTAGATTTTTAAAGCAAAAAACCCTAAAAAACTTTCCCTATTTTGCAGGACGCTCAATCCAGCGGAAGGATTTCGGACCAGAGAGGAGGATGGCCTCTTTTGAGCACTCAGCAAGGAGAAAAAGGCTCTACAGGCCTGCGACCTTTATCCAAAAAATTAGATTTTACACCAGGCTTCAAGCTATTGATCCTCTTCCACGATTTGATGAAAAATCCCTTTCGAAATTTCGGTTTTCTTTCTAAGCATCCAAGGGATAATTTGTTCTGACGCCAAAAGGAAGCTCAAGCCTCTTTTGGGCTTGTGACTCAGTGAATGGTGCCCAAAATTCCTGCGTCATGCGAGAAAATTTTCCAATTAAAAGTTTAGGTCTCAAATTTTTTTAAAATTTAAAACCTCTGCTCTAGAAGCTAGAAAAGCCTCTAATGCTTGCGACTTAGAGAAAATAGGCACAAAATTTTCTTTCAGCACTATTGAAATTTTTTGTTAAAAATCCAAGTAATCTTTGGAAAGTGATTTTAAGAAAAGCCTTGGAATTTTTTTATAAAACTTTGTTGAATAAAAACCCCTCGCGACTGCACTTTAGGAGCAAAGAATATCCTCAAAAGGGCCTATGACCTTCATAAAAATTTTAGAGACTATTTCCAGGCCTTACAACAACCAAATTCGAATTTGAAGCCCTTCAAACCCTAGCGGCTAGGGCATGAGTAGAACAAATGAAGTCAAGAGGCTTTAATGGCAACCAGCAGGGGTTTTCCTCATATTTTTTTTTTTGCTTTGATTCCTAAAATTCACCCGCAAACAAAATTTAACAAAAGTTCCTATCCAAACCCTTGTTTTGTTTCTAAATCTACAATGAGAGAAATAGAAAATCCAAAGTATATACAAGATCTACAAAAATTCTAACCCAAACCCCCGTTTTGTTTTTAGATCTACAGGGAGAGAAATACAAAACCCAAAGTATATACGAGATCTACAAAGTTAGATATAAAAGGTCAATATTATTTACAAAATTTATACTCAAATTACAAATCTGTTGTATCTAAGGAGTTATATTACTTACAATTTTGCTCCTTGATAAGTAGAAATGAGCTCTAATTTATTTAGATTTATTTGATAAAAGCATAAATAATTGAGAAAAAATATTTGAAGTAGTTATATCACATGCCAAGTCCAAGAAACCCCTACAAAAAAATAATTTTGAAAAAGATAAATTTTTAGAAAATTATATCGTGTGTTGAGTCCCAAACTTGCATCTTCCCTATACACCTTTTTAGCCTTTTTTTCCAGTTACCTGAACCTCCAAGTTGTCAAATCATTGCATATTAGTTTAAAAAGAGCATATAAAATGGTTTCCTAACTATGTCTTGTGACTACTGTTTGATCTAGATTTTGCTCAGTCAGTTGTGGAATCTTGTCACTTTCCGTAGCCAGCTCAACTTTCCGCAACCATTTTGTTGAAGTATATGTTACAGGTGTCTACTGGAGAATCCGGCCACATGGGCGATGTTATGAACCTAAAATCTTTGTCTCTAAGCTTTAGTAAGTTGCTTTGTTTCTAGTCATAGTCTTATGAGTTTTGAGTCATCTCATCACAATTAGTGTCATTCTCATTTACAAACCCTTCTTCTAGTCATGTTGTTAAAGGGTCTCTAGGTCATTTCATGCTTTAAGGGTTAGGTCATAAGGTTAGATGTCTTTTAAGGTCATATCTGTTTTCCAAATAATGTTTGACAGCCTCATTCCATGTCCTAGAAGCCTTGCCAGATGTTTAGAAGTCATATCTCACATCATTTTGCATAAATTTTTAAACTAGCTACGAAATCATTGAACTAGGAGTTTTCGTAGCACGCTACGAAATCCCTGAAAAAACCTGTTTCAGCATAAAAAACTCTGCTTTCTGCGTTTACTAGTCAACTTCCAGAAGGGGTCTTGAGCCGCTGAAAACTCAATTTTGAAAACTGAAAGATGATTTTCTTCCTAACAATACCAAACAAAAAAAACCTCTTTTAGTTTCTTCAAATTCGTTCTGAGGTGGGAGGAATTTATGGTTAAACTTGCGCTACGAAACTGCTGAAAGTCAAGCTTGGTCTTCTGGTTTTAGCAGTCTTTTTCAAGATCCGTTTCTGGTCACATGAAAAGGTATTTTGGAATTCTAAAGGAATTTTCTCTTCATCAACTCTCGATCTACAATAACCTATCTCACTTTCTTCATAAGTGTTTTCAGTTGGGAGATAATAAGCTTTCTTTGAAACCCAAAATTCAGAGAACGGATTTTTCCTGTTTGACACGTGTTTTTCAAGGATAGATTATGGATAGCTGGAGAAGTGTTTTAAGAAACCAAGAGAGGTTTTTTTTCTAGACAACATGGACTACAAAAACCTCCTTTAGTTTCATAAAATTTTCAATGGATAAGGAGACAAAGGCTCTGTCCCATGTGCCAATTTTCAAGGATCCTAAACCTAAAAACAAGGAAACATGTTCCCTAATTTCTAGGGTTTGTCATCAGTAGTAAGGTGACCACGTGGAAGGCTTCATAAAATTAGGCTTCATGAGGTTGCAATTGTCAAAGAATGCATTTAAATGTTTAGATAAGGTTGTTGTAATCATAATAAGGAGTTACACTCCTAGTTGTATTAGGTCTCTAGGACTACTAGTTAGTTGTCAAATGCATTTAAAGGTTTGTTTTATGGTTAGAATAGGTGTCAATGATGGAAAATTCGAATTCCCCTCATGATGGAGGAAGGAATCCAAGCTTGTAATGAACTCTATATATGGCAAGAGATGTAATGCCCTCAAGGTTGGCAATTTTCAAAGAAACAAACACATTCTGCTATTGTATGTGACTGTATGTTTTCAGGTTAATACAAGGAGTTTCTTTCACTACTCAGGATTCAGAAAGGGTTTCAATGTTTGATTATCCTCATGGATTCCTTCATATACTTACTTACAGTGGCATAGACACATGTTACTTATAATTCATTTGATGATGCTCTAACTTCCTTCATGTGTTTGTAGGCTGTGTTCCTCACATTATATCTCTATTTTTCTTTTATGTTGAAACCCTCTATGCCTTGACTTCCATGTGAAATTGATCTCACTGTTGTACTGAAACACACTTTGACTCCATAGCCCAATGGAATTTTTTTAATGGGTATTTCAACCATTTATATATTGTTGTTCAAATTTTCCATAGAGTTAGCCATCTAATTCATTGTCAAAATCTTTAACCTAGTGAGAGAGCCCTCTCAAGTTGAGGAGGCTAAGCCTCAGCCAAAAGTTGGTTTGAAAGAGTTACACAAGGTCTACATGATCAGTAGCCATTCAGGGTCCGATTTTGTGATAACATTTTGGTGCGTCTGCCAGGAGCCTAAAGTCTATTCATTCCCGAAATCAAGAAGCTGAACTTCTGAACGTAGCAGAAGCTCAGACATCTTTTTGAGGATGCAAAACTACCTTGGCGACTCCACACATCAAATAGCAAGTTAGAAGGTGACTCCATTGCTAGAATATCGGTAGCTTGATGAAGTTTCAAAATGAGTTCCATTGCAAGAATGAATGCCAGGTATGCCCCTATGAATCGGTCTCATATCCCTAGTTTTCCAAATCCTATGCCAAAGGTTGATTGGTTAGATGATCTTCCAATATTCAAAGATGAAAAGAAAGATAATGCTGCTCTTCATTTGGTTAGGTTCCATATGCATGTACACAGTCTTAAGGTTCAGTTCCCTGAAGATTGTCTCATGAGGATGTTTATGACCACTTTAGAAGGAAAAGCATGGTCTTGGTATAAAAGCTTGGAAAATGGTTCATTATATTCTCTTGATGATTTCCATGATGTATTTTATGACATGTATAAAGAGTGTCATCCCTCCTTATTGCTGGTTAAAGATTGTTGCAAACATTCTTTGAGTCTTATTCCATATGATGATGAATTCATGGATGAAGAAATTTTAGAGGCTCTTCATAACAATACATTTCAACACCAAGAAGAAAGTATAACATCCCATGAAATGCAACATGAAGATCAACAGGGGCTTACTTATGAAAATCATATTATGTCCTCCGAGATTGATGTAGAGATGCAGCAGAATTGTAAATCTTTGGATCATAATGAAGATGAAAATGATTACAAACACCAAGAAGAAATACTGGAAGAAATTTTTTATGACCCTCAGGCAGAGGAAAAGGTTGTTCATTTTTGTAATTCCTTGGAGTAGCTTGCATCAAAAAATGATCTTTATAATCAAGAAAATTACATTGTTTGTGGGCATCATTCAAAAAGGCAGTTGGATAGCATATCAAATAAATTTTGTGTGGCTGAGGATCAGTTGTTTGAAGATATAGAATGTTATGAGAATCATCAAACTAACCATGTGTTTTTTGACCCTATAGCTGACTACATGGAAAAGATTTATTGTTCAGGCTTCCAGTTATATGTTCATCTTGAAGAACAGTTACACCTCATGCTACCTTGGTTATTTCAGTATCTGGTTTATTTTTGCTTCAAGCACAGTCAAGAGATTCAAGTGTCAGATCAGATCGATGATTGGCTTCATTGGAAGTTTCATGTTCCTTGAGCTACAAGTGGAGATTGCAGCTGATAGGGTAGGTAGGAATGTGCAAATAAGCTCAGGGTAGGTTGACTGAGCATCTGTTTCAGTAGGTGCAGTTTGAATTCTTCATTCAGAAATCATTAAAGGCTTGAAGAGAAAATTGGGTAGAGGTTTAGAGTTTTATTCTAGAGGATGGATAGTGGCACTAGAGCTACAAGTTCTTAGTATACCACAAGGGCACACTATCCCTAGTGGAGCCACTGTTATCACCCTAAAATCTTTGACTCTTAGATTTGGTAACTTGCCTTCTTTCTAGTCATAGTCTTATTAGTTTTGAGTCATCTCATCACAATTAGTGTCATTCTCATTTACAAACCCTTCTTCTAGTCATGTTGTTAAAGGGTCTCTAGGTCATTTCATGCTTTAAGGGTTAGGTCATAAGGTTAGAAGTCTTTTAAGGTCATATCTCTTTTCCAAATAATGTTTGACAACCTCATTCCATGTCCTAGAAGCCTTTCCAGATGTTTAGAAGTCATATCTCACATCATTTTGGATAAACTTTGAAACTAGCTACGAAATCACTGAACTAGGAGTTTTCGTAGCGTGCTACGAAATCCCTGAAAAAGCCTGTTTTAGCATAAAAAACTCTGCTTTTTGCGTTTACTAGTCAACTTCCAGAAGGGGTCCTGAGCCGCTGAAAACTCAATTTTGAAAACCGAAAGAGGCTTTTCTTCCTAACATACCAAACTACAAAAACCTCTTTCAGTTTCTTCAAATTCATTCTGAGGTGGGAGGAATTTATGGTTAAACTTGCGCTATGAAACTGCTGAAAGTCAAGCTTGGTCTTCTGGTTTTAGCAGCCTTTTTCAAGATCAGTTTCTGGTCACATGAAAAGGTATTTTGGAATTCTAAAGGAGTTTTCTCTTCATAAACTCTCGAGCTACAATAACCTATCTCATTTTCTTCATAAGTGTTTTCAGTTAGGAGATAATAAGCTTTCTTTGAAACCCAAAATTCAGAGAACATATTTTTCCTGTTTGACACATGTTTTTCAAGGATAGATTCTGGACAGCTGGAGAAGTGTTTTAAGAAACCAAGAGAGGTTTTTTTTCTAGACAACATGGACTACAAAAACCACCTTCAGTTTCATAAAATGTGCAATGGATAAGAAGATAAAGGCTCTGTCCCACGTGCCAACTTTCAAGGATCCTAAACCTAAAAACAAGGAAACATGTTCCCTAATTTCTAGGGTTTGTCATCAGCAGTCAGGTGACCACGTGGGAGGCTTCATAAAATTAGACTTCATGAGGTTGTGGCTGTCAAAGAATGCATTTAAATGTTTAGGTAAGGTTGTTGTAATCATAATAAGGAGTTACACTCCTAGTTGTATTAGGTCTCTAGGACTACTAGTTAGCTTTCAAATGCATTTAAAGGTTTGTTTTATGGTTAGAATAGGTGTCACTGATGGAATATTCGAATTCCCCTCATGATGGAGGAAGGAATCCAAGCTTGTAATGAACTCTATATATGGCAAGAGATGTAATGCACTCAAGGTTGGCAATTTTCAAAGAAACAAGCACATTGTGCTATTGTATGTGACAATATGTTTTCAGGTTAATACAAGGAGTTGCTTTCACTACTCAAGATTCAGAAAGGGTTTCAACGTTTGATTTTCCTCATGGCTTCCTTCATATACTTACTTACTGTGGTATAGACACATGTTACTTAGAATTCATTTGATGATGCTCTAACTTCCTTCATGTGTTTGTAGGCTGTGTTCCTTACATTATATCTCTATTTTTCTTTTATGTTGAAACCCTCTATGCCTTGACTTCCATCTGAAATTGATCTCACTATTGTACTTAAACACACTTTGACTCCATAGCCCAATGGAATTTTTTTAATGGGTATTTCAACCATTTATACATTGTTTTTAAAATTTTCCATAGAGTTAGCCATCTAATTCATTGTCAAAATCTTTAACCTAGTGAGAGAGCCCTCTCAGGTTGAGGAGGCTAAGCCTTATCCAAAAGTTGGTTTGAAAGAGTTACACAAGGTCTTCCTGATCAAGAGCCATTCAGGGTCCGATTTTGTGATAACAGGCGAGCTAAAAATGATGTGGACATGGAACATGTCCCCTTGGTTCAGCCGAATCCCTCACAAAAGGCCATGGTCAAAGACAGTCAAAGCGGTGGTCAACCTAAGAGTTTTACGGTGGCAGAACTCTGTTTTTCACCACGTGAAGACTTGCATGGAAAATTCCTCAATCTCAAGAGGCGTGCTAACACCTGTGGATTGCTCCATGAACCAACCACTTCCTTGGATTCAAATTTCACAGCTACCATATTGCTAGATTTCCATACGTGGTTATTAACGTGTCCGTTTAGCAGTGCAGAATTTAGGAAGTAGTTGTATCATCCTCAGTTATAAATAACGCGTTATCATACACATATTAGCTAGCTTTTTCTATGTAATTTCTATTGTTTTACGAGCCCATTGTGCCATGACTTAATCCTTATGTTATGACTACATTTTAATACATGAGAAGACAGTGTTCTTAAGTTCAATTTGTGATTGATTGTTGATTAGACGAGGTTGCAGAGGGCCCCTGTACACCAAGTTTCTGTAATTACTGTATAGTTTGTAGAAATTTTGAATAATTTAACACATATTCACAGAGATTATTCTGATCATACAATTATAAGCGGAACATGTATAATACATAATCTCCTCTATGTTGATCATCAATATACAGAAGCAGAAACATTCACAGGCACACATAGAAGCATCAATCAAACTCATAAACATAGTATGTATCCCGGGGAAAGCATCTCGCTAAAAACCCCACACTATCTGTATATTATATTGATTGAATCATGTAACATTACAAAGTACAATGCTTATCACAAGCAATCCAGTACCAGCTCCACCAGTTACACACAATACAGCTCAGATCTGATCTCCAAATCTATTCCACTGCTTGCCTACCTCTCCAGCTCAATACATGCTCAAGAACTTGATATTGGCCAATTCATTGGCATACTCAATTCCTCTAATTGTGCAAATCACCATGCACAACTATAGTCACAACTGATAGCAATCTGATCCTCTAACACCTGTCCCTACTGAACTGAACATGCACTGACATGCAACTGAGTTAACTGATGTATTCTATAGTTGCATTATGAGTTAATAACTTGTGAATTAATTAATAACTAATTCACCCAACTCATCTCTAGTCTATTGATCAGTTAGACTAAATACAACTAGTTTAACAAGGCTAAACTGAACACAACTCCATCAACTACACCTCCAGTCCATTAAACTCAACTCACTTGAGTTCTAACTGAAGTCTTGCATGCAAATATTAGTCATCCCATAGGTAACCACGTATTTCCCTCTGGGATCTGCATGTACCACATCTGTAGCTCATCCTGAATTGCTCCAAGAGAATAAGATCAAGTTTATAGTCCAAATATTATTATGAGACAATAATATTTGACTTTTCTATTTTTGACAGCCAATCTAAAAATAGACTTTGATCACTCACACTGTGATCACTCACACTGTGATCACCCACACTGTGATCATCCACACTATGATCACTCATACTGTGGTCACCCACACTGTGATCATCCACACTGTGATCACTCATACTGTGGTCACCCACACTGTGATCACCCACACTGTGATCAAAAATAGAACTTGCGCCATAATTTGCTTGCAGGCCCACTTAGTGAAGGTGACTCTTTTCACTAAGATCCATCATCTTGTTGCATTCTCAACAAGAATTTCTTGTTGCACACTTTTCAACACTCCCTCTCAACAAGAAAGGCTTCCTCTCAAACCTGATCCTGAAACTCTGGAATGTTCTCCATGCAACACATCTAGCTGGTCCACTTGCTCTGTCATCAAAGTCTCTGATTGCTATTGCCTCTGTCGACTGAAAACTCTGCATCTCTGTGCTCTTCAGTATCTGAATGCTCTAGCCTCTGTCACTTTGATCTCTGACTGCATCTGTGCTGCTGCTAGTTCTATCTCCCAGCATTGCATCCGCACTGCACCTCCCAACTGACCTCCCTGTTGGGATCGAAACACCCTCTGATGCTGAAGCTCTACCTGCTGCCAACAAGTGCTCCCTCTCTGACATCTGCGCTACTGCAACATCTCCATGCATCTCGCACCATTGCACACCTCTCTGTGCCACCTAGCACTGTGCAAAACACTTTTGCCTCTTGCATTGCTGCAGCCTGCTAGCTATGCGCTGTCCTGGGATTCCCTAAACTGTCGCTCTCTCTGCCGCTCCATCCGCATCTGTCTCTACCCAATCAGTCAGTTCTTGCTACTACACATCTGGGCTCCTGTAGCAAGGTCTCATCTAAGAGGTTGGGTACCTCAAGGATCCTGCCCCTCCTCCTTGGGACAATCAATCCACATCACCCCACCTCTTTCCTGGAGGTATGGCTGCATGTGATTCCTCAGCTCACCTGGCTCGAAGTTTCCCCCTACTGGAGGTCTCTGCATGAGTAGATGTCTCTACTCGATCTCCTCTCAGCTTCCCTTGTTGTGGCTACTCCACAACCTCCTGAAGTTGCTGCACCAATCGTGGCTCCTCCACAATCGTCTAAGGTTGTTGCACCGATCGTGGCTCCTCCACAATCGTCTGAGACTTCTTCTGGCTCTGCATGTTGAGAGGTAATATACACTCCCTCTCAACCACCAAGTCTCCATCAGTTTCCTCGTTGCTCAAGGCTTTGCATGCATCTTGAACCTTAAGAGCATACAGGTTCTTGACCCATGAACCAATCTGCTTCACCTGTCTGGTGATGATGTGTCTAAGGAAAACCTTTCCCTTACTGAAGACTACATCATAGCCTCTGTCTTACATCATCGCTATCGACACCAAGTTTCTATTCAGTCCTGGTACATACTTGACATCGGTCAAGGTAAGGTGAGCTCCATGCTCCCTCTGAAAAATAACTGTGCCTAGACCTGAGACACTATACTTCTCATCATTACCCATCCCTATGAGTATCTGGAGACCTTTCTCCTCCAAAGTATTGAACAAAATTTTGTCACCGGTCATGTGGAAAGAAGCTCCACTGTCAAGAAACCAACCACTTCCCATCATGGATGAAACCATGCATGCGAAGAGTGTGAAATCCAACTCAAACTATGAAGCAAGTGCCTCACCTTCAGATCCTTCCCCAGATCCCTTCATGGACTTCTTCTTTGGGCAATTAGTAGCATAATGACCCAACTCGTGACAACGAAAGCATCTCACCTTCGCCTTGTCAACCTTCTTCCCATCATTGGAAGAATTGGATTCAGAAAGAGAAACCTTCCCCTTCCCCTTCTTCGCCTTACTCGCTAAGGCACAGTTCTCCTCATCCTGCATGGATGAAGAACTGTCTCTAGTGCTCCATCTAATCTCCTCCTGCACAAGATCCGACCAAAGTCTCTTCCATCCTGGCAATTTCTCCCTTCCATTCACCGAGTCTTGGTAGCTATGCCAACTCTTAGGAAGGTCAAGGAGTGCCAGACTCACCATCCTCATCCGACAGTCACCCCCACACTTCCCAGCTCATCCCGGCATTGGGTGAACTTCGTGAGATACTGGGGCATACTGTCTCCATTCTCACACTGAATGTTTCTGAGTTTTATCTCTTGCTTTGGAATTAAATTCGAATTCCACCAGCTCAAAACTCAACCGCTTCTGATCTAAGATTCGTGAGAACACAATATTTCTCATACATAGATTGACTGTATGGGCATTCACCGGATATCTCACCTTCCAAAGGAAGGATGAATCCGAAGGCTACCTGGCCCGATTACAGACTCTGCTTGAAGAAATAGAATGTAAACACTTCCTGAATAGTAGATCTGATGATCAACAACTCCGATACCATGTAGAAATTTTGAATAATTTAACACATATTCATAGAGATTATTCTGATCATACAATTATAAGCGAAACATGTATAATACATAATCTCCTCTACGTTGATCATCAATTTACGGAAGCAGAAACATTCACAGGCACACATATAAGCATCAATCAAACTCATAAACACAGTATGGATCCCGGGGAAAGCATCTCGCTAAAAACCCCACACTATCTGTATATTATATTGAATGAATCATGTAACATTAAAAATTCAATGCTTATCACAAGCAATCCAGTACCAGCTCCACCTGTTACACACAATACATCTCAGATATGATATCCAAATCTATTCCACTACTTGCCTGCCTCTCCAGCTCAATACATGCTCAAGAACTTGATATTGGCCAATTCATTGGCATACTCAATCCCTATAATTGTGCAAATCATCATGCACAGCTATAGTCACAACTGATAGCAATCTGATCCTCTAACACCTGTCCCTACTGAACTGAACATGCACTGACATGCAACTGAGTTAACTGATGTATTCTATGGTTGCATTATGGGTTAATAACTTGTGAATTAATTAATAACTAATTTACCCAACTCATCTCTAGTCTATTGATCAGTTAGACTAAATACAACTAGTTTAACAAGGCTAAACTGAACACAACTCCATCAACTGCACCTCTAGTCCACTAAACTCAACTCACTTGAGTTCTAACTGAAGTCCTGCATGCAAATATTAGTCATCCCATAGGTAACCACGTATTTCCCTCTGGGATCTGCATGTACCACATCCTTAGCTCATCCTGAAGTGCTCCAAGAGAATAAGATCAAGTTTATAGTCCAAATATTATTATGAGACAATAATATTTGACTTTTCTATTTTTGACAACTAGTCTAAAAATAGACTTTGATCACTCACACTGTGATCACTCACACTGTGATCACTCATATTGTGGTCACCCACACTATGATCATCCACACTGTGATCACTCATACTGTGGTCACCCACACTGTGATCACCCACACTGTGATAAAAAATAGAACTTGCGCCATAATTTTCCTACGGGCCCATTTAGTGAAGGCGACTCTTTTCACTAAGCTCCATCATCTTGTTGCATTCTCAAAAAGCATTTCTTGTTGCACACTTTTCAACATAGTTTCATGCTTTCTTCCTTTACGTTCCTGATGCCATAGTCGTTTGCTTGTATATATTACACTGGTTATGGTATTCATGTTGATCGTTGTCCATAGTTTCTTTTATGCTTTCTAATGACTGTTAACTGATCAGTGTTTTTCTTTCAGGTTCTAATAGACAACCCGGCCAATTGCACATAGCTTTTTACTGAATAATGACATGAAATTATCTTGTCCTTCTGCTGGTTTATTTTCTTAGTACTACTTCCAAGACTTTTTAATTCTTTCAGTTTTGTTTTTTTCATCTACTTTTCTACAAGATAGATATTAGACTACTCATGTCATTTTCAGTTACCTCCTATAGCCAGAGCGAGTCGAATGGTGAGGGATTGAAGTATGAATGCATAGTTTGATATTAGTTTATTGTTCTGCAAGTTAGTGATTAGATTACTCATGTCATTTTCAGTTACCTCCTATAGCTAGAGCGAGTCAAATGGTGAGGGATTGAAGTATGAATGCGTAGTTTGATCTTAGCTTCATTTTATCCAATTTAGATATCAGATTACTCAATTTGTTTATGATTACCTCCTATAGCCAAAGCGATTCGAATGGTGAGGGGTTAGAATATGAGTTGATGTAATATGATTTAGTTTACTTTGCTTACAGTTTTTGAATTGCTTTGAGTTCAGTTTTCTTTTTATACAGTAGCAAGGATACTGGGTTTCATAGTCACTAGTTCACTGTTTGATTTAATTAGAATTTAGGTACATTTTTATTTTTTCTTAGTAATTGATTTCATCATTGCAAGTTTGAAAACCTTTTTGGAAACTTTGAATTTTGGAAATTATTTTAGAGGCCACCATTGCCTTGAACACTTATATCCATACTTGAATTTTAGAATTTCCATTTCACATTAGGGAATCAACAAAAGATAAACCCAAAAACAAACCAAAAATAAAAAACGACAAAGAAGTAAGAAATCGGTTATCATTCATATATAGTGCACTTCACTTCAGCAGTTTATGACTCCCGGATTGACAATTTATATAGCAATTTAGGACACACTAAATTGACCAAACATTTGGTGCCATTTCCGGGGAAGTGAAACTAGGTAGCCAATTTCTTAAAAAAAAAACAAGAAAATTTCAAGGAAGGTAAAAATTGATAACTTCTCAAAGTATGCTCTCCCCTTGCAACTAGTGTGACCTGGAGGATCAGAAAATAGAGTTATTGGTTCAATAATTTCTTGAGTATGCTCTCTTCTTGCACCTAGAGTGATCTGGAAGATCAAAAAGAGAATTATTATCCCGACTTGAAGAAAAAAAAAATGACATGCATAGAGCAAGAGATTCTAGGGGAAGGTTTATAGCTAGGGCCAAGAGTTCGATTTTTACAAATCCATCTACTTCAAGGTATAGACAAGATACACCTCCATCATCTCCAACTCACACTCCTAACCTTAGGATTCCTGGAATTCAAGAGGCAGTAGCTGAATTAGGAGACTCTCCCACACTATCCACCGAATTTGAGTTAGGAAAAGACCCTTTATTTACTTCCACAGGAAAACACGTTGTAATTGAGGAAGTAGAATCATCTGAAGAAGAAGAGGGAGAAATTCCTCCTCGTTCGCCATTAGTAGAAGAACCAGAGGACTCTAAAATCTCTGAGGAAACTATCATGACAGAGGAAGTAGAAAACGGATTTGGAGGAGGTAGAGGTAGAGGTAGAGGAGGAGGAAATAATGGAGGAGGTAGAGGTAACAATGGGGGGAATAGGGATGGAGATAACTCATTTGGATTTCCTATAGTTGATGAGGAATCTCGAACAACAATGAAAAACTTCTCACCCATATTTCCTCCCAAACTTTTATGGGTTGCGAAGTGAGGATCCTGAAACATTTCTATTTGAGTTTGAAGTCGTGTGCCGAACTTATGATTATATGGAAGACTCTAAAAAACTCAAATTTTTTCGTTCAACATTAAAAGGCGTTGCTCTAAAATGGTTCATGGGATTAGTCACTCAATCTATTAGGACTTGGAATAATATGAAACAAACGTTTTTGGATAGATACCTGGACTATTGTATGCCCACCAATCATAAGGACGAGGTATTCAAAATGGTGCAAAAAGAAGATGAAAACTTGGAGGATTTACTTGAAAGATTTCAATACAACATGAAAAGAGCAAAAATGAATAACTTAGATGAGGAAACCTTGAAAGCCCTTCTATTAAAAGCCATTAGAGATGAATGGATAGATATTTTGAACATGATGGGAAAAGGAGATATATCTCAACTTCCACTTCATGATATAGCAGAGCTATGTGTCCATCTCTCAAGGGGAAAATCTAAAACTGGAAAAGGGCCTAGATATCCTTCTCTCATTAGAGCAAACAAATCTACAATTGGATCAGTATGTAGGGCTGAGATTGGAAACATGCTTGATGAGTTTAAAATTGATATTTTAGGGAGTTTTAGTGAGCAACTAGACACCCTTAAGATACAAAACAAACAGAAAGCAGAAGCTAAAGCTTTAGCCATCTTTTGTCCGAAATGTAGGAAGAAACATGCTTTAAGGGAGTGGCCCTTGGATGCAAAATTTGTAGAAAAATGTGTGATTTGTTCAGAAAGCCATGAGACCAAGGATTGTCCTTCAATTCCTGGGCTCAAAGCTATCTTTCAAGAAGACCCATATTCAATTGAGTCTCTCTGTTTTGTTTCAAGGAGACCTTGGCAGGGGCAACAAAATCAAGGGTTTAACAACCCCACAAACTTTCAACCCCCACCAAATTGGAATTCTTGGCAACAACCTTGGTCCCAACCTCAAAATCCATTTCAATCATGGGTACAAGGTATGCAAAATCCTTATGGGAGATTTGCTCAATTTTATCAATATCCTCCATCTTTTCAAAATCAACAAGCTCCACAACTTCCAAATCAAAATCCACAACTTTCATTGTCATTTCCACAACAACAACAACCTTCTCAACAAAATCCAAATTCCCAACTCTTGCTTCCATTCCAAAAAAAGATAATTAACTACCTTCCCAGCCATTGCCAAACCCCAATAATAAAAACCCTCAAAATGCTTACATGGTAGAAGGACAACAATTTCCTAACTATATGATTGTTCCTCTCAATGATGTACAACTCAGATCTGGTAGAGTTTTAGAAAAGCATTATATAGATGCTCAAAAGCAAAGCATTTCTGAGGAAGATTCTCTTGAAGCCAATAAAGGTTCTGAAGCATCTCTTCAAAACCCAAACACTCAAAAAGAAAAAGAAAAAGAGTCAACCCCCACAACTCCTATAGTTGAGCAACCTGCATCTTCATCCACACCTCCTTTTCCTGAAAGATTACAAATTGATAAAGGAGTGGAAAAACAAATCTTGTTGCCTGACTATGATTTCCTAGATGAATTAAAGAATGTCTGTATCAAGATTCCCTTACTACAAGCCATTAGAGCGATTCCTATTCTAGCAAAAACAATAAAGGAGTTGAGTCTCAAAAGACCAGGAAGGAAACCAAGAGATATAAGAAGAATCCACCTGGTAGAGAAAATTGCAGATATCATGATGGGAAAAAATACCATGCAGAATTATGTGGATCCCGATAGTACAATTGTCAAAACACATATCAATGGGGTAGAAATTCCAAATACTTTGATTGATTTAGGGGTTGCTATCAACATTATGAGTAGACAGACTATGGAACAGCTAAAACTTCCTAATCTTCTTTTTACACCTACACTACTGCAACTTGCAGATCGATTAATTATCAAACTAGATGGTGTATTAGAAGACATTTCGGTCTCCTTAGATTCTTGGGAATATCCAGTAGATTTCATGATTTTAACTCCCAAGAGTAATCTAGGAGGGCACCCACTCATCTTAGGAAGACCTTGGCTAGCCACAGCTGATGCTTTTATCAGTTGTAGATCTGGGGATATGTATATTTCTAATGGTAATTCGACAAAGAAATTCAATTTGTATCCTCCAGCAAAAGCAATTACAGAAGTAGGAGATAATGAATGGGTCGATGATGAGGACACTATACAACCTGTCTTTACCATTTCTGAAATCAGTGAAGATAGTCAAATTCTGAACACATTAGAAAACTTTGAAACATCTTCAGAATATGACCACACACAATTTCAGTTAGATTCTGACATTGAGTATCTATCATCTAGACAAATGTCTCTTTACTCTATGGAAGAGTGTGGTAGTTCTACCATTGAGATCTTTCTAGGTAAAACATTGAATATTAACAAAAACTTGGAAAAATCACAACAGGGAGAGCTAACCAAAATCTTGCAAAAACATTCTACTGCATTTGCATGGGAGTATACTGATATGAAAGGTATTGACCCTAAGACTTGCATTCATCACATCTACATCGAGGAAAACAGTAGACCAATCAGACAACCTCAGAGAAGGATGAATCCAAACCTTAGGGAGATAGTGAAAGAAGAACTCCAAAAACTACTCAATGTAAACTTCATTTATCCAATTTCAGATAGCTGATGGGTTTCTCCTTTGGTTATAGTACCTAAAAAGAATGGTAAATGGAGGGTATGCATTGATTACAGGGAATTGAATAAAGCAACTTTGAAGGATCACTTTCCTTTACCCTTTATTGATCAGGTATTAGATACTTTAGCAGGCAAAAAGTACTTTTCATTTTTGGATGGTTTTAGTGGCTATAATCAAATTCAGGTAGCACCTGAAGATCAAGATAAGACCACATTTACCTGTCCATGGGGAACTTTTGCTTACCGAGTGCTTCCTTTTGGATTATGTAATGCACCCGCAACATTTCAAAGGGCAGTACTAGGAATCTTTTATGATCTAATCCATGATTGTGTAGAGGTCTATATGGATGATTTTATAGTTTATCATGATTAATTTGAAGAGGCATTAGAGAATTTGGAAAAAGTCCTTATAAGATGTAAAGAAACAAACCTTTCATTGAGTCATGAAAAATGCTTTATGATGTTTACTAAAGGTATTGTTTTGGGACATCACATTTCAGGGGATGGGATTAAAGTTGATAGATCAAAAGTTGAAGTCATCTCCAAGTTGCCTATTCCAAATTGTCAAAAAGATGTTAGAAGTTTTCTGGGATTTACTAGGTACTATAGAATATTTATAGAAAACTTCACCAAAATAGCATCTCCACTCTTCAAATTGCTTACAAAAGACTGTGAATTCAAATGGGATCCTGATTGTCAATCAGCATTTGAAACTTTGAAAACAAGAATATCTGAAGCACCCATTTTGAGAGGGCCAAATTGGAAACTTCCTTTCCATATTTCTACAGATGCTTCAGATACAGCTCTAGGAGCTGTGTTGGGTCAAAAGGATTTAGTTCCTTATGCCATTTACTATACCAGTAAAAATTTGACTCCCACTGAGTTGAACTATACTGTGACTGAAAAAGAGTTCTTAGTTGTTGGTCACACAATCAATAAGTTTAGACATTATATAACAGGTTATGAAACTTTTGTCCATACTAATCATTCTGCGATTAGATATCTAATGAAAAAACCTATTACTAATGGCAGAGTTACAAGATGGCTCTTACTTTTACAGGAATTCAATATTACTGTGTTGGATAGACTAGGGAAACAAAATACAGTAGCTGATTTCTTGTTTAGGATCCAAAATACTAACGAAGATTCTCCTGTAGAGGATAAGTTTCCAGATGAATATTTATTTGCAGTAACTACTAAGACTCCTTGGTATGCAGATATTGCTAACTATTTGGTTACAGGGAAACTACCTCCACATCTATTTCCTAGTGAAAAAAGAAGAATTATTTAGGAGAGTTCAAAATATTCATGGATTTCTAACGAATTGTTTAAAACAGGGCTAGATTGTGTGATCAGAAGATGTGTTCGGGAAGATGAAATTCCTGACATCCTCAAGGCATGTCATGATGAACCATGCGGTGGACACTTTTCTGACAAAAGGACGGCCTATAAAATCCTTTCTTTAGGATATTATTGGCCTTCCCTCTTCAACGATACAAAAGAATATGTCAGAAGGTGTGACAGCTGCCAAAGAGTAGGGAAACCGACTCTTTCAAATGGAATGCCATTACAACCACAAGTACTCATCGAACCCTTTGAAAAATGGGTTTTATATTTAATTGGACCCATTAATCCACCATATAAACAGAAGAAGTATATATTGGTATGCACTGATTATGTCACTAAATAGGTAGAAGCCAAAGCATTACTTTTTGCTACTGAAAATTCAGTTGTTAGTTTTCTTTATGAAGATATTTTTACTCGCTTTGGTGTCCCAAGAGAAATTGTGACAGATCAGGGAAGTCAATTTACATCCAACATGATGGAGAAGTTGATGGAAGAATACAAAATCAAGCACAAAAAATCTACTCCTTACCATCCGCAAGCAAATGGCCAAGTGGAGTCTACAAACAAATTTATTGAAAGCATCATCACCAAAACTATTCATCTACAAAAAAGAGATTGGGCAGAAAGGCTTCCTGAAGCCTTATGGGCCTACAGAACTACATGGAGGAATACAACAAGACATTCTCCCTATGAACTTGTTTATGGGAAAGAAGTCCTACTCCCCATTGAGTTTCAAGTAAAAACTTTCAAGATGGCAGCTCAGTTGGGCATGGATCTATCAGAAACCCAAAAGCACAGAATGGAGCAGCTGAATGAGCTAGATGAGATCAGACAAGAAGCAATTCTAAGAACTGATCTAGTTCAACATCAAAGAGCTAAGTGGCATGACAAATACATCAAAGAGAAAAATTTTCAAGAGGGAGATTGGGCATTACTATTTGATTCCAAGTTTAAAGACTTCAAAGGTAAATTTCAGACCCATTGGCTTGGGCCATATGAGATTGACAAAGTCTTTAGCAATGGAGCAGTGAGAATCAAGACCATTGATGAATTTCAAACTCCTCTTATTGTGAATGGCCATAGATTAAAGATTTATCATAAGCCACTCTCAAAAGAGGAATTTGTCAAAATGTTTCAAGAGAATTTTGCAATAAGGCTGGTGAAGAAGAATCCTTCTTCCCCACTAGCCTAGCCTTTGTTCCTTTCTGTTAAAAAAAAAAAAAAAAAAAAAAAAAATTGTATAAGCCTGAAAACCAATCACTGATTGGCAGTCTTATACAGAAAATGTAGAGTGAAAATCAAGGACACCTGACACTCTATATTTTCCAAAAAAAAAATCTCTCTTTCTTTCCCATTTTCACTTCACTTCATTTCCATCCCACTCCATCTCCATTTCATCTTCATTTCACTCCACTCCATTTCATCTCACTCCATTTCATCAATAAATGTCTCTTTCATGGCCATTTCCATTCAGTTAGTTATTATCTAACTATCTTTATTCAGCCAAGTGGGTGTTGTGTCAGTTTCCGCAGCTAGAATCAGTTTCCACAGCCAAAAGCAGTTTCCATAGCCACCACTCTGTTTTTCAAATTTACAATCAAGATGTTAGTGCAATAATCATGAAAATGCAGGTACGACTGAGCATATGCTATGAATACATGGAGCATATACAGACATCAATAAGGAGCAGTTGATTAAAGGCTAATGGACAACAAATGACAAGGATTCCAAGGTATGAGTAAAAATTTCTTTCAAATAGCAATCAAAGGCACAATTTTGCATAGTTATTAAACCTTAAAGCTCCACTATATGCAATGATTATCACGATAGCTCCATTACCATTCCACGACATTATTCCATAAACCATGCATTTATTCCCTAAACGGTCTCATGATTAATTTTCGGGTTTAACTCGTAGTTGACTGCACTTTCACACTCCATTTGTAATCATGAGATGGGACCTATTTCATTACGGCTCCTCTCCACCGCATTTTTCGCAACCATTTCATAAACGTGTAACATCTCATACGCGTCCTGTCAATTCAAAATTCTGACTTCACTTCACTACCCTGCCATTTTTTTAAAGCCACGGCTACATTACCACCTCGTTCACATACGTCTCCACTCCATTTTGTGAACTCACCTCGGCTGCTCATCCTCTGTTTCTTCTTACATTTCCTGAACACTCCCGTTACCTGTTATCCATCTTCCAATTGCAGCCACTGTTTTTTTTTCCATAAACCTTGCAACCTAGCCATCTTACCTCTGCTAAACCCTCACACGCAGCTGAATTTCAGTTGAATTTCAAACAGAGGAAAGGATGGGACGATTATTAAGGGAAGAACCAAAAGGGCCTAAGTTCTTAGAAGGATACCCTCAAGTAAAAGATATGCTGAAGAAGGAAAAATGGCTACACTTCATTCAAAAATTTAAGGGCCACAATAAGGAGGTAACAAAAGCCTTTGCAAGGTCTTTCAATGACCAGATGGTGGAAATTGGAGACCTGAAGTTCACAGTCACTGAAGCATCAATAGCAGCTGCCACAGACCTACCCCAGGAAGGTGATTGTTGGTTTAAAAACAAAAGTTTGGACGAGTAGGCATGGAGAATTATATTACGTAACCCAGGTATGGACGTTACTGTATTTACAAAAGGAATTCCTGTTCATGCATTAAAAGAAGAGTGGGCCATCTTACTGCTAATCATTCAAAATTTCATCACTTATGAAGGAAGCTTTGGAGCAATGTACATGTATCATACTAGGTTATTGATGAACTTCTTAGAGAATCAAACCCTTAATCTACCCTATTTCCTACTGCTGAGCTTGAAAAAGATGAGCACCACAGTCCAAAAGAACATAGGAGACATAGAACCTCATTTATATCATCATGGACTTGTGAGGATTCTCATTGAAGACCAATTGAAGAAAAACAAAGATACCTGGGAACGGTTCTTAGTAAGAAATTACTTTCAAGAGCCATCTGAGGCACCTGAAAGTAGTACACCAAAGACACCAAGAAGGAGTAGGAGAAAAGAAAAAAGTGCCATAATCCAAGACTCTCCTATTAGCAAAACTAAAGAAGTTGGTCAAAAAGAGAAGGAGGAAAGAACTAAGGACAGAAAACAGAGGAAATTGAAAGGAAAAAGGAACATAGAAGATGTCTACCAATCACCAGAGCCATATATAGAGGAAGACTATCAAGTGTTGTCTGAGAGACTAGTGCATCTTCAAAAACAAGCTGCTACAGCCAAGAAGAAAGAAAAAGGAAAATAGAGCATGGAAGAAGAGAGTACTAGCCCACAATATTTAAGAAGAAGAAGCAGGCTTAGAGGAAAGTGGAGGAAAACACAAGTAAAAGGACCCCACTTCATCGACTTGGGTGGGGAAACACCCGAGAAACCTCCAACTGGCCATATCCCACCTCATCCTTAACCAAATATTGAAACCAGTCCTCCAGATGTTGATGTAAGTCCTTCTCGGCCAGAATTAAAAAGCAATCCTCCTCCTCAACAAGACTTTGAAGTCAGCCCAAGGAAAACACCCGAAATAGATCCAAGTCAGCAGGAGGTGTATGATTACCTCAAATCCTTAGAGAAGACAGCTGCAGGTTGAGCACATCAACCACTCTGCCTCACATAACACAAGATGCACAAGTCCAATCCTTAAAACAAGAAGTGTTCAAATTGGAGGTTTTAAACAGGCACATTAAACAAGAGAATGAAGCATTAAAGGAGCAAAGCAAAGTGGACATAGTCATTCATGATAATACTATGACACATTTGGGACTATGGCAGAAAAAGAACAAGAAACTAAAGAAAAAATGTAGAAAGTTGAGCAGGGAATTAATCAATCTCAAATTCAGATGTTTGATAAGGAAACCTAGGATGGTGGTGGCACCAAGAAAGAAGGGAAGAGGACTGGATGTACTAGCAGAGGCTTCAAAACATATGGACTAAAGGGGAATGACTAAAATTTTGGTTGCATGAGGACATGCAACACCTTCACAGTGGGGGTATGTTGAGTCCCAAACTTGCATCTTCTCTATACACCTTTTTAGCCTTTTTTTCCAGTTACCTGAACCTCCAAGCTGTCAAATCATTGCATATTAGTTTAAAAAGAGCATATAAAATGGTTTCCTAACTATGTCTTGTGACTGTTGTTTGATCTAGATTTTTGCTCAGTCAGCTATAGAATCTTGTCACTTTCCACAACCAACTCAACTTTCCGCAGCCTTTTTGCTGAAGTCTATGTTACAGGTGTCTACTGGAGAATTCGGCCACATGGGCGAGCTGCAAATGATGTGGACATGGAACGTGTCCCCTTGGTTCAGCCGAATCCCTCACAAAAGGCCATGGTCAAAGACAGTCAAAGAGGTGGTCAACCTAAGAGTTTTACGGTGGCAGAACTCTATTTTCCACCACGTGAAGACTTGCGTGGCAAATTCCTCAATCTCAGGAGGCATGCTAACACCTGTGGACTACTCCATGAACCAAATCTAACAGCCACTTTCCTTGGATTCAATTTTCACGGCTACCATATTACTAGATTTCCGGACGTGGTTATTCACGTGTCTGTTTAGCATCACAGAATTTAGGAAGTAGTTGTATCATCCTCAGTTATAAATAATGTGTTATCATACGCATATTAGCTAGCTTTTTGTATGTAATTTCGACTATTTTACGAGCCCATTGTGTCGTGACTTAATCCTTATGTTATGACTGCATTTTAATACATGAGAAGACAGTGTTCTTAAGTTCAATTTGTCATTGATTGCTAATTGGCCGAGATTGCAGAGGGCCCCTGTACACCAAGGTTCTGTAATTACTGTATAGTTTCATGCTTTCTTCCTTTACGTTCCTGATGCCATAGTAGTTTGCTTGTATATATTACACTGCTTATGGTATTCATGTTGATTGTTGTCCATAGTTTCTTTTATGCTTTCTAATGACTGTTAACTGATCAATGTTTTTCTTTCAGGTTCTAATAGACAGCCCGGGCAATTGCACATAGCTTTTTAATGACTAATGACATGAAATTATCTTGTCCTTCTGCTAATTTATTTTCTTAGTACTATTTCCAGCACTGTTTATTTCTTTCAGTTTTGTTTTGTTCATTTACTTTTCTGCAAGATAGATATTAGACTATTCATGTAATTTTCAATTACCTCCTATAGCCAGAGCGAGTCGAATGGTGAGGGATTGAAATATGAATGCATAGTTTGATATTAGTTTATTTTTCTACAAGTTAGTGATTAGATTACTCATGTCATTTTCAGTTACCTCCTATAGCTAGAGCGAGTCAAATGGTGAGGGATTGAAGTATGAATGCATAGTTTGATCTTAGTTTCATTTTATGCAATTTAGATATCAGATTACTCAATTTATTTATGATTACCTCCTATAGCCGGAGCGAGTCGAATGGTGAGGGGTCAGAATATGATTTGATGTAATATGATTTAGTTTACTTTGCTTACAGTTTTTGAATTGCTTTGGGTTTAGTTTTATTTTTATACAGCAGCAAGGATACTGGGTTTCATAGTCACTAGCTCACTGTTTGGTTTAATTAGAATTTAGGTACATTTTTATTTTTTCTTAGTAATTAATTTCATCATTACAAGTTTGAAAACCTTTTTGGAAACTTTGAAGTTTGGAAATTATTTTAGAGGTCACTATTGCCTTGAACACTTATATCCATACTTGAATTTTAGAATTGCCATTTCACATTAGGGAATCAACAAAAGATAAACCCAAAAACAAACCAAAAATCAAAAACAACAAAGAAGTAAGGAATCAATTATCTTGCATATATAGTGCACTTCACTTCAGCAGTTTACGACTCCTGGATTGAAAATTCATGTAGCAATTTAGGACACACTAAATTGACCAGACAGTGTGTTTTTCCATTTCTATGTTTAATAGTTGGTTAGTTCCACCGAAAATGTCCCCTCACACTTGAGATTTCTACACACTTAAGATACAATTGTTAAATCACAAAGAATTATATAATACAATGAATCAAAAAATCTAGAGATACCTTCTAGATAAAGTAAATTTCAAAATGCTTCTCTAAAACTCAAGAAGTAATGCAAGATACCTGTGCAAATAGTAGATCCACAACTGGCTAGTGAAATAACGATAGTTTAAATTTAAAACCAGTTGAGAATTTGATTCAAAATAATTGCTACAAAAATCCATGATAAATTATTAGATCCATCGGGGTTAGATAGTATAATGAAGAGGAAGTACTAGGGATTTAACCGAAAATCCACAAAACACAGATCTAGAATATTTCTTTAACCCAAATACTAATGCAAGATAACTATACACCAATAAATCTATGAAAGCAAATGGAAATAACAATTAAATTATTACTAGTGAATATTAAGCACATAATCAAAAAATCATACCATAGTTGTGGAAGAAGAATGCCACAAAATTAACCCCAAAGGCTTCGTTATATTACTCCAAAAAATGTGGAGCTTCCGGATTCAAGAGCTCGTTTACAATTATCAGAGACTGATCAAAGATGGTTTACAATGAGGAGCATGAGCCCAATTTATAGAAAAAAGAGAGAGAAAGACCCCTCCAAGTGGAAAAAATAACTATCTTGACTATGATCAATGACTAGATGCTTCCAAGGTTTTTTTTTTTTTTACAAACTGCGCGCTTGCTGAAGGAGCTGTGCAACCTTAGCCAACGAATGAAACAAGAAGCACACAGCAACACACAGCTACCCCCCAGTGGCCTCTTGCTACTGTGGCTTGAGCTCCATGGATGCATTAGAGGACGGAGAGCTTCCTTCAAATCAGCAGCAAGAAAATGAAGGAACATCAAAAGCTTTTACCTCTCTCATTTCTGCAATGGGCCCGACAAAGAACAGACCATTAGTCACCAAGTTTTTTCAAACACTGGAAGATATTCTTGAAATCTCACTCCCTCCTGCCCTTCCTCAGAGAGCAACACTTCCTCTTGTGGAACATGGATTAGTGGGGCAGTTCACTGGGTTATGGCCATCACCCAAAACTGTACAAAAATGGGTAGAAAGGAATTGGACTGTGTTAATAGATGGGAAAATCTCAATCAGGTTTTGTGGAAGAGGTTACTTCACCTTTCACTTTGAAACCAAGGAGGATCGAGATCTGATATTTAGGAATGGACCTTATTTTATGGATACTAGCGGTTTGTATCTAAACATATGGACGTTGAATTTCGACCTAGAAATGGATGTTTCCAATGCTGTCTCAGTTTGGGTCAGACTGCCACACCTTCCTCCTCACTGTAGGGGGACGATTTAGTCAAAGCAATAGGAAACGCAGTTGGGAAATATATAGACAGGTGCGAGCCAAAGGAAAATATGCATGCATGTGCCAGAATATGTGTAGAAGTGGATTTTGGGAAAGGGATACTAGAAGCCATCAAAATCAAAGTGGACCAGTGGACGCACATACAACAGTTGGATTATGAATAAATCCCCTTCAAATGCAAGGTATGTCATGAATACGGTCATTTTGCAAATAGATGTACAAAAAAAAGAAAATGAAAATGAAAAGAGTGAAGATCCGAAAACAAATGGGAACAGATAAAAAGAAAGAAGACAGTCCATAAACAACCAAATATCTCTTCCTCGCAGCCCTCCACATCCTCTGACGCCCATCCTCCATCACCAAAAGTTAATACCTTCTTGCTAGCCCTAACCCTTTTGAACATTTGGATCATTTAGCCCCCCCATCCCCTAGACCAAGAACCAGATCCAGATTCCCACAACATACCCCCAATCCCCCCTCATCTCCTCTGGTTTCAAACACTCATACCCCTCCCCCCCCCCCACCCCCCAGTAGACAAAATCCTAACTAGAAAGCAGTTAAAGGAAGTACCCCAAATGTAGAATACCAAAAAAAATTAGGAAGAAAGGCAAACAAAGAAATCAGGGATGAAGCAGTAGTAAAGGAAATGGCATTAGGAACACAACAACCTATGGAAACCTTCTTAGGAAGGAGTTCAGGAAACAACAAAAAAGGTTAACAAAGAGGGAAAGGAGCCATGCACCACCCAACAAGCAAATAATGGGATCGCCCATCAAGGAAAACGCCACAAGAGGCATTCTGGCAAAAGAAAACCCAGACATCCTTATGATTCAGGGGACAAAAACAAACAGCCAAGAAACTGAAAATATCAAAAAAAAATCAGAAATTATGAAGGGGAAGCAATATAGGCAACAGGAACATCAGGAGGCATATACACAATATGGAAAAAATGAACTTGGGAATTAATAAAATACAAAAAATATCAGCACTGGATCCAAATGGATCTAATGCAAATCAGTACAAAAGAGAAGTACAGTGTCATAAATATATATGCCCCAAATCATTACAAGAAAACGAGCAATGCTGGGACACCTTAAAAGAAGCACTAAGAGAAGTGCAAGATGGGAAAATAATACTAGGAGGAGATTTAAATTTGGTAAGAAGCATAGAAGAAAAGTTTGGAGGAACATATCACACAGACCCATCCAGGGATACTCTAGAAGAATTAATGGAATAACACAACTTGATAGATATCCCGCCAAACAATGGGAAATACACTTGGAGCAATAAAAGAGTGGGCAAAAGTAACATAAAAGAAAGGCTGGATAGAATTCTGATACAAGAAAATATAGCAGCAATGCATAGCTCCATAAAATTAAAAATTTTACATACCACAACATTTGATCATAAACCGGTGATAATAGTCATGGGAAAAATGGAAAATCAGGGTCCGCTCCCATTTAGATACAACTCAATTTGGGACAGCAACGGAGAAATCAACGACTTAGTCAAGGAAGCATGGGAGACAAGAGTAATGGGAAACAAAATTAAAAATTGCAAGAAAAGAATTAAAGGAATGGGAAAGAGCAAATGAATTAAAAAAAAAGAGAAAAGAGAAAAGAGTTACAACAGAAAATGGATAGCATGTAAATTGAAAAAGAAAACAAAGAAGAAAGCAAGCAAGATTATCTAAGAGAGAAGGAAATATTTTGGGAAATATATAGGGAAAACAGAAAAGAAGAAGAAGAGGCAAGATTGAAATCAAGAAGTTTGTGGCTCAAGGCAGGGGACAAAAACACATCATTTTTCCATAACACAATGAAGATAAGAAGAGAAAGAAACCAAATAGAAAAAATTCAAGTTGAAAGCCAAGAGGTCAAAGGAGTGGAGGAACTAAAAAAAGTAGCCTATCAGCACTTTAAAAACCTACTTTCAGCCAACGAAGAAATGGTTGAAAGTGAAGACTTCTTAAAGCACACAAAAAGAAAAATAAAAAAAGAACAAAATGCAGCAATGTGCAAGGATCCCACAGAAGAAGAGGTAGTGACGGCCATATGGAGCCTGCATCCGAACAAAGCCACAGGGTCAGATGGTTCACAATAGCATTCTAAAGATTTCATTGGTACACCATCAGAAAGGATTTCTTAAGAATGGTGAAAAATGTTTTCAAAAAAAAAAAATAGGAGGCAACACCAAATCCTCCTATCTTGCTCTTATCCCAAAAGAAGCAAACCCCTCAACTTTCAACAGGTTTCGCCCTATCTCTCTCTGAAATTCATCATATAAGATAAATAACAAAAATAATTGCAAATAGAATCAAGGAAGTACTTCCAATAATCATATCTGAAAATAAAGGAGGATTTGTGCCCAACAGGTAAATCATAGATAATGTAATTATTGTATAGGAAGCGGTTCACTCCAGTATGCTAAAGCAAGAAAAAGGCCTCATAATCAAACTAGACATGGCAAATGCATTTGACAGGGTCAGTTATCCATATCTAATCGTTATCCTTCAGAAACTTGGATTCTCAAGAGAAATAGTGGAAGTCATACACGCATGCATTTCTACTCCATGGATTGCCCCCCTCATAAATGGAAGGCCCAATGATTTCTTTCAAAGCACAAGAGGCCTTAGGCAAGGTTGTCCTCTCTCCCCCTTCCTATACATTATAATGGCAGAAACATTAAGAAGGGCTCTGGAAAATCAAAGAAAGGAAAGAAATATCACAGGGATTAGAATAGCAAACATAGTAAAAACAATAAATCACTCACTCTTTGCTGATGACACACTGCTGTTGGGAGAGGCATAAAAAATGATAGCAAGGAGGTTCAAAAAAGTTCTGGATGACTTTTTACAGGTTTCAGGTGGGCTATTAAACAATACAAAATTGAGGATATATGGATGGAATACCCCTCCCAAAACTATGCAAAGGATCTGACAAATAGCAGACATCCTTGTACAAGAAAAATGGACACACTTATTTTATCTGGGACTTTCAATCTCAAAAGAGAACATGAAGACAGAAATATGGAGTAAACAAATTGAAAAAATGAAAAACAAAATACAAAGTTGGGGTATGATGTGGTTGAATATGGCAAGGAGGGTAATTCTAATCAAAGCACTCCTTGCAGCACTACCTATCTACCAATATACCATAATCAGGCCCCAGCAAGTGCTCACAAACAAATGGAGCTTATCTTAAGAAGCTTTCTGTGGCAAGGGGGGAAGCAAGAAAACAAAAAATTTAGCCTGGTCAGGTGGGAGCAAGTAGTACTACCTTATGAACAAGGAGGCCTATCAATACGGATACCTGGGCTCATGAATGCAGCACTGGGAATGAAAATAGTATGGAGACTAATTACAGGAAAAGGGAGCTAGTGGAAAAAGACTCTTATAACAAAATATATGGATGGCACCAAGAAAAGACTGCTCAATGGAAATATCCCAATAAGACCATGTACCCAAGTATGGAAGTTGGTTAAAAAAACAATTCCATTAATGAGTAGATATATTTCTAAAATCCCAGGAAATGGAAAAACAATTTCAATTTGGGAGGACAGAATCATGGGAAAAGAACCATTACAGACTCATCCAGAAACTGAAGACATACAAGAGTGGATGAAAGATAAAGGTTTCAACACCTTACACTCTATATCTCTTTGGAATCAAAAGGAGTGCCAAGATTGGAAAAGCTTAGCAATCTCGACAGATCTAGAAGGGCAATGGAGCAAAATTAGGCAGCTCTTAAAAGGGGCAACGCCAATCCACTTTGACGAGGAAGATGCTTATCTTTGGGACCCAAGCGGTGGACACTACACAGTTAGGACTGGATATAAAATCCTTCAGGAACAACCAAATCAACAAGACTGGATTCTTGGAAAATAGCTTGGAAATCAAAAAGTTTGCCTAAGATCAAAATGTTCATCTGGACTCTACTAAAAGGGAGAATATTGACCAGTGAAAACCTAAAAAAAAAGGGCTTTCTAGGCCCAACTAGATGCCCATTATGCATGCAGGCTGAAGAAAATATTCAACACTTATTCCAAGAATGCACCTTTGCCAAAGAATGTTGGCAGTAGCTGATAAGTCCTTTGGAAATAAGAATAAATTTTGAAAAGTCCTTGCCAGATTTTCTTCAGACCCTCGAGAAGGCCTATCCATACACAACAAAGAAGAAAGTCACAATTCAGAGAATATGGAAGTGCATTCCAATAGTTCTATGTTGGCAAATTTGGTTGACACAAAATAAGTGCATATTCAAAAATCAAATTCCAAGGATAGGGAAGACCCTCTCAAAAACGTGGGGTTTAACTTCTGAAATCCTCAATGTCAAAGGAACAACACCAACAGATTATAGCACTCTTCAGCAGGAAGAGTGAGATTGGCTCAGCAAAGCCATAATAAACAATAATGGACAAAAAGGAAACAGGAAGGTAAACTCAGGAAATATTTGGAAAATAAGAATGAGTGAAGAGGAACTGACAAACTGGAGGAAAAATTAGAACAGATACTATCTATACTTTGATGGGGCCTCAAAGCATAACCCAGGAAAGGCAGGGGCAGGGGGAATAATCCTAGATCCTGATGGGAAAGAAAATGTCACATATGAATGGGGATTGGGACAAATCTCAAATAATAAGGCAGAAGCATACAACTTGCTGATGGGAACAAGAATAATAAAAAAAAGAGAAATTCAAAATCCTATCATAATAGGTGACTCAGCCATAATAATAGAGGCAATGGCAAGAAACAAAAACCCAAGCAATGAGTTCATGAACAAAATTCTTAGAAGAATAAGGAAGAACTTGGAAGGCTCTGGCAATGTAATCTTCAGACATGTCTTGAGAATTCACAATCAACAGGTGGATTATTTTGCAAACCAAGCAGTGGAAAAAAATGAAGGGCATGTTTGTGAAAACCAGGAAGAATATCATAACTCTGTTCCTTAATGAGCAGCAAAAAGCACAAGTATAAAGATCACCAAAATCAAGGAAAAACCACAAGGATAAAAGAAATAAATCAAAAAACAACAGTCAAAAAGCAACAAAGGACTCATCACTGCAGTAACAACCAGGAAGTCACGGAAATGCATAAGAAAATCCATGAAACTTTAGACTCTAGCATGAGAAACAACAGGAAGGAAGATTGCAACCATGGTCACAAGAACCATGTTGCAAACTATTTCATCAAAGGCAGGGATCGGGCGGCGTTAAAGCACTATAAGAACAGAGGGTGCAATCATCGCAGAAGCAATCTCAGTGAAGAAATCTTCACCTTCCAGGTCAGTATAGTGCTTCTTTGGCTTCAAAGCCCCTTCCTGCCTTATATAATAGCCCTCAATGTTACCCCTACTAAGCGAGTAGACTTCATATTAAGCCCCCTCCCCTCTTCTTACCCAGCTCGTTCACCCCATACCCCCCATCCCCTCCACTCCCTCCACCCAGTGCCCCATTGCAGCGTAAAGCCTCTGTTATGTCCAGATTTCGGTCCTCTCTCTAGGACCTCATTATTACCGAAATACAATGGAAAATCAGGACTAAGTGCTTAATACGGACTTCAAATAAGCTTTCATTCGCACCTAAATATATCGCCGGGTCACCCCCCCAAGCCTTCACCGCATCGCTTTTCTCTCCTCTCTCCGATCTCCGATCAAAGCTGGATCATTGATCTGGCGCCTGATCTGACGGTTGGTGATTAGCCCGTCCGTCCAAATTTGTGCGACTTTCTCCCACCGTCAATCTGTCCCCATCGGATCTGACATTTCTTATTGATATCTGGCCGACAACAAGCTCGGAGATTACCTGCCCAAAAAGTGGTTTTCTCTCTCTCCTCCACTGCTACGTGTCGCCCAGTCAATGGAATCGGGTGTCCTCCCCTTTTTACCACTCACGGTTTCTTATCTGCCCGAAATACCACCTTCGCCTTTAAACCTGCCTTTCTCATTGATTATCGTTCGAACCTTTTCACGCTTGATGACCATTGATTTGATTCATTGATGGCTGCGACGGCTCCTCCAGACTGCAGTGCCTCTGGATAATCTCTACCGTCCATCCCATGATTCTGAACTTTTCGACTTAATCTTGGCAGTTATTAAACTGAAAACCCCGTTCGTCGATTCCAATGGCCCCCGTGCCCGACAAAAGGAAAGCGGTCAACACCAGAAGAAGAAAAAGCACCTCAGGCATTACAAATCCAAGGAAGCACAACAAAACAAGGAGTAGAATGCAAAGCCAAAGGAAGAATAGGAAATCAACTCAAATGGAACCACAATGGCATATTACAAAATCAGCAGCACAAGTAATGAAGGAGAGAGCTCGGTCAAATATGAAAAGAAGAAACAACCAACCCAGGAACAAATAGTCTATAAGCCTTGAAAAACTATCAGAGAATCCATGGCATGTAAATTTCTCTTTCTAATAGGTTAGTATGTTAGGCAGTACACTAGAATACCCATAAAAATACATGAAGTCTTGAACACTAGCCTAGGAGAAGAGACTATGTTCCTATCTCATGGCTTAGATGTTTATCTTTTTGCAGTTGTTTGTAATAGGAGCTTGCTCCAACAAAGCTTTTGATAATATATCAACTACCCGACCTTGTTAAAAAAAAATGACTAGATGCTTCCAAATATTTTGAAACCTTGATTTCTTGTGTAAATCCATAGGAGGAAATTTGTTGGCCTTGATAAATGAGGTGGATGGATCATACTTTAATCTCGAAGTGGTTTGGACCACTAGAAAATATTCAAAAAAATTATTCCTCGAAATTTTCTCATTCAAAAATTCGATTTTTCCTGGGAAACTAATTCTTTTTGGACCAACGAATTTTTGTGAGATTTTTCCTTGCTTGAATCATGAAGATTCCTCAATTTTTTCCTTGATTCCTTCCTTGGGAAAGTCCACAATATTTTTAAATTATTTTTCCACTTGGAGAGAATTTTTATTTTCTCTCATTTCATTTTTCTAACCAATTTATGGCTAATTATTTGTTAGTTTTTTTTTCTTCTTCTTCTTCTAGAAAATGAAAATAATAAAAATTTGAGGGGATAGACATATTTTTCAACCCCCAAAGTGTGTCTAGATAGAAAGTTGAGGTGTTGAGGTCTAATTTTGATTACTCATACCCCATTCAACTTCTATAGACATTAAATTTTAAAATTTACATAAAAAATAATTATTAAAATCCCAACCAATGGGAAATTTTAATAATTAAAATTAGACACTTAGACCTAACCAAACTCTGCGAGAATTTAGCCATGATCTAGTATGGCATATTACATCAAATCTATACACTAGGACTCACTTAAGACTTCACCGGCAAGCCCCACTCTAGCTTTGAGGTATGTTTGGGAGAAAAACTTAACCAATTATTTGATGTTTGGAAAACAAAAATAATTAGCTAAGGAAAAAAAAGACTCCCTAGAGTGAAACCCTCTAGCAAAAAATCATAAGATACCTAGATGTGTTACATGACTCAATTTAATCATACCAAAATATTTTTACAATGGCCACTTAGAGCTGCAGAATTTGAATCACATAATTCTAAAAATATTTTGAAAGATGATGATGATCTTCTAGACTTCTAACTGCTCTGACCATTAAAAATGTACTTTGCATATGGAATACTTGACAATAATCTAGTTGACACTTGAGTGGTCAAGATTTAGCTCCACATAGGGACGCATGCTTTCATGAAAGGATGCAAGAATCTAGAATTTGCATCCAAGCCACATGAGTTACATTAGTAGTATCCATTCAAGTGTAAATCCAAAAATCATCATATGGAATCAATTACTGAAATAGAAGCTCCATTATAATATACTGAAAATAGAAGCTACCCTAGTAACATGATATAAAAATCTACTCTATGAAATCTGAAATGAAACTTATTCGAAGAACACAAATGAAATCTAATCTAAGAGAGTAGGGTTAGAGGAAATATACAAAGTATGCCCTATGGCATCAAATATCCTCAATGAAATTCATGTTGAGAACATGTCAACTCACCGGTAGATCCATGGGTTGTTTTTCTGATGTTCCATGTCCCATTTTGAATATCTTAGGACTTTGATTTGTCCCCACACTATGTTGTATATGTCCATTAGATTTACCAAATCCTTTCCTCTTTTTTCTTTTCTTCTTAGTAGGTCATGATGTTGCTGATGACGTGACCAACATATACCTCTCTTCCTGATCTTGAAAATTCTATGATGGAAGATTTGAAATATCCAACACTTTTGTGACATGCCTTTCTTCATTCTGCATTTTTTCTGTCAAGGGTGGTGCATCAATCCCACAAACATTAAGACTATGATTTATCTCTTGATTTCTCCCAATAGTTATAACTTGATTCTCCTCAGTTTCCTTTTTATCCAGGTCAATTTCAATTAACTCTTTTTCAATGGGACACATGACCTTCACATGAAATTCATAATAAGACAAAACTTGCTTCGGTAGATTGGGAAGCTTATGATCTGCTGAAAGTTCTTTGTTTTCTTATCATTCATCATCTAGCCTAGGTTGGAACTTATGTACCTATGATCTTTCCATTTCCTCCAATATATTTTGTAGAGCGATTTGATTATTCTCCATGGAACTTATTTCCTTGTCATGATTTATTTCCATGGTCTTGACTAAGTGTGCTTGTTTTTCTTCCATGGCAAGCAACCTGTTTTGAAGACCGACCACTTGACTAGAATGATTAACCTCCATGATACTCATTTCCTTTGCATGAATTTCTATTAATTTTTTTTTTATTGAGTTCCATGTTCTTAATTACTTGTGCTTGATTGAGATCCATAGATTTTATTACTTAATAATGGTATACATTGTAATCAAATGATTATGAATATAGGTCATCTAATTAGAATGATTAACTTCCATAGCCTCTATTGATTATGTGTGATTCACCTCCATGGTCTTAATGAGATGAGCTTGTTTGAGTTGTATATCCTTAATCATTTGAGTCAACTCCTTGATGGGATCCTTATCATTTTCCTTCACTTCAACTTTTGCTTTGACCTTTCTTTTATCTCCATATTTTTGTTCAAATGCATCAATGATTAATTCTAGATAATTGAAATTGTTAGCAAGTAAGTTTATGAACCAATCATCGTTAATATTAGGGCACCAATTTCTCACATAGAGGTTGAAATTCCTGAGGTGAGTTTCAGTACTAACATCATTGTTACCTAGAAAAATAAGCAACACTTTGTAGGGCTTATTCAGAATAAAATTCAAAAAACCATTAATGTTAGTAAAATCACAAGGGACAAGCAAGTAATTCACGATGTCTTTCCCACTTGATCTTAAAAGAGAAAATGGATATTAGAGAGAGGCTCCTGTCCAAGATTAGCAAGAAGTCTACAAGAATAAGGCTTCAAGTATGAATCCTTGCAAAAAATGAAACAAGTGGAGTCGCCACTTGAAAAGGAATATAAATCTAAAAATCCAAAATGAAAGAACTAAAAGTTAGTCATAAATCTGAGTCAAAGAAAACTTATCCCCGACAACGACGCCAAAAAATGTTGTCGCCTAATATTTACACTTATGTGTGGGAAAAGTTTTCAACCCCACAAGGTATAGTCTGTAAGGCACAATGCTCAGAGAAAGGGTTGTCACCTATTTACAACTATCTCCATTTTAGCTATCTCCTAGGCAAGATATGGGGAGTAGTGCCTAAATATAGTTAGTAAATGAGAACTTGTTGATAACAACAAGTTCTAGGAGCTCAAGGGCAAGGAAATTACCACTGTAACTTGAATTAATGATTAATTATCAAGTAGGATGATTAATAAGCAATGTAGATATTAAAATATGGATTCAATTAAATCAACACGGCTTTCAACAAGATAAGGAATGAGATACCAGTGTCGTATAACAATGCTAAAAAAAAACTTACAAAATAAGAAATGATACTTCAAGCTACACAATTGGCAATGCTACAAGACAAGCATTAGTACAAGAGATTGAAATATCAACAACAAGATATAACTTGCAAGATAAATGAAACTTGTAAGTTAAAGAGATGCCCATAAAAGATAGAACAATATCATAAACCGATGAGTAAGTAATTCGATTGACAAGTAAAAAAGAAACATGATGCAAATATTGCAAGTTGAGATGCTCACAAATCAATAAATACAAGATGAAGTTTTTATAGATGAAAGTCTTGATCTAATATGCAAATGAAAGTTAATGTAATGCTTCAATGAGATACAATTATGACCAGATGCTTCAAAGGAATACTAATTCATTTATGATGAAGATTATGATAAGCGCTTAAGCACAATGATCAATAAGTTTAGTTTATAACAATGATTCAATGAAGCATGTAAAGATTTACTCAATGAAACAATGCCAATTAGAGAAATAGCACAAGTGCTCTAAGGGAAATTTCTCTTAAAGTGAAATTAGTTATTGATTAAGATTAAAAATGACACTTCATGTATAATATTTTTATGAGTGTTCAAGAAGAAACACAAATTGTGTAATAAAGCACAAGTAGTTATTTAAGTAATGGAAAATGAGATTGCTAATTAGAAAATTAAAGATATACTACTTTAATCTGAAACACAAGTGAGATAAAGACAAGAAATACTCAAATGTAATATTAAATCAAGTAGCCAATTAGGTCACAAGAGAAAAATAATAAAGTCTAGATCTAACAATGATCAATACAAATTCAGTGGATATGAAAATGAAACTAATCTAATGAGAGAAAGAGAAAATATTAGAAGTTAGATCAACATAATAAGTTAAACAAATAAAATAAACCTAAACTAAGAGCACAATAAATCCTCCCTTTCAAATAAGAAGGTGGGATACTATGGGAGTGAATATCTTCCTCTAGGAAAAATTATTTCTATTAAAATTACAAAGAAGACCTTTACATAAAGGTGATGGTTTGAAAATATTGAGGAGTACAAATGAAAATTTAATATCATTGCTCAAAACAACAATGAAAGAGAAATTTTATAATAATTTTACAAAGCTTATAATGATAATATTTCTCCAAAGGAAATCAATTTTCCTCAAATGAAATCTGCTTCCAAAAAATGACGTTAAAGCTCGAGGAGAGAATACGCTAGGGATTAAGGAGGAACTATGAAAAAATTAAATGCTAAATCTTCACAAAATTGATTTTCTTTCCCTTTCATAAATTTATTTCATTTCATGTTTTCATACATCCAAGGGAAGAAAATTCACATAAATATTTGTTAGAGAAAACCCTCTTTGCAAGATAAAAGTTTAGCAATAGATTTTGCACCAGAGGAGAAAAAGGCCATTAGCCTAGAAGGAAAATTTATCCAAAAACTTAAAAAGGCTCATGTTCTATCCCAAAAACATTCCTTCTTGACCCTATGGTAAATTTGTAAAAATCTTGAGTGCCCTCATATGGGGTGTGCAATTCCAAAAGAATCTTTTGCTTGAGTTGGGTATTCTTACCAAGATATAAGCGATTGTTGTACCATAATGAATCATTTTTCCAACTAAATGTATAAGATGTATTGGGATCTTGCTGCAACTTTTGAATGAGTGTCCACACCTCTTCATCATTCTTCCATTCATCCCTTGCTTCTGTTATCCAATTAAACTGGATAATAGAAATGGCACAAAGCAATGCTTCCACATCCTCATCCTTTCTTGAGAGTGCATCTGCAACAACATTTTGCTTCCTTTTTTTGTAGATGATATCAAAGTCATAACCCAACATCTTTGCGAACCATTTTCGCTGCTCTTCTGAAGATAATATTTGTTCCAAAACGTATTTAAGACTATCATGATCTATTTTTACCTTGAAGTGGCTTCCCATTATGAAAGGTCGGCATTGCTTTAGTGCATAGAGTATTGCTGACATTTCCTTCTCATAAATAGGTTTGTGTAAATACTTTCCTTTGATTGGACAACTTTCAAAAGTAATGGGTCTTCCTTCTTGCATTAAAACAACACCAATTCCATTTCCCGAGGCATCACATTCCACAATAAAGGTTTTTGTGAATTTTGGCATAGCTAAGACCAGTGCTTGGCACATTGCCTCTTTAAGATGTTCAAAGGCCTTAGTTTCTTCTGGAGTCCAAGAAAATGCATCTTTCTTTAGTAATGTTGTTAGAGGTGTTGCTATTCTCCCATAATTCTTAACAAACTTGTGATAATACCCTGTCAACCCGAGAAATCCTCGAAGATGCTTTATGGTTGTGGGGATTTTCCATTCCTTAATGACTTTAATTTTGTTAGGGTCTACCTTAACACCCTCATGAGATACAATATGACCCAAATATTCCACCTCCTATACTCCAAAGAAAAATTTGGAGGTTTTTGCATATAATTGTTTCTCCTCCAATAGTTTGAGCACCCTGTCAACATGTTGAACATGATCCTTCCAAGACTTGTTGTATATTAGTATATCATAAAAAAATACTAACACAAATTTTCTAAGGAAGGGTTTAAAAATGGAATTCATCAAACCTTGAAATTTGGAAGGTGCATTAGTAAGTCCAAAAGGCATGACCAAAAATTCATAATGACCCTCACAAGTTCTAAATGTTGTTTTCAAAATTTCTTCAGTCTTCATTCTAATTTGATGATATCCTGAATGGAGATGCAGCTTGGTGAGGTAAATTGCTCAATGTAATTCATACAACAATTCATCAATGACAAGAATGGGAAATTTATCTTTAATAGTAAGCTTGTTGAGCTCCCTATAATCTAGACACATACGCCATGATCCATCCTTCTTGTGAACCAATACTACTGGAGCAGAGAAAGAACTTTGACTAGGTTGAATTATACCAGCCTCTAGCATTTTTGCAACCATACGTTCAATTTCACTCTTTTGGGCATAGGGATATCTGTAAGGTCTAATGTTTGGAGGAACACTTCCTGAAATCAAATGAATACATGATCATGATCATGAATAGGTGGGAGTCCTTTGGGAGACTCAAATAATTTGGAATGATTGTCCAAGACTTTTGGATATCTGGAGAAATAGATGATTTCGATGTTTGAACCTCTAGCGAGAATAATTGTGAATTTATGCCTCGTTGTTCTTTCTTATGAAGATTTCTCATGCCATTAGAGATGATTGTATTTCCTGGTTTCCTTGCGACACCCCCTAATTCAACTTCATTTCCTTCCAAAAATAAAAATAAAAAAAGTTCTTGAAAATTAAAAGCTATCGTCCCCAAAGATTGTAACCATTGGAATCATAGTACAACATCAACACCACCCACTGGAATGGAAAGCATTGGACTATTAAATACATATTCCTCCATGGTTAGCTTGATATAATGGAACTTTCCAAAGCAATTTATAGTTCCTCCATTTGCAACCATCACTTGAAACTTTGGTGCTAGATATAGGGAGAAATTCAATTACTTGGCTATCTTACAATGAATTAAATTATGGGTACTACCTAAATCAATAAACACTATTAAATTTTTCTTCTTAATATATCCTTCTATCTTGAGAGTTTGAGGAGTGGTAATTCCTACAAATTTATTACAAGATATGGTCAGATTCATTTCTTCTTTCTCTAGGGTTGGTTCGTGGTGTATATCATCCTCTTTTGATGTTTCTTGTTCCTTTTCTTCCTCCTCTTCATAATATATGTAGAATAATTTGTTCTCAACACACTTATGACCTTTAGTGTATTTTCTATCACAACTATAACAAATCCATTTTTCTTTTTTCCCCTCCAATTGTTGGTGCATCAACCTTGTAGGTTGTCGCTAGGAGAAATAACACTTCCATCCTTATTTTTGTGAGTGGTAGAATTCCTTGTTGCCATAATTTTTCTTTCAACTTTTTTTCCACCTTGAATTCCTTCTCTAATGAATCGAGGTCCCAAAGGTGAACCTTATTTTGGATGTTATTCTTCATAGTCCCTATGAAGACATCAATCCTATGTTCCTCTGGAATATCAGTTACCCTGATATTCAATTTTTGGAAGTCCTCAATGTGCTCTACCATTGAACCCTTTTCTATGAGATTTATCAATTGGCTAAAGTTGTTACTCTTTGTATCCTCATAATGTGCTATAATTTCCTCCGTAAAATTTGACCAAGTGACAAGTGGTTTATGAGAAAAAATTCGTTGATACCATACAAACTGATTGAGTTCTAAATATAAAGATGCAATGTGTACCTTTTGTGTGTGTTGCACATCATGGAGATCCAAATAGAGCTCCATTTGTAGTATCATATTACCGTATCCTTGCCATCAAACTTCCTCATATCGATCTTTGGAATTTGGTGGTTCTTAAACCCAACATTAGAGTCTCTAAAATCATAATTCATACTCCATTGTCCTCATCATGAGTTTGATGGAATACATTTTTTCCATTACGAAGAATTTCTTGTAGCAACTTTGTCAAACCCTCCTTCAAAGCTTCCATGTCTACTTTTAATCTATCATTCAAATCTTTCATGTTTACTTTTAAACCATTCTTCAAACCATCGATCTTAGCTTCCTTTTCATTTTTGGTTATTCTTTATGAGATCGATTTTTTTGCATTTGGTCACGTAATTTTGATATATCATGTTGCATTTCTTCCTCTTTTTCAGGTGTCATAGAAGAGTTTTTTGGTTCCTTACTAGGTGTGTCCATTTTTTTGTTTTGAGACATTTTGGAATCAAGCAATGATATCATGCTTTACTATGCCCTTTGATCACTTCAAACTGTTTTTTCAAACAAAATTTATGCAAAATTTAAAAGAAATACACACTTTTTTCTTGCTTTTTTGGAGGTCGATATTGAAACTATTGTATCTTTGTAATTTTGGATTTACAAGGTCTGAAATTTTGCCTTGTGGTATACATATGAGTCTTATTTCCAACCCCACAATTCAGACTAAGATTGGATTATTCAAGAAAGCGTTATGCCCAATCTCCCACGATGACCTGATTATAGATTAGTTCAGTAGAGCGAATTTGTACAAAGTGCCATGTGTCACTATTTTGGCCTTCGGCCCTGAAAATGATACGCACAATACTAAAGTCCATGTGATTTCAGCCACTTTTTATGAAATTTAAATCTGATGCTCAGACAGAATGTTATGACGATTTTCCTTAGGTCACATGTTTGAAATTGAATTCTGGAGCCTGCAAAAACCCTAACTTTCTTGGATCATATCTTTGAAACTATAGCGAACCAAGATCTAAAATTCGTAGACTAAGTTCATTAATATTTCAGATCCATGTGGTTGTAATTTTATCTTCTGAAGCCTCGTAGAAAAATAGTTATAGAGAAAAGTCCAAGATGACCTATTTGAAGAAGCGAAACCCTAGGATCCAAAGCTCTAATACAAAATGTAATGCATCAAAATTCACAAAATAGAAGAAACGATAAATGAACGAATTGAGAAATAGCCTCTCTGAGGGGGAAACCTCCTTTACATCACATAAATGAACAATTATTGGATGATTCAAATGATAAGACCTCCTTGGTATATATAAGAGTCTAAAGTGTCACAATATAATCAGAGCCTACATAACAATAATAATGTAAGGGAACAACAATAACAATAGTGTGCTTTTATGGGGCACAACAATAATATAGGGGCTACACTAACAATAACAATAAGGGGAATAAAGTAGTAGTATAGAGACCTAACATCATGACTAGGTAGAAAAATAACCCTCAGAAACTCGTGACCCTGCAAGAAAAATGCTCCAGAAATTAATTTTAATTTTAATTTTTTTTGAGTAATTTCTTTAGATTTTTAAAGCTTCGAAACCTAAAGAAATTTCTCTATTTTGTAGGACACTCAAGCCAGCTAAAATATTTTGGACTAGATAGGAGGATGCCCTCTTTTAAGCACTCGACAAGGAGAAAAAGACACTAAAGGCCTGCGTCCCTAAAGGCCTGCATCCTTTACCCAAAAAATTAGATTTGACACTAGGATTCAAACTATTGATCCTTTGCCACGATTTGATGAAAAATTCCCTTCAAATTTTTGGTTTTCTATGCAGACATCCAAGGGATTATTTTTTTTGAAATCAAGAGGATGCTTAAGCCTCTTTTAGGTTTGTGGCTTAGCGAATGGTGCCCAAAATCATTGTGCCTTGCCAGACAATTTTCCAATTAAAATTTTTAAGCTATTTTTTTTTTTTTTTAAATTTAAAACCTCCGCTCTGGAAGCTAGAAAAGCCTCCAATGCTCGTGGCTTAGAGAAAATAGGCTCAAAATTTGCTTCCTACCCTGTTCAAAAAATTTATGAAAACTCCAATTAATATTTGCGAAATGATATCAAGAAAAGTCTTGGAAATTTTGTATAAAACTTTGTTGAATAAAAACCCCTATAGATCTGCACTTTAGTAGAAAACAAGACCCTCAAAAGGGCCTACAAACTTCATAAAAAATTTAGATTACTTATAGGCCTTAAAACATTGGATCTCTGCCAAATTCAAATTTGAAGCCCTTCAAACCTTAGCACCTAGGGCATGAGCAGAACAAATGAAGTCAAGAGCGTTTAATAACAACAAGCAGTGGTTTTCCTTCATAAAAAAAATTGGTTTTGCTTTTGATGCGTAAAATCCATCTGCAAATAATTTTTTACAAAAATTCTAATCCAAACCTCTGTTTTGTTTTCAAATCTGCAAGGAGAGAAATAGAAAATCTAAATTATATACAAGATCCACAAAGTTAGATATAAAAGGTTTACATTATATACACAATTTATATACAACTTTCAAATGTACTAGATCTAAGGAGTATGAGTACAACTTTGCTCCTTGATAAGTAAAAATAAGCTCTAATTTAGCCAAATCTATTTGATAAAAGAACAAATAATTGAGAAGAATAGATTGGAAGTAGTTATATCACAAGCCAAAGACAAGAAACCCCTCCAAAAAAAAATGATTGATAAGCCTTTAAAAAATTATATTTTGGGTTCTTCAATTTCTATTCTCAAGAGTTGATTAATTCAACCAAAAACTTCCCTTCATGCTTGAGATATCTACACACTTAAGATATAATTGTTAGATCACGAGGAGTTAGATAACACAATGAATCAAAAGATCTAGAGATACCTACTAGATCAATCAAATTTCAAAATGCTTCTCTAAAACTCAAGAACTAATGCAAGATACTCGTGCAAATAGTAAAGCCATAGTTGGCTAGTGAAATAAAAATAGTTTAAATTTGAAACCACTATAGTTTCTGATTCAAAATAATTCTACAAAACTCGAAGATAAATTATTAGATCCATAGGGGTTAGATATTATAATGAACAAGAAGTCTTAGGGATTTAACCGAAAATCGACTAAACACGTCCAGATCTAGAATATTTCTCTAACCCAAATACCAATGCAAGATAACTATACACCAATAAATATATGAAAGAAAATGGAAATAAAAATTTAATTATAAGTAGTATAATATTAAGCACATAATCAGAAAATCATACCATAGTTGTGGAAGAAGACCACCAAAAATTTAACACCAAAGACTTTGTTATATTACTCAAAAAAATTTGGGAGTTTCCAGAGCCAAGAGCTCGTTTACAATTACCAGAGATTGATCAAAGATGGTTTACAATGAGGTGCATGAGCTCAATTTACAAAACAATGAGAGAGAAAGACCCCTCCAAGTGTAAAAACGACTAGCTTGACTTGATCAATGGCTAGATGCTTCCAAATAATTTGAAACCTTGATTGTCTATAAAGATCTAGAGGAAGAAATTCGTTGGCCTTGATAGATGAGTTAGATCGACTATACTTTAATCCCGGAGTGGTTTGGACCACTGGAATATCTTCAAAAAACTATTCCTCGAAAATTTATCATTCAAAATAACCTCCTTGGAGTAAAAATTTGATTTTTCCCAAGAAATTAATTCTTTTTGGACGAATGAATTTTTGTGGGGTTTTTCCTTACTTAAGTCATCAAGATTCCTCATTTTTTTCCTTGGGAAAATACACAATCTTTTAAAATTATTTTTCCACCTAGAGAGATTTTTCATTTTCTCTCATTTTATTTTTCTCACCAATTTTTGGCTAATTATTTGCCATTTTTTGCCAGAAAATGAAAATAATAAAAATTTGAGGGGATAGACATATTTTTCAACCCTTAAAGTGTGTCTAGATAGAAATTTTAGGTATTGAGGTCTAATTTTGATTATTCATACCCCATTCAACTTCTATAGACATTATATTTTAAATTTACATCAAAAATAATTATTAAAATCCCGACCAGTGGGAAATTTTGATAATTAAAATTAGACACTTAGACTTAACCAAATTCTACAAGACTTTAGACATGATCTAGTATGGCATATTACATTGACTCTATATACTAGGACTCACTTAAAAACTCACCATCAAGCCCCACTCTAGCTTTGGGGATATGTTTAGGAGAAAAACTTAACCAATTATTTGATGTTTGGAAAACACAATAATCAACTAAGGAAAAAAAATTCCCTAGAGTGAAACTCTAACAAAAATATTAAGCTACCTAGATGTTTTACTTGACTCAATTTAATCATACTAGAATATTTTTACAATGGCCACATAGGGATGAAAAATTTGAATTACATAATTTCGAAAATATTTTCAAAGATGGTGATGATCTTTTGGAATTCTGACTGCTCTGACCATGAAAAAATGTACTCTATAGATGGGTTCTTTGACAATCATCTAGTTGACACTTGAGTGGTCAACATGTCGCATTAATCCTTTAAAAGTCACTTAAGGGACCCCTCCATGTCATCAACATATCCCCATGGATGTCATGAGCATTTGAAGCATAGGTTAGTCGTCATAATGACGATAATGAGCTCAAAAGTGACTAGCTAGGACAACATTCTAGAATTTTCCTCGTGTCATGTGTAGATGAGGTCCATATATGCACACAAAGCCCTTAAAAGTGCCTTGAAGGATGTGACCAATGCCATGGGATATGTGAGCTTCCTCAATGAGTGTGAACTACCTTAAATTGTTGTAAAATGTAACTAGGTTTAGTCTTCATAATCACATGTAATTGTGACTATTGTAAATTATGTAATGAAGAAAATTAAATTATTATTGTAAGCCTTTCTTCATGGGTTTCATGAGCAAGTGATTTTTTTTGTTAGTAGTTCCCATTAAGAGCCTTAGGATTTATTATTGAGTCAAAGAGTCAATTTCATGTATAAAGATCTCTTCTTGAGCATATGTAAAATATATATGAGTCAACCTAGTGTCTATAAAATCCCTCCAAAAAGACAAGCACAGTTCTCTTGATGTCAGCCTGCAAAATGAATTAAATGACACATGTCGTCTCACCTAAAATGTCACAACTATTCGGATGTTAAGATTGGCTTAATATATGGTCTAACAAATATATATATTGGATGCTAGGCTCCTTGCCGAAACACAAAAAATTTCGCATATCCCTCTAAGATTTCGGATGAGAAGAGTCAGAAAAGAAGTTCGAATTCTTCTGTGGTTTTTAGAGCATAGTTACAGTGAACTAACTCTGCATAGCTCTGAAGATTCTGGTGAACAAAGGCAGAAACAAAATTCAGATCATCTATGTTTTGGTGAAGGCTACATATCGAAGGTTACAAGGCTACAATTCAAAAGGGAAGAGAATTTATATCCTTCTTAAATAAGAAATTGTAGTGACAAAAAAGAAGAAGATTGGTCTCAGTTTTATATTCCTTAAGTAGTCATGTTTCCACAATCATAAATTCGGTGGTCTCTCTCAGTGATTTCATAGGATAGAGAGAGTGAACAATTCAAGTATCTCTATTCAGGAGGCCTAAGTGCATAAGACAAGTTCGGATACCTCTAGTTAGATTAATGAGTCTCGATGCTGCCACAGGGAGAAGGATCCAATGCTAATCTCAGTCTCGATAATGTCACAATTTGAACATGAAGTCTTGGTGCTCCTACAAAGTGACAACATCTCGATGTCAAATTAGTGGTGAAGAGTTTAGTATCAAAGCAACAATGAAGATCTCATTGTCATGGTAATGATGAAGATCTCGATGGAAGAGGAATCAAGAAGAGTATTGTCAAGAGAATGTGTGTCTTGATCTTGGAGTGGCTACTAGGTCAAGGGTCTTGGTCTTGGTATTCATCAATTGGAATATCTATAAGAATAATTTGTTCGGGTTTTCCTCTCAAAGAGTGAGAGGTTTTGGCTGGGGAAGAAAGCCAACATCTTGTGTTCTTGTCTCTTTTGTTTCGGTAACTATTTGATGAAGTAATAAAACACACTCTAATAATAACAAGAGAAGATTGTGCTAATAAGAAAAAGTAAAAAGTACCTCACAAATACTTATCATCGCGAGAAGAATCTTATTGACCTAATTTCCCTAGATTCTTCAACATGAAATCAGAGTTAAGGTGCTAAAGTCAAAGGAAGGGCATCAAAGAGACATTCAAGGATCAAGTTTTAAGAAAGGCATCGAAGCAAGTTGAAGGTTATCAAAGAAAAGGATCAGGATCTACATTGAATAATCAAACCCTAGATCAAAGAAACAATCTACAACAACAAGAGATTTTGTTTCTATATTAATCATCAAAAGGCCACAAAGACCCTCATAAAGTTATCTACAAGGAAATATAAGCTCAAAGGAATTTAAGGATAAAGATCACATCATCTTGGAGAAATTCGAAACCCTAGAAACATTTCTGATCTACACTACAAGAGAAGTTGAATTATATTGAAGGTGGGAAGGAATTATCATCATCTTCAAAGCTATAAGGCAAGTTCCCTCTCATTCAAGTAGGGTTCCTCTCCTTTGCCTTGAAGAAGATCATCCATTGGAGCAACAAGTACATCTTATTGAACCATCATCAAAATGATCAAGTAAGAAGATTTCATCTTCACTTGTCAAGTAAGTATTTTTCATTCTTTAATCAATTTGGTAAAATGTCTTCATGGTTTCAAGGAGATCTATAAGTTGGTTGGGTAATTAAAGTTCCTTGCATGAAAAAGGAGGATAGACATAGTCCTTTAAGGAGGTGAATCCATTGAACATATTAAAAGGTCTCCTCTGAATTCATGGAAAGGGATTATTATTAAATATCCCCACATATGATAATATTGGAGACACCAAAGAGATATATATGATAAACTCATAAGAATACTCTCTGAAGTTATGTGAAAGAAGGTCACATGGCTTAGATCTTATCTACACAAAAAGTAAAGGTATCAAAGGATGAAGTATATCTTCATAAGATCTCATCGACAAGATCTAGGAAAGAAGATAATCATCATTGATATATAATGCACTAACTGATAATCAAGGTAACAAATATCCATGGGATAAGAAAGTTACCTCATTTGAAAACTTGTGATTTCTATGCAAGATAGAAGAAGAAAAGTTGAGGGAAAAAGTGTTGAAGGTTAAGGACTCAAACATTTTCTGGAAGGAAAGGAAGTTTGGAAAATTATGGTTCTGAGAAAGAAAAGAAAAGAATAGTTGAATGCTATGGATGCAAAGACTATGAACATTGCAGGAAAGATTGTCCTTAGCTTAAGAAGGAAAATGTCAAGAAGGATAGAGAAGAAGTCCACTTCATCGAAGAACTGGAGGAAGCTGAAAGAAGAAAGTCCAAGGAAGAGAAGCATTAGAAGCAAGAGCTCATGACATCACCATAGGAGACATGAAGGATGTCTAATGGTCAGAGGATATAGTTCTTGGTGAGCTCATTGAAAAATCAAAGGAAGAAGTCATCTAGGGAAAGTCTCATCATACATCAATTTAAAAGGGAAGCATATGCTGAAAAAGGATATGCGAGATGGAATCCTCATTGAAGGATTCACCAATCTAGAAAGGAAGCAAGTGTTTCATTAGGAACTCCAACTTGTGAATTTCATGAGATGATGGTATGATGACATGAGAGATGAAGCAAATCAAGGGGTTAAAGATATTTTCAATCAAGAAAGCTGCAGGAAGAAGCCTAGATGACCTAAAGGTAAATGAGGTATGTATGATTGTATTTAATATTATAAAGTCATGTCGTATGGTTGTTGGTAGCATGGATCACTACTTCTATCTTGAGAAGGATGATCATGGGAAAATGATCTCCTCCTCTGAAAGGATGCATGAAGGCGTAAGTCACACTAGATGAAATCAACATAATATGTCCTCATATGAAGTATGAGGGGGTTGACTACAATTAAGGAACTCTGATTGGAAGCTCCTGGGAATGGAATGTGTAAGAGGAAGATATCGTGAGGTATGAAACCATGATAAAGGTGATCAACATCCAAAATACCAAGAAGATTTGACTAGGAAATCTCCTGGAAAGATATGAAGACTTTGATGACAGTCTAAAAAATGTGGAGACCCTTGACAATGGATATCTTTGGGAGATGTGTCAACATGTATGCAGGATGTTGATACCTACAAGAAGATGTCATGAGAATAGCCATCTCATAAGGTACTATTTGATTTAATTTTATGTTTTAATTTTTTGAATAATATCTGGATGAGTTCATGCAGGGCTACTAGAACAAGAGTTGTAAGCGCACGTACAACTAGCACTCATGTGGTGAATGGAATTCCTGAAAGAAGTAGCCATATGAAGAAGGTTCCATATATGTACCAAGAAGGCCACTTTCCATGAAGAAATTAATGACATGATGAACCAAGGAGGAAAGTAATTGATGGCTAATGCCCTACAAGGAATAAGCTCGACTCAATTTCATGACATCAAGGAAAGAAATTGATCAAGAAACTGAAGGACTAACAAAGAAGAAGTTGTTGATGAAAAGTCGAGTCCCTAGTTAATAGGGAGCTCTGACAAGTCCCTAATTAACAGGGAGCTTGGGCAAGTTCTTGGTTAAAAGGAGCTTGGATACATTCCTTTACAAGAATAGGCATATCTTCCCTAGTTGATAGGGAGAGATAGACACAGAATTCTTGTCTTCACTTGGGAAGAAAGAATGGAGGATTGGATAATCATATGGAATCTAATGTCGTTTGAGGATGTGTAGGGCATAGAAGATAAGAGTAGGCAAGAGATTGATATTCTTTGAGGGTTGTGAACCCAAGATAAGAATATTCCTAGAAGGTCATACTCAATGAACACCTAGGTGGGTATGTACCTTGAGAGACAATGATGAATGTATCTATAGTCATTGGTCTCGCCAACATTGTGCTTTGATATTATGAGAGATAGAGCTTTCAGTGAAGGCCTCGCTATGGAAAAAATGTTTGTTACTATGATGTTATACATATGGCTTACCAATCCGATTCTTCTTATGAGAAATTCTTCAGATTGAGAATGACCAAGTACCATTATGAATACCTCCCTAGTTAAGAGGGAGTGTTGTAAATTGTAACTAGGTTCGGTCTTCATAATGACATGTAATTATGACTATTGTAAATGATGTAATGAAGAAAATAAAATTATTATTGTAAGCCTTGTTGCATGGGTTTCATGAGCAAGTGATTTTATTTTTTAGTGGCTCCCATTAAGAGACTTAGGATTTATTATTGAGTCAAAGAGTCAATGTCATGTATAAAGAGCTCTTCTTGAGCATATGTAAAATATATATGAGTCAACCTAGTGTCTAGAAAATCCCTCCAAAAATACAAGCAAAATCCTCTTGATGTTGACCTGCAAAATGAATTAAATGAAACATGTCGGCTCACCTAAAATGTCACAACTATTTGGATGTTAAGGTGGCTTAATATATGATCAAACAACTATATATAGGAGGCTAGGCTCCTCACAAAAACATAGAAAATTTTTCATATCCCTCTGAGAATTCGGGTGAGCAGAGGTAGAAAAGAAGTTTTAATTCTTCTGTGGTTTTCAGAGGATAGTTATAGTGAAGTAACTTCGCATAGCTATGAATATTTTGGTGAATAGAGACATCAACATAATTCAAATCATCTATGTTTCGGTGAAGGCTATAGATCTAAGGTTACAAGGCTACAGTTTAGAAGGGAAGGGAATTCAGATCCTTCTTAAATAAGAAATTATAGTGACAACAAAGAAGAAGATTGGTATTAGTTTGATATTCCCAAAGTAGTAATGTTTCCAAAGTCATGAATTCGGTGGTCTCTGTTAGTGATTTTCGAGGACAAAGATAGTGAAAAAATCGGATATCTCTATTCAGGAGACCTAAGTGCAGAATACAAGTTCGGATACCTCCGGTTAGATTAAGGGGTCTCGATGCTACCACAGGGAGAAGGTTCGAGTCCTAATCTCAGTCTCAATAATGTCACAGTTTGAACACGAAGCCTTAGTGCTCCTACAAAGTGACAAGATCTCGATGTCAAATCAGTGGTGAAGAGTTCGATATCAAAGTAGCAGTGAGGATATCATTGTTAAGGTAATAATGAAGATCTCAAAGGAAGAGGAATCAAGAAGAGAATTGTCAAGAGAATGTGTGTCTTGAGCTTGGAGTGGCTACTAGGTCAAGGGTCTTAGTCTTAGTCTTGGTCTTGGTATTCATCAATTGGAATCTCTATAAGAAGAATTTGTACGGATTTTACTCTCAAAGAGTGAGAGATTTTAGCCCTAGAAGAAAGCCAACATCTCGTGTTCTTGTCTCTTTTGTTTTGGTAATTATTTGATGAAGTAAGAAAACACACTCTAATAATAACAAGAGAAGATTGTGCTAATAAGAAAAAGTAAAAATTACCTCTCAAATAGTTATCATCGTGAGAAGAATCTTATTGACCTAACTGCCCTAGATTCTTCAACAAAAATAACATGAAAACTCACAAAAATCAAAATGAAACTAATTTCCCTTACACTCATCCATGAATGCAAGTGAATACCCTTGCCAAAATGTGGAGTAATAGCTATCTTCTACTTGGTGACATGTGCTCTTCTTGACAATGCATGAGGACCTTAGAATTTCATCATGTACATGTGTGCTCCACAATAGCAAAAAACAAATGCTCAAGAAAGCTTATTTTGGCTACTTTATTGTTCAGATGTAACTTATTTGTCTCCTACCCTACTATAGTAGTATTGGGTGTAGTTGCTTGATGAAACCAATCAACAAATGTGATGATTTCAGTGCCTCGTGAATCCATTATGTTGAGACCAAAACTATGATGTTTTGATCATCAACACTTCACATCTCATAAGGCTAGATGAGGCAATGTGGGAATAGTATTACGAATTTAAAGCCTTAGAAGATTATATAGACTTCATATTCATGAAGTCTTTGCATAAACATTCTTATCTAAAAATTTTAATATTTTCCAATTTTTATGAGATATTAAAATTTTATTTAAAAATAAATTTTAACTCTCTCTCTCTCACACACACAATTTCACACACATACCTTATAAATTTTTTACTCTCTTCCTCTCTCTCACACACACACTCACACACATACATTATAAATTTTTTCAAGCACACAACAGAAGCACAATACTTTACAAATATAATGACATCATATAAATACAATATCCAAAATGCTCAAAGAATGAAAGAAAAATAAAGAGATACAACATTATTAAATCATAAATAAAGCATAAATGTATACTTGAAACTTCAAATAAACATAAAGAAAATCACTTAAGTAGTGAAGATAAAATCAACAATTAAAGAACACAATGATCCTTTTATTAATTGATCCATTTATCAATTTTGGACATAATAATTTCTTCAAGTTCTTGCGAGAATGTGGACCAAAGAAAACTATGGAATTCCTAGATGTAAATAAAATCATACAAAGTAAACCAAGTGTGTAATATAAATAATATGATCTGGCTTCGACCACTCAAGTAGTATGATAGACAACAATTTACAATCTTTGGAATGAACGATTGATTAGCATTGAAACAAATTTAGAACTTCTAAATAGAGAAGAAAATGTAGAAAAATAAATAACCTCATAAAGAATACCAAATAAATCTCACTTTGCCTTTCTCTACCACTTTTCATGAAATCCATGAAATAAAGAATTTGATTTCTATGGGTTGTTGGTTCTAAGAAAATGAGTTAGCAGAGGTGGAAACATGGGAAGTTGGAAATGGTGGTTTATTACTACTGTTTGTCCAATTAGTGATTCCAAAGATAGGTCTATTTAGGTTTTTACCCTAGCCATCATTTACAAGACTAGGTTGAGCCTAAGAAATGTTTATTATGTTGGGGTGAGGCTAAAAGGGAGCATTAATAGGGATGAATCGTTGAGGTAAATATTTCCCACCAAAGAAAATATGCCTTGTTTGTGTTCGCTGGTTGAACTCATCAAAAATTTCATCAAAATAGATAGAAAACCTTATTCTCTTGTTCCTCTCTTCTTTCTAGATGACATTTTTTCTTCTCCCTTGTCCTCTTTAAAACCCACATGAACCTTTTCTAAATAAATTCATCTAGAAACCTGCATAAATATTTTCATTCTCCATTCTATAACAAATTTCAAATATGTACCATATTATAAACTATGTGCAAATATAAATATATAGTACTTGGCTAAATGATTTTTTATATAGTTTAATAATGGCGAGGATTAAGAATTGAGAGGCTTGAGAGGATGGAGTGTTGAACTGCATGCAAACTTTACAAAGTATGGGCTAACATGAACTTAATTTGTTTCATGATGCTTGAATAATGTACGATTTTATGTTTTTAAAATTTCTATGCTACCAACAATGGTTTAGGAGTAGTCATGGAGTTAGGGAAAAAGGTGATGGATTTCTAAGTGCCCATTTTAGCTGGAAACATTTTCTTTTGAAGAAAATTTGCAACAAGGCTTAATATATGGAAGAAATGAATCATAAATATATGTTAGGTATGCCATTGTGATGCATGCTATTTTCCCTTTGTTAAACACAATGCATGTATGGAATGACATAAGCATATGGAAATTTTCCTATCATGAAGGGGAAAATGTCATGTTTCTTTCTTTCTTTTCTTTCCATTGTAATTAATAACAAAGTATTATTCTATACATTTCCAAAGTTTTCAAACAAAATGTATGCTAAAAATCCCCCCACTCTGCATGATCATTTTTGTTAAATAGTGTGATGGGTATGAATCAAATACAATGCATGGGTAAAATCCTATTATTTCTTTATTTTCCTTCCCTAAAGAACTAGTGATAGAGTATCGCTATCTATAGCCAAAAAATTGAAATAACTATATATTGTTGTTGGGAATGCTCAAAATAACATGAATATGAAACGATAAGGACATGTAACATATACAGAGTTCATATATCAGGAATGGGGAAACAATCCTTTTTTTTTTTTTTTATTCAAATTTGAATTCAAGCTTCAAAACACATTTGAACACAATTTAATAGGAGACAAATAAAGTGACTAAAGCTATAACATAGCTAGCAAAAACTTAATTCAAGAGCTGAAAATCCCTCTTTGTTGTGCACTATCACCTCACACCAACTTGCACCTTTAATTTCTTATTGAAACAATTGACAAGCACAAGTGTTATACCATAATTCACTCTAAGTTTACAAATTGAGAGTAAGGTGACCTCCCAGCTCCACTACAAGTTCTCGAATGTCCATGAAAATGGAAAATAATCTACATTAACCAACTACAACCCTAATGCATGTCTAGATTTTTCATGCTTGAATGAACCTCAAGGATTAGAATAAATGCTAGTTGTACATTCCAACATATTGCCATGTTATATCTCTTACCTCGTGATGTACTATGTTATCCACTTTTCACTTGAGTGGAAATTTCTCATAGTTTGTAAGCATTACTATGTACCCTAACCTTCAAGCTTATTGCAAAATACACATAATCTCATAAAGCTATACCAACTTGTATGCTTTCCTATATAACATGCAATGTCATCTTATTATACCACTTGAAAGGTTAAATAAGTCAAAATCATCTTTAGTTTCCAAATTCATGGTTAGTACATCATATCATAATGTTTGTATCGCAATCAAAACCAAAAATCATACTTTTAACTAACCATCATTCAATGTGATATGTTTTTAAAAGGTTTCATCACAGTAGAGACTTTATCAAGTATAAGTAAGAGTGAACTTGCATCATATGGGCATAAAGACTTAACCCAAGCAATTTTTATCTCAAGAGGTATGACACATACATACTCCAGAACAAAGTAGAAACATCTCCTAATGGGAACTCTACCTACCTTTGTATTAATTTTCATATATAATATTTAGGCAAAGTAATGAGACAATTTTATTCTAGACTTGCAACCTCTTGCAAGCTTTCAAAATCAATTGGGTCAAAATTTGGGTAACACATTGTCCTTTCCCTCTTTTCTATATTATTAGACAAAATAAAGATGCATTGAAAAATAAATTTTGCCAGGATGGAGTCTTTACCGTTGCTAGGCTAAAAATAAGCCTAACCCCCCTACAAGTCAAAATTGTCAGCGAACAAATGTAAATATTAACATCGACTTCCAAATATTTGGTCTATATAAGATTGTAGTGGATTACTGTGATCACTCAGACGACATAAAAATATTCTAGGTTTTCCATGTTGTTCAATCTATTGTAATGCCAAATTATTGTTAATCCATAATCCATTCATTTCCCTTCTGAGTTGTGTGCTATTGTCCAAACATAATACCCATATAAGGGATTGCCCGAGTGCAATAAGTTTGGTCCTTCGAAGGATCAACTTCCATATTTTGGAATAATGATAGGAATGCCAAGTCTACTCACTCCTCACACATCTAGGACACACACCATGAATGGAATATAAACCATTTTTTTAATATCATTTGTGACCCTTGTATCCAAGTAATTATGGAAGAAGGGAAGCACAAGAGAGATATCACATTGATCATCAACATTTACCATATTATTCACATTATAACTATTTAAAATTCTAGAACACATGAGAACTACATCAACATGAAGATTAAATGCAGTGTAACTATCATGAAATATTATGTCTAAAGAACCTTGTTTTGAGTGTTGGAGTGTGTTAATTACTCCGAGTTAGCTCATAGTTGGAAGTTTATGTTGAGTCTAAATTTAGGAACAATAAGTATTGTATCTATAAGCTAAGATTATCACATCTACTTTTAGTGGTTTTTTTGTCTATTTAATCATACAGCTTCAAGAAATTAAATGAATCAATTCCAATACAGAGAAACAAATCTGTTGCGCTATTTTTTTATTTCTTCCACTTTCCACCATAATGGTATCAGATCTAGAGGAACCGAGGAGCCAAAAAAACCAATTTTAAGGTGGTTCGGGTAAACTTAACTCGGTCAAGTTATCACTGATTTTAGGCTCCAAGTTTGTGAGAACACATGGTTGACATCCCTTTAGTTAACCCCCCATTGTAAATATTGTAATTATTTGTCATATTAACTAGCCGAGATTGGGACAAATATTCCAGAGCTTGGGGAGGGAGATTGTTGGGAAATTAGAGGAGGCTTGATTATTTAATGACAATCATGGGACGATGACTAGCATGCCTTAAATGGCCCGACTACACCATTTATTTTAGTTGTAGAAGAAAGGACAGAGGCCATACCTACCTTGGAAAAATTCATAAAGTAAAAGGGGACAAGGAAGTGAAGGTGGGTTGCGTTGGTAGAGAGGTCAGCCTGGGAAAGCACATGTCCACAAAACTGTATATGGTTGCAATAACAATAATGGAAGGCCACAAAGAAGACTCCTCAAGAGAGGGGATAATGTGAAAAAGAGAGAATGGTCTAGCTGCTTTGGAAAGGTTAGAAGGAAAAACCAAAGGGTCATTCATGACGCAAAGGGGAGATTATGCATTAAAGCAAAATAAAAATAAAAAATAAAAAAACACAGAGAGAGTTCAGGAGGAAGACATCTCTCTAGTGGTATCTAGTTGAGAAAGCCTAGTAAGGCTTAATGGCTGAGAATCACAAAGTAATGGCTTGCTTCCGAGGTTAATAATATCGTTGGGAACTAGCTAGTTGAGAGCTACTAGTGGGAATAAGCATTCCAGGACTAGTTGGGTTGATAACACCTATGCAACTTCAGGTTGATAAAATAGGTTTAGCACCATTGAGAGGTCCCTAGGAAAATTTTCTCTCACCCTTACCATAGTAATGCAAATGATAAGTCTCCCTTATCAATTTTGTAAATATCTATCTAGAAAATTGAACTGAGACTCTTTGTGCTTGCAAGAACCCCTATGCTAATGGTGATTAGATTAAATTACTCGATTGTGTAATAATTGAGAGCTATTGAAAACATCTATGGAAATTATATCTATTCATAATATGTGAGTAACAATTGAGAGCTCCCAACTAACCTACCTCCTCAAGCTCTAAAATCTGGCTTACGGGTGATTAGCTGCAAGAAAGGTCGCAGTGTAGGCCAATCTAAGGTTAGATGGAGAGTTGAAGTCCCAATTTCAAATGCTAGACTTCTTCATAAGATAAGTGTTCACTTATGTAGTGTGCATTTGAATATTATGTATGTGTTTCTTGTACTGATTAAATGCTTATGCTAATTCTAAGGAATGTGATTTCCAGTAAGATTATAGAATGTTGATTTCTTGTGTAAATTCTTAGGAACGATTGATTCCTATATTTTCTTTATGAGCTTGAATATCATTGATTTCTAGTCTTGAGAGATGTGAATCTCTGCATTAAAATGAGCCGAAGAACATTCTAAGTAGCATGTGTTGAGAAATCTAGGGGCAACAAGTTAGGTGATTTATCTTACTTTGGTAACTGATTGTGATGTATTTTGGTTAACTTAATTTGATTCTTCTTTTACTTTTTATTATTATGTGTTATTTTCATCAGACAGTTACCAAACCATATAGAATAGTAAAACAAGAAGACACAAGATATAGGTGATCAACCAAGGCCAAAACCTCTCCAACTGAGAGGAAAAACCCACCAGAATTATTCTCTTATTATAGAACTTCGATTGACGAATTCCAAGAAAAATAACCCTTGGCCAAGACCCCTCCAAGGCCAAGTCAAACCCTTCCTCTTGATGAGATTTCCTTCTAGAAATTTTGACCTTAGCTCCCTATGCAATTTTGACCCCCCATTAGATACTTTTGCAATTTCTACTTTCTAGAATATTCTTCTACTATTTCAACTTCCTAGAAGATTCTTCTACAATTTTGGCCTCCAGCAGTTTCTTCTGCAGAAACCCTATATCACACATGTGGATATAATATGGATGAATTTTTCTTCTTTTTCTTTCGCTTGAGATGGAATCTGTTGGGTGTGGAGTCTGATAATCTTCCTGATTGTTTTGAGGTTTTTTTGTTTTAGTCACGATGGATCCCTATTCCTAATGGGGCAACAATGTTGCCCTTTAAATCATCGTAGGGGGGGTGAAGAGAACTTTTATGAGCCCCCCCTTGGCAAGGGTTCAGGGGTAACACCTCCGAAGCTAAAAATAGATGAAAATTTTCCTTGTAAATATTGAAATTTCGTATTCAAACTGGGTTGTTCATTAACCGGATGATCTGATAGTAGAAGTTATGTTAGTTTAGGGTTTTTTCCCCAAAAGGTAACCCTTAGTTTATATGAGGGAATTTTATTGTAGTTGTGTATTATGATTCTGAGTGAGAAAGATAGAGGAGACTGTGTGAGAGCGAAGAGGAAATTACAACTGATTTGTTGTAGGTTGTATATCTTCATTTTGTTGAATAATATAAAAGGAAGGATTGGCTATTTATTTGTGGATGTAGCCCAAATTGGGTGAACCACGTATATCTGTGTCTCTCTTGTTTTATAAGCTTCTGCGTTTGTTTTTTCCGTAATATTGTATGTGTTCCATTTCTCCTTTAATTAGTTTCTAACAATTGGTATCAGAGCCAAAGGTCTATTTGGTTGATAAACTTGTAGGAGAGAAGGGTTCCTGTTTCAAGTGGGAGTAATGGTGGAATATGGTAGGTTTAGGGTTGAGAAATTTAACGACCAAAACTACCAACTACGGAGGATGATTATGGAATATTATCTGCATCAAAAAGATATGTACCTACTATTGAGAGGAAATTCAAAGAAGTCGACAAGTATGACAGATGGAGAACAGGACCTTCTCGATAGAAAGGCACTAGGAACAATACAATTGTGTCTAGAAGCATCAATGGATTTCAACATTTCAAAAGAAAGGACAACAAAAGGTTTAATGATGACATTGGCCAAATGACATGAAAAACCCTCAGCCTCAAATAAGATATTTCTTATGCAGCATCTATTTATATGAAGATGTCATAAGGTGGATTTGCTACTGATCATTAAATGAATTTAACACGGTTATTAGTCAATTAAGTTTTGTAAGGGTAAATTTTGATGATGAAGTTAGGGCTCTGTTATTTCTATGTTCATCACTAGAAAGTTGGAATGGATTAGTTATTACTATTAGTAACTCTATCTCTAGATCTAGCACTTTAAAGTTTGCAAATTCCATTAGGCACTTTCCCACAACACCCTTTTTTCATTGAAAATAGCCCAAAGGCCCATTGGTCGCCTAACACACAAAAACACTGCAAAATCATGAACTAAGTGTGCCTTTTGCCATTAGACATAACTATTAACCATTGGAAAAGTATATGTTTCCCAACTCCATTACCCAGGCCAAACTCCCAGCACACCTTTGTTTTCCTTCGGGGTAAGCCTTATGGGCTTACATGTTCTTTGGGTCCGCCCACTGCATCCACTAGCCAATCAACTAGTAACCTAGATTACCCGTCACAACCACTGCAATGTCACCATGTCCAAGGGCTTGGTTAGCCCATATATCGCTCTTTTCACTCTTCTAAAACCTCAAGGTATGATGTGTCCTGGTGGCACCTGGCTCGCATGCTTGAACCAATAAATTTTCTACCATAAATTCTACCGCATCCCATAGTTCTATCATCCTAGAGCAACCACTCCTGCTTTCTTTTGAAACCATCCGAGGTCAAGCCTCTAGGATGATGTGTCCTAGTGGGAACCACCATAGCTCCTAAGAACCAATTAAATTCCAACCGGGGTGAGTTGTCAATGCCACTGCAGCACCTTCGTGTCCTAATGGTTAGTTAGCTTGGAGACTCCACATGTGTGCCTTTCTAAACCATCTAGGGTAAAGCTTCTAGGATGATTCTTCCCAGTGGGAACCACTGCTGCACCTGCGGACCAATCATAAAATTATTGGGATTAGTTATAACTGCAATGCTAGCTCGGTGCTTAGTTAGCCCAAACACTTATACTTAATGCACTTTCTATACCTTATGGGGTATCCCTTCCAGGATGATGTCATGCTTATGTCATTAATCCCACGTGGTGTCTCATGAGTGGTGATACATGTCACCTAGATTTTGCCTCTTTGACCACCTCAAAATGCTGAATCTTCTTACCATATTTCCTCTATACCACACTTCCATGTCATCTATGCTAATGTCATGATGACATCATCCTGAGCTTGTGTCATCCTTGGCTTCCATTCTTATGCACCATTTGTATCTTTTTAGCAAAATTTGTCAGAATGAGTTGTCATGTTTGGATCCACCACTAGCCAATGGAAATTGTTGTCGTTGCTTCAACTTTCTGCCCACATCTTTCTAGCTCTCTATTAATTTCTCCACTAACTTCTCCACCACATTTGGTAACACTACCAAATTAACTTTGCTCGAAATTGGTCCTCTGTCAATATTAGCTCTGTCACTTTGACTTTGGGCCACTGACCTTTCACTAGAAATAACTTTTGCACTAGGAGTCTATTTGCAGACTTCAATATATTGTTGGAAAGCTCTTTTCAAGCACCATCCAACCATGTTATTTCCAAGAGACTTTGTGCTAAATCCCCAAGACAGAAATGCCTCCAAATTTTGGACTAACAAACCAAATACTACAACTACCATGGGACTCCCCCTAAGCTTGACACACACCATGCACATTAATTCTAGCCTGGTTGACATCAATGCCAACACACTAGATGCCACCAACCATCTTGACAATTCCAACCATCCAACAAAAATCATTGTATTGCTGGAAATGGTGCAATGATATCTAATGGGGTTGTCATGTGAAGATATCTGGTTTTGACACAGTTTGAGATTGAGACTTTATGGTATATGAAAAGAAAGGCTTGCATAATGTTGAACATAAAAAAAGATGTGTATTTCAAAGTCTAGAGTTTGAAATTCTGAAAGTGTTGGCTATGATTTTAATTGAGTTTCTAGAGTTAGTAAACCCTAGCAAGCCAATACAAGCTTGAAGAAGAAATCCTAGGTTTTGTAGGCAAAACCCTAGTATCAAACATTTCTGGTGAAAAAAGAAACCCTAGAAAGGAATGGCATCAGGATGATGATGTGGACAAGGTTGCATATGAATGCAATATGTCTAAATATCAAGAGGCAGTGAACATTCCTCTAAAAAAGATAGGTATCTTATATCTCTCTTATTTGAATATTACTATTGTTGTAATTTTTACTAATAGTTAAGTCACTTTTCCTTGAATTCTTTACTTGGTTTTTATTGTTCTTCCTTGGCCTCCTAGTGAGGATTGTAGGTACATAATGAAGACTGCCAAGGCTCTAGGAGTAGATAATAAACGAGGGAAGACTAAAGCTTGTGAGGAGAGAACTTGTATTGGCAAATATTGTCTTAGTTGGGATCTGGACTCAAGGGAAACAAAATGACTTATGATTAGATCACATGAAAGTCCAAGCGAAATATTACCTCAAAAAAAAGGAAGAAGGCCATGAAGGGACATCTTGTCAAGAACAATTATATAGGGATCATATTTCTCGATGAAAGAAGTGAAGTACCTCAAATTAGTGAGATGCATGAATAATACCTACACATGTAAATAGAAAGAAGGTTTTGTACAGGATCCTTAGAGTTGATACATTTGGATTGGTGGATCAAGTTTGATCCTATATGAATTTTCATCTGACAAAGGAAGAAGAGCTCGTGTCAAAAGTGTTGGAAAATCAGAAAGGAAAAAATATTTTATTTATGTTTATAATTAATTGTGGTATTGTTATGTTCTTATTAACTTTCTTGTGTCCTTCTTTTAACTTAGTTCATCAAGCAATTACCAAAAAACATAACACGAAGATCAAAGACAACAGATGTAGGCAAACAACTAGAGAAAAATCCCTATCTATGGGAATACCCAATCAACAACTCTTCCTTTACTAGTTTCACGATATGATCCAATACTTCTTGACCTAGACACAGACTTCCTCCAATCACCAAGTCATGCTTTCCCTTCTTCTGCAAATGATAACCTTTCAGTAAGAACTTCTACCTAGAACTTTGACCCTGCAACAACAACTAGCAGCAACAACTCAAATTCGACTTAGATGCAACACTTTGATCTTGAAACAACACTTCGACCTAGAAGCAACACTTCGACTTAGAAGCAACAAAAATAAATTGACCTCCCCAACAACAGAAATTTGACCAAGTAGTACTTCGAACCAACAACAGAAGAACTTCGATCCTGATGCAGTACTTCAACCTTCCAGCAATAGCCTAGCAAATTCACATGTGCGAGAGAGAGACAACCCATAAACTTCGACTTTTATCCTTCTCCAACAATTCTCCTTCTTCTTTTTGAATTTTGCTCTTTTTCTGCTCCTCCTTCTTCTATATCGAACCTGTGAGAGTGTGTATTCAAATGAATCAAACTACATTGTATATATAGCCTCTTCTGGAGTTTGAATTACCCTCATGTAGGTCAAATTGATCAAGTAAGGGTCAACTTGGTGTGGAGGTAACAAATGACTTATTTTACTCAATATTAATTCATTTTGCATGATTCAAAAACCCAAGAAGGGACTCATTAAATGGAAAATGACTCCAATGACTCAAGACAAAACCTAGAAGTTCTCAATGGTTACTTTGACCTAAAACATGATGACTTGTTGTAGCTGCAACAACCCCCCATTTTTGGTTTTTTCTTTTCATAACAATGGGGACCCTCCTCCTATTGTATCTTCATCTCGTTTCAAATCTTTTGTTTTCGCGTGCACTAAGTGTTGTTTTCCACTTTTGACCATTATCTCACATAATGAAACTTACAACATTTTTCTTCCTTACTCTTCAAGACGATATTTGCGTTACTAGTCTCATATTACCATATTATCTCATATTTTACATTTGTTTTTCTTTCCGCATAGAATTTACCTAACTTTATATGCTTTATGCATTTATATATCAAAACGTGATGAAAAATATTATTTTTACTTTAAACACATGTAATATATCATTATATTATACTTTTAAATAATAATCATAATAATGATTGTATTATTACAATTGTAATAATATTGAAATGTATATATTTAAAGAACAAAACAAAATATGTCTTTTAATCACAATCACTTGTAACTATATTACAATGTAAGTATTATGAATAATGACTTTTTTTCATACTCATACTGATACTCATGTATACATTCCATGTTCATACATTTCATTTCATTGTATTAGACATTTTATATTATGACACTTAAGTTCATATATTATTAAAACATACAACACAGAAATAAAAAGAAAAACGTTTAAATAATATATCGTGGATCTCCTAGCAAATTGTCAAATGCACAATACATGTGGTATACCACTCTTATTTGACTTACGCTAAACAAATTGACCATATGTTCTCCATATCTAGCCTTAGTCTAATCACAAAGGTTCTTTCTGAGTGGAGTATATTACATAATTGAAATATGTTGATGGTAACAAAAAATAATATATATATTTTAAAGTTTATGAAATTAATGATCGTTTATAATATAGATTGTTTTTTATGCTTCTTTTTACAAGAAATGAGTTTGGAATTGGTTTCTCAGTTTTGGATGGATTCAATTTTTCAACTTTGTTTGTTAAACCAGTTATAAGCTGTTTAGTTGTATCTAAGTGATCAACTAATTTTTCTTCGACTCCTTCTATTTTATTCAAAGAATCTTTTGCATAAGAACAAATCATACTGGATTCAAACTGTACATTGTTCAAACATATATTTACATCATTAAGTGACCTGGACAGTATCAAATTGTTCCTTGACTTCTATTGTTTTTGCAACATTCATTTCCAAGAAGACGGTCTGGTAATTGAAAACTATATGACATCTCATTGTTGAGCTACAAAGTGTTGTAGATGAGTAATGATAGCAATGATGTAGGTTGTCTTCATGGTGCCATGGTGTTTAGTGTAGATGGCAAGATGTCCTATGAAACGATGATTAACGCAATCAAGGTTGTGGAGAGGTTGATCGTGTGGAAAAAAATTAAACAAAATAAAATAAAATAAATAAAAAAATCCATAAATGAAATCCAAATTTAAATGGTCGTAGCATAAATAATATCTTTGAACAAACTTTCGATGCTTATCTCTAACGCATATATATTTTTTGGGTGCATTGCAGGTTAGATTCTTTCAGCACACATCAGAAGTACTTAAAGCATTTTAATTCCACAAACTCATTGTGCTCCAAGCAACGAAAAAAAATATTAACAAATTTTGGCTTGAGCGTAATGAATTTTTTAACAATAATTGCAATTTTAGCAAGAAATATTTGCAGTGGTTGTAGGATCTCCGTGACAAAAAGATGAATATTTGGCTCATAATTCACTCATTCTACACCTTGATTCCAAGATTTCATAATAGCTGATCCAACCTTAGAAATCGCACCGTTTGGAACTATAATCCATCAATTTTTTTGTTGTTGTCACATCCATTCATGAATGCACTATGTGAAATCAATAAATCAATCCTAAACAAGCGTAATTCGGTTGTTTTTCTTCATATGAAGGGCTAATATAGCGTAATGCCCTGACTAATTGATAGATGAGATATTAATAGATTTAAATGTTTTAGTCATTTTTTTTCTTTTTTCTACATATTTATATGTTGTTAGCGATATGTTTGTGGATGCAGCAAGTTGTTTTAAGTTCATTTTATATTGTTTAATGATATTTTATTAACTTGCAGAGAATTTAAAGTGATCCTTTTGCTAGATTTGCATCTCGCAAGTTGTTACTTCTTATTCATATACATATCATTTGATGGATCCATTTGATATGTTCTTGGAAAACTTGTAGATCTTGTATTTACAACTATGATTTCATTAATAGTTTTTCCATTGATCTTGAATTGTCGAATTTACTATCCATACTTCATTTCCATGGGCATAAGCTTGAGCCTAGGCCTGTATATACATCATTAAAACATAGAATTTCATTTAGAGTAGGATTTATTGATTGTTTTTCTCTCATATTCTCAAAAAACACAAAAAAAAAATTGCTTGCCTCAAATCCAGTCTCCATTCATTTGAGCATCACCTCGTGAAGGGTAAACTGGTCCCAAAATTCCATTCAGGGTTGTCATTAATAGAAAAGAGTCTAATCGCGACTCTAACCGGGTAGCTCCTCTCATTTTGAGTCAGGACATTTCCAAACATCAACACGACCCAAGAATGAAACCCATGCTTTAATAAGTCATAATAATAATAATACAATCTTTTTCTTTCTTGTGATAAATACATTTCAATATGACAAATACAATTATGAAGACCGAACCTAGTTACTTTCGTCAACACTCCCTCTTAACTAGGGAGGTATTCATATATATATACAAGTACATGGAAGATCTCAAAACACATGAACCACAAAGAGTTCAGGCACACACATTGCCATAGACTAGATTCCTGACCAGGAAAATATATTCAGGCGGGACTAAGATGGACTAAAGATTTTAGCCACTTAGGTACCATCAAGCTTACTTGCTAACCATCAACCTAGGGAACTAGGTGCGTAATGCAAGGTCAGAGCTCTATGACCAACACCACCTTCCCTATTTTGAGAACTAGACATCAACACACAGGCCGACCAAATGTTCTCCCAGGCATACACAGTGTCTCAACACTTCAAATCTCTCCCGATCAAACATATCGATAACATACACAAATTGTCATTGATGTCAATATGGCCATATTCAAGAAGAGGAGACAGAGCATATTGGAGCCAAGAGGATCAAAGGAGCCACGTATATCGGAGGAGTGCCAGAGCAAGAGGAGCCATATCGAAGGAGTGTCAGAGCAAGAGGAGCGATCAGAGGAGCTATCGGAGCAAACAGAGCCAAGAGGTGCAGACTAAGCAAGAGGAACCACATATGTATATGTCATATCGGAGCCAAATAGGAGGAGCTACAGGAGCAAACAGAGTGGACCGAGAGGAGCAGATGGAGCAAGAGGAGCCAAGAGGAGCAATATATATGGAGCAAATGGACAAAATGGACCGAGAGGAGCAGATGGAGCAAGAGGAGCCAAGAGGAGACATATATATATTACAAGCAAATAGGGCCATCGGAGCCATCGGGGAGCCATATCAGAGCAAGAGGAACGTTGCGTGTAATATATGCCAAAAACAGAGCTATCGGAGTGATAGAGGAAGCAGAACTTATATACAGCCACAGATAACACCTATTGGGAGTGGAGGCAAAGCTGGGTTAACTAAAGTCCGAGAGCAGAGAAGCTATTAACATAGAGAATCGACGCCAAAAACCCTTAGCGGAGCACTGGCGGACTTGAAACCATATTAAATTTGCCTGTGGAGCTTATCGGGTTCGATAATACCATCGCATCAGGATATCAGCGATATCGTATCGGAACCCTTAGGGATGAGAATGGACGCGATATAATATATATCGGGTTAAAATGCCAAATCGGGTCCGATTTTGTATCGGCGGATGCATACAGATATAACCCGCGACGAGCGATCGCTGATCGCCGATGAATTACCATTGGGCGGAGGCAGATGCGATAAAATATAAACTGTGGTGCATTGCATATCGGGTCCGCGGAGGACTTGTATCATTTCGGAGGTAGCGATCAGCGAAATCACCGAAGAAGCCGTAGCCGAAATATTATAAAGAGCCGATTGAATGGGACATCGGGTCCGCAGACCCTTTGTATTACAAAACTGCCGATGCAAACCTGCCGAAATGACGGACCCAAAATCATTAAGAAGCAGAGTATAGAGGGCCGTCGGGTCCGCAGAACTATCGCATCACAAGAGGCTGCGATAACCCCAATATCCCGGACCCGAAGTCATTTTAGGAAGGGATGTAAGAGGTATCGGGTCTGCAAGGGCGTCGGAGGTCGGAGTAAAGGGATTTATTGTGATCGCCGAAATCCGTACCCGCCGATAACTATAAATGCGAACGGATAAGATTTGAAGTCCGCGAATGTTCATTTGAGCGGATTTACATGGGTTCCTGTGTAGTAATGTATATGTGACCGAAATCTTTATAAAGGGGTTTTATAATGTTTCCCATATATTATATGTGGCTATGGATTTAAGCCTTAAGACATATATTGAAATGCTTGTGTTGATTGTATGTGTGGACACGGTTGGGCGGTGGCTTCCGATAGACATAAAAGCGGCGATAAAAGGGTGGCTCTGATTCTATAGTGTGGAGGCGAAAATACTGTGAGGAATAGTCCCGATAGTGCGGGAGACCAAATCATGGCGATTATGATTGTGATAAGGACATGGTTGTCCGTTAAATAATGCCATCCCTATGTATGCCCACTATCATTGGCAAAGCAATGTTGTTACAAGTTTTTGAACTTGTGTTCTCTATGGATGACTCGATCCTTGCCCATTGATTCAACGTGTCCTGTGAAAACGAATGGACAGAGGAAGCTACAACGACAAACAAGCCAACATTGAGGAAGATGAAGCAGGCGAGAAGGAAGTCAAAGAGCCAGTGAGAAAGAAGAAATGGAGGGACAGAGGCATGGAGCATATAAAAAGCAGCAGAAAACAAAGAATTCATGTTGTTATTGGTATATGGTATAACCTGAGTATGAGATAGTGGAAGCAGTAGAAGCAAAGGGGGCAGCAAAAGCAGTGGAAGCTGAAAAGAGTGCAGCAGCACACCAGTGTATACCAAAGAGGTTGGAGCCTTAGAATTGAACAGGATTGAAGTCCTTGGGAGTTGGTGCTCCTAAGTCCAAGATTGGTGTCTTGGCAAAATAGAGTTGGTGCTCTGGAGGTTGGAGCCTCACCAAAGTCCAAGTTGGAGCTTGGCAACCAATTGTGACCATCTATTTATTGTATTTATTTTACTGCACAGTTATATTAATAAAAGCATTTATTCCTGCTGTTCATTTTGTGTTCTGAACATATATGTTTTTTAACTAGTAAAACAATAGTGGGAAAAAGAAACATTGATTCACCCCCCTCTCAGTATTTCCAACAATTGGTATCAGAGCAGGCTTCTTCATACTAGCCTAACAACTTGAAGAAGGATCAGCAGCCATGATGAGAAATCATGAAGCATCAGGAAAACCTCCTCTGTTCGATGGCACTAACTTTGGGTTTTGGAAGAAAAGAATGACTTACTATTTAATGTCCCTTGGACCTGAAGTCTGGCATTTTTGTCAAACTGAATACCGAGTGACTTCCACTCTTCCAACAGACCAAGACAAGAGGAAAGCCTACATTGCAAATGCAAAAGCCATGAACTCTATCACTAGTGGAATCACTGATTCCGAGTTTACAAAAATCATGCACTGTAACTCTGCCAGAGAAATGTGGGAGAAGCTAGTTGGCTTGTACGATGGAGACTCAAAAGTCAAAAAGGCAAAGCTTCAAACCCACAGAAGACAATTTGAAAGTTTGAAGATGGAAGAGGAAGAAGACATTGCAGCATACCTCCTCCGAGTAGCTGAAGTGGTAAATTCCCTGAAAGGATTGGACGAAAAAGTTGAAGAAAGTACCATTGTTCAAAAGGTATTAAGGTCTCTTCCAGACAGATTTGACTCCAAAATAAGTGCTATAGAAGAATCAAAGGACCTTGACACCCTCAAAATGGATGAACTCCATGGAATTCTCACTGCCTATGAAATGAGGAAAGGTGGTCCTAGCTCCAAAGATGCAGCATTCAAGGCCTCAAAGTCAAAGAAAGGGAAAGAAAGGAATGACTGTAGTGATGAGTCAGATGTGGAATCCGAATTGGCTCAATATGTACGAAAGCTGAAGAGAGGATCTAAAATTAAAGGCAAGTATCCTCTTATCTATTTTAAATGTGGTAAAATAGGTCATTATGCGGCAAAATGTCCTCATAAGCATGACAGTGATGATGAAGGAAATCCTAAAAGAATGACACAAAAAAAGAAAGGGTTCAATAAGAAAAACCTCCTCTCCAAGCAATATGAGTCTGATGAGGATGAGTTTATGGTCATCAAAAAGAAATCAGATGAGGAAAGCGATCATGATGAAAGCCAAGAAGCATTATTCATGGCACTCACGGATGATGATGACTCGGGGCCAGAAGGAAATGTGGATGAACTATTAATAAGTGCCATTGAAGAGAACGAGAAACTACGGAACAAAATCATCTCTCTCAAAGTGGAAAACGAGGAAATAAGAAGGAGAGAAGATCTCTTGGAAACGAAGCTTAAAGAAAAAGAAGAGACCTGTGAAGAACGTGAGGCCGAAGTAGTATCTCTGAGAAAGGAGTTGGAGCAAATTAAAAAGGGCTGTAAAAGCTCTCAAATACTTGATACTATTCTGAAAAATCAAAAACCTCAACATAATAAGTCTGGAATAGGTTTCAAGGGAGAATCCTCAAGCACCAAGAATAGTGCGAAAAGCTATGCCGATGCACTTTCCTGCAACCCAAAGGATGAAAAAATACGTTATCAAAAGTGCATCCCAGATTCCAAGAATAAAGAAAGAGTTACTCCAAAGAATAATGTGGAGTCGAATCATGGACACTACAGCAAATACAAACCTGTACTCCACCAAGGACCCATCAAAAATCTAAAGGACGAGGGAGGATTAATTCTCAGAAAGGAAAGTGAATTAAACCGTGGTTGCTTCAAAACCATCTTTCTTGGACATTGTTTTCACTGTAAAAACTTTGGTCACCAAGCTAGACATTGTATGGCTTGCAGAAGTGAAAATACAACACAAAAGGACCGAGTAATCAACTCATATGGTCCCAAAAGACAGGGACAAATCAAAATCTTCAATTCATTCGATCCCTTGACTAAATTTGATCTGACTTGCTCTTTTTGCTACAATAATGGACACTATGAACAAGACTGCCCACTCAAAGGAAGAAAGGTGAGTAGCAAGAACTCTGCAATGGACAAATGCGGCCTGGCTTTATTTGCGCAAAATAATGGAAACCAGTGGTTTTTGGATAGTGGGTGCTCCAGACACATGACAGGAGACAGAAGGAAATTTATCTCACTTAGCAAAAAGGAAGGTAATGTGTCCTTTGGAAGCGGAACTGGAAAAATTGCAGGAAGAGGAACAGTTACTCTGATCAATGGAAAAGGAAAAGCTCAAGATGCTTTGCTGGTTGACGGACTCAAACACAACCTTCTGAGTGTCAGCCAAATTTGTGATCAAGGACATAAGGTTGTTTTCAGCACCAAAGACTGTGAAATAAGGAACTCTGCCTCAGGGAAACATGTGGCAAAAGGGGTGAGAACACCAGACAATATTTACGTTCTGAACAAGATTCAGGAAAAACATAATAGGAACCAAATGGGTGTTCAAAAATAAAATGAATGAGGAAGGACAGGTTATCAGAAACAAGGCAAGACTTGTTTGCAAAGGCTATTCGCAAATTGAAGGAGTTGACTTTGAAGAGAAGTTTGCACCAGTGGCCCGTATGGAAGCTATCAGGATGTTTTTAGCATTTGCTTGCTCGAAAGGATTCAAAATCTATCAAATGGACTTGAAATCAACATCTCTAAATGGGGAACTCAAGGAGGAAGTCTACATGGAGCAGCCAGAAGGTTTTGATCCGACAGCAGGAAAGGACCTAGTCTGTAAGTTGAAAAAGGCTTTGTATGGGTTGAAACAAGCTCCTAGAGCTTGGTATGCAAGGCTGGATAACTATCTCCAACAACAAGGCTTCAAAAAGGGAGTGGCTGGAAGCAATCTATACATAAAGACAGATCAAGGTAAGTTACTAGTTGCTCTTGTTTATGTCGATGATCTGATTTTTGCTAGTAATAATGATGAAATGAGCCATGAATTTTCTCAAAGCATGGCAAAAGAATTTGAGATGTCAATGATTGGAGAACTGTCCCACTTCCTTGGACTTCAAGTATCTCAAACCAGAGCAGGATTGTGTATATCTCAAGCCAAATATCTAAAAGACATGCTCAAAAAATATGGAATGGAGAACTGTGCACCCATGAGCACTCCCATGACCACAAACTACAAACTGAGCAAAGATGATGACTCCCCTCTAGCAGATGCAACTCATTACAGGTCAATGATTGGAGCCCTCCTATACATAATAGCTACACGACCGGACATAATGCAAGCAGTAGGAATGGTGGGAAGATTTCAATCGGCTCCCAAACAATCCCATTTATTAGCCGTAAAAAGAATCCTCAGATATCTGAAGGGAACTTCAGATTTCGGTCTTTGGTACCCAAGGAGCTCAACACTGACTGTAACTGCATACACCGATGTTGATTGGGCTGGAAATATAGATGATCGGAAAAGTACTAGTGGAAATGCATTCTTCCTAGGAGACTGTTTGGTATCTTGGCTTAGCAAAAAACAGTCATCCATATCATTATCCACAACCGAAGCCGAGTATATTGCTGCAACAGACTGTTGTACTCAGATACTATGGCTGAAGGAAGCGCTAAAGGATGTCAACATATGTACAGATCAACCAATTACTATTTATTGTGACAACACTAGTGCTATCAATCTCAGTAAAAATCCAGTGATGCACTCAAGAACCAAACATATACCAATCAAGTATCATTTCCTCCGTGAGCAAGTAGCTGAACAAAACATCGCTTTGGAATATATAAGTACTAAGGAGCAGATAGTTGATATTTTCACTAAACCTCTTCCTCGGGAAGCATTCGAACACCTGTGACAAAAGATGGGGGTTATTTCTTTATCACCACTCAAGTCTATTCATAAAGATGTAGCAGGACAAGGGGAGCAACTTGACAGGGGGAGTTTGTATGCATTCCTTTACCATTGATGTCAAAGGGGGAGAAGGCAGAAGAATATTGCCATCAATAACAAAGGGGGAGATTGTTGGACACAGATTGTCATTGATGTCAATATGGCCATATTCAAGAAGAGGAGACAGAGCATATCGGAGCCGAGAGGATCAAAGGAGCCACATATATCGGAGGAGTGCCAGAGCAAGAGGAGCCATATCGAAGGAGTGTCAGAGCAAGAGGAGCCATCGGAGGAGCTATCAGAGCAAACAGAGCCAAGAGGTGCAGACTAAGCAAGAGGAACCACATATGTATATGTCATATCGGAGCCAAAGAGGAGGAGCTACAGGAGCAAACAGAGTGGACCGAGAGGAGCAGATGGAGCAAGAGGAGCCAAGAGGAGCAATACATATGGAGCAAATGGACAAAATGGACCGAGAGGAGCAGATGGAGCAAGAGGAGCCAAGAGGAGACATATATATATTACAAGCAAATAGGGCCATCAGAGCCATCGGGGAGCCATATCAGAGCAAGAGGAACGTTGCTTGTAATATATGCCAAAAACAGAGCTATCAGAGCGATAGAGGAAGCAGAACTTATATACATCCACAGATAACACCTATCGGGAGTGGAGGCAAAGCTGGGTTAACTAAAGTCCGAGAGCAGAGAAGCTATTAACATAGAGAATCGATGCCAAAAACCCTTAGCAGAGCACTGGCAAACTTGAAACCATATTAAATTTGCATGTGGAGCTTATCGGGTTCGATAATACCATCGCATCGGGATATCGGCGATATCGCAGCGATATCGTATCGGAACCCTTAGGGATGAGAATGGACGCGATATAATATATATCGGGTTAAAATGCCAAATCGGGTCCAGTTTTGTATCGGCGGATGCATACAGATATAACCCGCGACGAGCGATCGCCGATCGTCGACGAATTACCATTGGGCGGAGGCAGATGCGATAAAATATAAACTGTGGTGCATTGCATATCGGGTCCGTGGAAGACTTGTATCATTTCGGAGGTAGCGATCAGCGAAATCACCTCTGAAGCCGGAGCCGAAATATTATAAAGAGTCGATTGAATGGGACGTCAGGTCCGTAGACCCTTTGTATTACAAAACCGCCGATGCGAACCTGCCGAAATGACGGACCCGAAATCATTAAGAAGAAGAGTATAGAGGGCCGTCGAGTCTGCAGAACTATCGCATCACAAGAGGCCGCGATAACCCCAATATCCCGGACCCGAAGTCATTTTAGGAAGGGATGTAAGTGGTATCGGGTCCACAAGGGCGTCGGAGGTCGGAGTAAAGGGATTTATTGTGATCGCCGAAATCTGGACCCGCCAATAACTATAAAGGCGGGCGGATAAGATTTGAAATCCGCGAATGTTCATTTGAGCGGATTTACATGGGTTCCTGTGTAGTAATGTATATGTGACCAAAATCTTTATAAAGGGGTTTTATAATGCTTCCCATATATTATATGTGGCTGTGGGTTTAAGCCTTAAGACATATATTGAAATGCTTGTGTTGATTGTATGTGTGGACACGGTTGGGCGGTGGCTTCCGATAGACATAAAAGCAGCGATAAAAGGGTGGCTCTGATTCTATAGTGTGGAGGCGAAAATACTATGAGGAAAAGTCTCGATAGTGCGGGAGACCAAATCATGGCGATTATGATTGTGATAAGGACGTGGCTGTCTGTTAAATAATGCCATCCCTGTGTATGCCCACTATCATTGGCAAAGCAGTGCTGTTACAAGTTTTTGAACTTGTGTTCTCTATGGATGACTCGATCCTTGCCCATTGATTCAACGTGTCCTGTGAAAACGAATGGACAGAGGAAGCTACAGTGACAAACAAGCCAACAGTGAGGAAGCTGAAGCAGGCGAGAAGGAAGTCAAAGAGCCAGTGAGAAAGAAAGAATGAAGGGACAGAGGCATGGAGCATATAAAAAGCAGCAGAAAATAGAGAATTCATGTTGTTATTGGTATATGGTATAACCCGAGTATGAGATAGTGGAAGCAGCAGAAGTAAAGGGGGCAGCAGAAGCAGTGGAAGCTGAAAAGAGTGCAGCAGCACACCAGTGTATACCAAAGAGGTTGGAGCCTCAGAATTGAACAGGATTGAAGTCCTTGGGAGTTGGTGCTCCTAAGTCCAAGATTGGTGTCTTGGCAAAATAGAATTGGTGCTCTGGAGGTTGGAGCCTCACCAAAGTCCAAGTTGGAGCTTGGCAACCAATTGTGACCATCTATTTATTGTATTTATTTTACTGCACAGTTATATTAATAAAAGCATTTATTCATTCTGTTCATTTTGTGTTCTGAACATATATGTTTTTTAACTAGTAAAATAATAGTGGGAAAAAGAAATACTAATTCACCCCCCTCTCAGTATTTCCAACACACGACCCAAGAATGAAACCCATGCTTTAATAAGTCATAATAATAATAATACAATCTTTTTCTTTCTTGTGATAAATACATTTCATTATGACAAATACAATTATGAAGACCGAACCTAGTTATTTTCGTCAACACTCCCTCTTAACTAGGGAGGTATTCATATATATATACAAGTACATGGAAGATCTCAAAACACATGAACCATAAAGAGTTCAGGCACACACATTGCCATAGACTAGATTCCTGACCAGGAAAATATATTTAGGTGGGACTAAGATGGACTAAAGATTTTAGCCACTTAGGTACCATCAAGCTTACTTGCTAACCATCAACCCAGGGAACTAGGTGCGTAATGCAAGGTCAGAGCTCTATGACCAACACCGCCTTCCCTATTTTGAGAACTAGACATCAACACACAGGCCGACCAAATGTTCTCCCATGCATACACAGTGTCTCAACACTTCAAATCTCTCCCAATCAAACATATCGATAACATTGAGCATGCTTCCAAAACTTCGAGATATTTACTTCAAAAATCACAACCCCAATCAGTAACAACCCTACACATAAGTAAACACAAACCTTTGGGATCTTCAAACATCTTGATGCTGCACAATTTATCACAGTAGGACTTAGAGGCTTCCCAAACAAATCTTGACAACATATTCCTCAATCATACAACTTCCTTTCCTACTTCACATGCAACAACATATTCTACAATTGTATCCTACTTTCCTTCTTTCAGTAGGAAATCAACATTCATTCTCCAATTTCTTCTTCGAGGTATCCATCATGACTATAATATGGCCTCCCTCTCAACTTGGGAGTTATACTCTTTTCCTTTATCCATGCTCCCTCTTAACTTAGGGAAATTAACTTCTTTCTATGATATCAGAGGATATTTCATGGCTTCAATCCTTCTTATTAGAGTCATCTGGATCATCATCATTCATATAACTTCCTTCATCATGCTTATCAATCAATTCAACTTTACTTACGAATATCTTCAACATCTTGAAGATTATGTTCCTGCACAACTTAGATAGAAAGTACAACCAAATACATATATAGAAGCATAAAATTAACCATAACAAAATCATGGAAGTATTATAATTTATACATCAAATACCTAAACTTAGTTAGTCTCATAATCAACAAGAGACACATACTTTTAAACATCAACTTCTTACTCGGGTTAGGTTATAACCACTAGATCACATTAGTAACTCAATCAAGATATCAACCTCATTATATTGCAAACCCTAGAAGCAATTCAAACAAGTATAGTTCTACAATGCATCCAACAACTTTAGACTTCATATGTTAGACTTCTATTAGGATTTAATGCAAACTGTAGATTCCATCTTTGAGACACTAAGCCTTAGATGTCAACAATCAAAACCAATCACAACACAATCTAAGGTTTCAACTAAATGACAAACTTCTACTAGGGTTTGTTGTAAACCCTAGATTCGTCATCAAAGCTAAATAATATCATCACATCGTATCCTAGAATGTCTAACTTTGACTAGGGCTTAGTTGTAAACCCTAGCACTGATGAAAATAAACAATTAGGTTAGCACATATAAATATCTAGGATTTAATAATCATGCACACACATATCAATATCCATTAGGTAAGTTGAAGACACAAATATCAATACAATTAAAGTCGGACATATCATGATCTTGATTAGGCTAGGGTTTTGATCAGATGGGCAAACATACACATAAGGTTTCATTCCTAGGACATCATATTAGCTAAAATAAAGGTCTTGCTTATAAACCCTACCAAACCTTATGGTTTCAATACATAAGCATTATCATCCAACCCTAAAGGACCAGGGTTTCCATAGCAATTCTAAAACTCCAAACATGAAATTACATAAAAACCCTAAACATCAAAAGAATAGTATTTTTCTAGATTTCATCAGTAACCTAAGTAGACTAGGGCTTTTCACATTATCATTGACACACCCTTAGGTTATGATTTTACAGAGAACCTTTTAGGGTTCCACAAAAATGTTGATTTTAATGAGGGTAGATTTAATCTAATTATTAATCTCCCAAACAAGAATCTTTAAGATTCAAAAGTATTAGACATAACACTTGTTAGTAAAGGAAAGTAGATTTATTTGAATGAATGAATATACCTTTATCACAAAGATAACATGACTTATGGTCTAAAACATACCTTTAAGTTGTTTTCTAGACAAACCTTATAGGACATCAATAGAAATTCTATCATGCTTTGTCTTGTGAGATCTTCTCCATAGCCCTTGAGCATATCAACAAGTTTTTCCTAAGCTTATTAACATCTATTACAAATACATTTAGATAAGAGAAGGAAACCAAATATAAAAGGATAATACAAGGAATAAGATACTTATCTTTGGAAAAATGTTGAGGGCTCCATCTTAATCCAATCTTGAGGGATACCTATAACAACTCAAAAATATTCTTCCAAAGCGTATTTGACCTACAAGTACTAGAAATCAAAGCATAGCGGAAAATAATTCAAAACTTAGAATAGAAGGATATGTAAGGGATAGAGTCCCTAAGAGTCCTTAGAAAACAAGTATTTGACTTCGAATCCTTCCATCTTGTTCTTCTTTGGTAAACCTGCATTGGCATTGTTTGCTTGATCCCTATCTCTTTTTTTATTCCTTGGATTATTAGGAAAATTACTTCTATAATAACCCATCTTGTGACAATTGTAGCATTTAATCTTAGATAGGTTTATATTCTTCCTTGGTCCTATGGACTTCTTGAAGGTTCTTTTATTCTTGTGATGAGTGGAATAGGAATTCAAGATTTTCTCTTCTTCACTCTCCTCATTTCTTACTAAAGATATTCTGACTTCTTCTTGACTGCATGCATTCTCGAATATAGGAGTATCCTTCCAAATCTCTTGAGCGGAATGTATGTTGGATATATATGGGATGAGGTTATCCTTTATTCCATCCACCATTAGGGCCATGGCCAAAATCTTTGTTTCTCTGAACTTTGCCTTTTCTGCATCACTTGATTCATTTGTAGGCTTCTTTACTTTTCCTTTGACTAGATTCAAGACTTTATTCTTCTCGAGGATGACACCTATCCTCTTTTTCCATGCCCTGTAACTGGAGGCTCCTTATGATTTTTTTTCTACCTTCAAATATTTAGACATGGTTCTCGAAGATAGTAGGCTTATATGATCCCCTTTGTTGTTCCTTATTCGACTTCCTGAGATTTCCTTATTCTCTTTTGAATGGATCTCGAGGCTGCCTTTTTCCTTCTTCTTCACCTTAGCTCTGATACCATGTTGGAAAATAAAAAGAGTAGAAAGATTTTCTTTATGTTAATAATTACTTGTGATATTCTTATGTTATTATTAACTTTCTTGTGTTCTTATTTTAACTTAGTTCATCAAGAAATTACCAAAGACCATAAAACGAATATCAAAGACATCAGATATAAGTAGATAACCAGGGAAAAACCCCTATCTAGGGAAAACCCAGTCAACAATTCTTTCTTTAATAGATTCACGAGATGATCCAAGACTCCTTAACCTAGACACAAAATTCCTCCAATCACCAAGTCAACCATTTCCTTCTTATGCAAATGATAACCTTCCAGGCTTCCGATAACAACTTCGACCCTGTAACAACAAATGGCAGCAACAACTGAACTTCGACCTAGATGCAACACTTCGATCTTGAAACAACACTTCAACCTAGAAGCAACACTTCGAATTAGAAGAAACAACAGAATTTTGACCTCCCCAACAACATAAGTTTAATCCATCAGCAGAAGAACTTCGATCATGATGTAGTACTTCAACCTTCCAGCAATAGCCCAACAAATTCACATGTGAGAAAGAGAGACAACCCGGAAACATCGTCTTTTATCCTTCTCCAAAAATTCTCCTTCTTCTCTTGGTATTTCACACTTTTTTTGCTCCTCTTTCTTCTATATCAAACTTGTGAGAGTGTGTACTCAAATGAATCGAACTGCACTATATATATATATAGCCTCTTCTGGAGTTCAAATTACTCTCATGTAGGCTGACTTAATCAAGTAAGGGCCGACTTGGTGTGGATGTGACAAATGACTTAGTTTACTCAATAATAATTCTTTTTACATGATTCAAAAGCCCAAGAAGGGTCTCACTAAATGGACAATGAATCTAATGACTCAAGAGAAAACCTAGAAGTCCTCAATGGGGATTTTGACCTAAAAAATGATGACCCAATTATGAAACCCATGCCTTAATAAGTCATAATAATAATAATTTCTTTTTCTATCTTTAGATAAATACATTTCATTATGACCCAAATGCAATTATGAAGACCGAACCTAGTTACATTCTTCAACAAAAAAAGGTTGTATTGACCGAAATAGTTTCTCTAGAGGGGGAAGTCATGGCTTCTCTAGAAGTCCTTTCTTAGCTTCAAAGGAATTTGAACTTAGAATAAGGACCTTGACTATATGTTTGATAACACCAATGATAAAGGGAGAAAAATAGGATTGCTATGACAAGATCTATATTAGTAAGAATATCCAATTAGGATGATGGATCAAGTATAAGAAGCAGGTCAACTTATGGTCGAGCCAAAGAATATAGCTCAACATGTGTTGAAGTACCAACATGGTATAGTTGGTCATGACACCATTAGTTATGAAAACAAGTTGTAGGAATTTAAATTGGGGAAAGAGTGTTGAAGAAAGATAAATTTTATATATTGCTTCAGTTTGGGATCCATTATGATCTTTTAGACAAACATGAAGCAAAAATCTATTGCACTTAGTGGAATAATATGTATGATCAACATGGATGTTAACCATAAGTAATATGGTTGATTGTTGGACTCCAAATGAAACTAAACTACCTCTCCCTCTCATCCACTTTGATCACTATAGTCCCGTCTTGAGAAAGGCTAACAATATTCAAAATAATAATGACACTTGTACTTCTAAGTTCAACACCTCTTTAGTAGTTTGACAAAATAGTAAGACACACTTTTATAGTGAACATTAAGTAATATGAGCACTTTATGGATGCTTAAATTAATTAAACTTCCTCTCCCTCACACCGAGGGTCATCACCATAGTCCCTTCTTGGTGGGGCTAAGAGTACTCAAAATAATAATGGCACCGTACTTCTAAGTCCTTAGAACGAGCTGATCTCTAAAAAGATTTTATATAATAAATTATAACCTTTATAACACATGGTTCAAAATAGTTTAAAGGATTTATTTCACTCTATAAAATACAACATATGGTTCAAAATAGTAAAAGAGCGTTGAATATATTATTTCTCAATTTACCTGCAAAGGCCATACTGTTAGCCAGAAGGACATGTGAGATGAGAAGCACGATTGCAACAGTACGGCCTGCCAATTTAAGCAGAACGAATGGGTTCCGCCATTTGGGTTTGCAGCTGTATCCGTCCATTGTATTCATGAATTTCGTAATTCGCTGTTCGCAGTTCGTAATTGCTGTTGAATGCTGTTGTAGTTCGCAGTTCGTAATTGCTCGCTTGCACGATTCATGCTCTTGTTCACTTTCAAATTTGTTGAAAGATGCATATTGTTTAACTGCATTAAATAGTGCATGTGTTCATGCGATGAAGCAACTGATCAATTGCCAATATTTGGATACACCCTCAACATGCATGATATTTAATGAATTTGTTGATTTTCAAATAAATTTGAAGTTTTGGTCCTCGTTACAAATGCTAACTTCAAGCATTCATAAATTCTTATCCAAAAATAGTTTTTCCAAGTAATATATTTATATTTTTGGAAATGTCAGGGGACTATCCAACCATAAGCTTTATACAACTCTCCATATACATCATTTTACTCAACAGTTCCATTGACCTACTTTGTGGTTATGAGTTGGACATAAATATAATTATCTTATCTTATCTTATCTTATAATTAAAGATAAATTTGTTTTCTTCAAAAGGTCCATTCTTTAATAATGTAATTTTGTGTTTTTTAATGCTATTTGTAAATTTTTAAGCTTATTAACTTTGTTACATCTTGTAATTATTTACAATTTTTTTTTAATTGATGGTAATTATATTTTATTAATTTTCATATTAAATATATGGAGAATTTTTTATATTGACCACTATGCATAACATAAATTTATCTCAAATATTATGTTAACATCTTTGTGCTTTATAAATGATCAGCTATGTAAAAGAAAAAATTTCTTATAATTTTGAAGAATGATTGGATTGTTTTGATCATCAAAATAGAATATTTTCCATAACTATATCTAAATTTTCATACATTTATTTTACAATATACAAATAATTTCTATATAGTTATTATTATTTTATTCTTAATATATGTTTAATTATAATCAAATTTTTTATTTATAACAATAAATCAACTCCAATAAACTTAAACTTAAAAGGTTAGGTCACAAGTTTTGGATTGTTTTATCAATTCATTTAATTTTTTTTGCTTTTCAAAACTTCAATTTTCATATTGTTATTTTTCTTTTGGTTAAGCTACCCATAAATAATATATTACTACAATTTTGTTTTTCATTTTGAACTTTATTTAAATTTTTTATCTATCACAAAAATAAAAACGGGATATTATATATATATATATATATATATATATATATATATATAAAATGATTTCCAGATTTGTTTTTAAGTTCAAATAATAAACAAAATAGTTTTAAAAGATCTAGTTCCAATTGCAACAGCGAAAGGGACGCCTTAGCCACATAGAGCAACAAATCCCTTGTATTCCCCACACAAAACTACTAGGCTCCACCGTGAAAGACCCTACTCACCTGATGATGAGTAATGGTAGTGCACCCCTGGTTATAGTTTTGTATAAAGCAATTTCAAATTTTTAGGCGTATTATCAATTATGTTTATAGGTATCTAGCAAGTAGGAAGAGCAAAGGCTCTTAGATATATCTAGCGTGGCTTGTCAGAGTTATTATCTTTTGTTTTTCGCTCAAGGCAGGGTGAGACCACCTAACCTTCAGACATATATATGTAAGTTGTCTATTTTTTGAAAATTAATGAAAAGGTCATACCAAGCTTACAAAAAAAAAGTTCAAATAATAAAAGAAATATGAAAAAAATATGGCAAGGAGTAACAAAAACTACAAAAATGCTCATATAGAAAGATTTCACTTAGAAAGATACAAGCAAAAAGAAAGCAAGTCCCATCACCAACTCCGGCCTTTGAAGTTTTAGTGTTTGGAATAGATTTGCAAAAATCTCACCTGTATTCTTCTTAAACTATTATACATTATATTTAGTTACAAGAACTAACAATTTTCTCCAAATATTAAAAAAATAATAATCCACTTTCCATAACCTATAAACTAAAACTATACTTAATTGCATGAACTAATAATTTTATCAAAATATTAAAAAATGATATGTGTGGTTGCTTTCTGCTTTAATTAAAAGTTAAGAATTGAATAAATGATATAAAGAGTTATTTTAGAAGTGATTATACTGGTCATCAATGCAAAATTACATTCATTTTATGAGATCAATAAATAAATATATGTAAAAATTATACATACTTTTATCATATGGTACGAATACAATACGCTTTTAATACGTAAAGGTTTATGTGGATGGTTATCTTGGTAAGGTTATACATAAGAGGTAAAGATTCATTTAAACAAAAAAGATGAAATTGGAATTTTCTAGCTCCAAACACCAACTTTTCTCTTTCTTTATTATTTGTCCTCGTAATTTCAAAAGCATTATCTTTTTGTTATCACTTCATTATTTCTCACAATGATATGATAACTTGTTTGCCTGTACAAACCCAGCCACATGATCAACTAATTGAAGCGCCGAGTCGTAATGGAGTCATCTATGGAGGTGGAAGAATTGCCCAAACGGTTCAGAATCTCGGCAAAAAAATTCAAAATATCTTATAGAGGCAGTGTTTGAATCATATTTTTGGTGGTGGAAATAGATTCAACACCATCAAAAACCTAGGGCACCTAAAATTTTAAAGTTAATAACTGTAACTTGGATTTACAAAATTCTTTGCTAGATTTTATCAAAATATGACTAGATTTTAAAGTTAATAACTCTAATTGGGATTTACAAAAATCTTTGCCAGATTTTCTCAAAATATGACCAAAATTTCGATTTTCAAGACAAAAAACAGTCTCGTTAGACTACGGCAGTCATAATAAGCTATGGGCTGAAACTGTTTTATGGTGGTGTCTCGCTCACATAAAAGAAATGGCTCACGGGTTCGAACCTCGCCAAGCCACGAACTATAACACCACGGCATGCCCCCTGACTAGCCCCACCTTGCGTCGGGCTTACGATATAACAGTGCGACATGCCCCCTCTGGGCTATACATTATAATACTACGACTAGTCCCACCGGGCCACGGGCTTAAACAATATAACAGTGCGGCGAGCCCCCTCTAAGCTATGCAATATAACACTACGTCGAACCGACGACTTATGCAAAACAATTAATAAAAAAAAAAATAATAAATTAATTATTTTATAATAAAATATATTATATATTATTTTGAGATTCAACTTTGTTATGTAAGTTATTCATCTATGGCCATTTTCATGAGAGGTAGTTGTAATTGACTAATTTCTCATGATTTTTGAATAGTCTACTTAGCACTCATTGCATCTGGTGATGCTCATAGGGGTGAACAAGTGGGATTGAAACTAGTGAAATGAATCACATAGCGTCAATCATCACTTCTGGGACTTGCACCTGGTAACCAGGTCTTCCCAAAAAGTCACCCATTCTAGAGCGCATAATAATATGAAACAAAAAACTATGTTATAAAATTTTATGCATAAAATAAAATGAAAATTATATAATTAAAAATAATCATTTCATTATTATTTTTTAAAACATAATGTCACTTCCTTTAAAGTTACCACAATAAAATACAAAATTTCATTCTATAATACTTAGCTTAATTTTTTTATTTTAATTAACTACATTTTATCCAAAAGCTTAGCTTTTAAAAGCTACCCAATCATTTACCTTCCTTTTTCCCTCACAAAGAAAGAAAGAGGAACTACTCTCTCTTTAGGAAAACTAATAATACAATCTATTATATATATATATGATTATATTTTACTGGTTTTTATTTTAAAAAATAATTAAAAAATTAATTCATTAATTGTATTTTAATTATTTATATTATCTTGTAATATTAATAATAATATCTAATATATATTTTTTGTCTCGGCAAAGACTATTATCTATTAACTTAAGATAAAAATAATTTTATAAGTAATCGAGGCCTCAGAAGATTCATAAGGGCTCTCTACACAGCAAGTTCGCCCCAAAATGGAAGGATTCTGGGCATATGTGCTACAAAAAACTACATGACAGAAGAACATATCAGAGAAGGACCAATAGATAAGAACATTGTGCATGAGAACACGGAAGCGAGTATCCATAGCGAGTCTGACTGTAAAAACTTTGCCACTGCCCTGGAAATGACCAAAATCGTCAAGCCGACAGAATTGAGTCATGTTAGTCTTCAATGAAACCTGGAAGCGATCATCTTCTTGACAACCAAAAAGCAAAATGAGACAAAACTGAGCCGCGTGGCCTTAGGCTTCCTTGTCCCCGCCAAGAGTCTTCTCTTCTGTTGGACAGTCGCTAACCAAACACAGAGCTTTATTGCCGGCCATATCGTCCTCTGTGATCGACATTGGGTGATTAGTATCATTCAGAATTCCATCCCCAACAGCAGGGAAATTTTCTACATGGGGCAGAATGATTCTTGGGCTGTCAATATGACCTGGTTGATCAACCAGATCTTTCTCCTGGCTTCCCACTGTCAACTGCTGCTCGCTGCTCTGAGAGGGCTCCGGAGCGATACAGGCCAGAGGATGGATCTGGTTTTCTTCTTCCGAGAGAATGATGGTGATATGGGCAGAAATCAGAGGTCTGTTGAGGTTGCTTTGGAATTTAAAATGGGTGGTTTGAAAAGCACTATTCGGGATTGGCCTACGAGCAGGGCTAGGGGGTTGCACATTCGCCTGAGAGGGAGGGAGATTGGCGGGTGAATGTTTAGGGTTCTCAGAGCTGCTGGCTGTAGGCCGAGAGCCATCACCATGGTGCCCTCTGGGTCGCTTCCTGCCACCTTGGCGGACCATAATGAGGAGCGTATGGATGGCCACAGAATCAACAGAACAAGCAAAGAGGGCAATTGAGAGATAGAATGCTTGAGCCAGAGAACAGGAAATACACACTGGGAGAGTTTGAGAAGGATGAGAGAGCCGCTTACCCCTAAAACGAGCCTGAAACCTACGAAGCACGCCTCTATAAACGGAGACCCTCACGCCCCCCTGAACCGTCGAAGACCAAAACTGAGAGCAAGAAGAATGAATATGCACCATGAGAGGGAAGAGCCGGGATGTGTTGAATATAACAATCCTTGTCATGCTTCGAACAGAGCAAACCATAAATTCCTAGATACCGCCATCTCCGTTGAAATGCTGTCTATCCGCTTTACTTAAGGTGAAGTTCTAGGGAGCCCCGCTGCTCTAAAGCATGCGGTACTCACCATTAATAGTTGGCATGAGAACCATTTATGACACTTGTGTCACCGCATCTGGGGAATCAGCTTCCTCCTGATACTTGTCCTTTTGCATGAGATTGTCGAGCTCCAGTAGTTTTGAGTCAGAGGCTAGGCTAGAAATTGGTCCAACATGTATATGCAGCCCACATTCTACTCCTATATTAGCAAGTAAGTCCGCTACTCTGTTCCCTTCCCTGTGGGTGCATCAAAGTGACTGCTCTATGGTTGGAAAGCCAGCGTTCGATAGAGTGAAGTCTGTTGGCCATTCTCCAACTGTTACAGACTTTGCATGAGGGGGATCCCTGAAGGATTCTTGTAACCATATTGATTATGATTTGTGAATCACCCTCTATTATTAGAGGGAAGAAACCTTTGCCTTGTGCAATTAGTAACCCTTGCCAGAGACCCTCCAGTTCTGCTGAGTTATTGGTGTCCCACCCTCTGGAGCCTAAGAAGGTTAAGAGAGGATCTCCCTTGTGATTTCTGAATATCCCTCCAAAACTAGAATTTCCTGGGTTCCCTTTTGAAGCTCCATCAAAATTTAGCTTGTACATATGGATGGGTGGAAGTTGCCATTTCTTAGGAGATTGGCTTCTTGGCGATTTTGTTCCTTTGGGAAGCTGATCGGGCCTCCATTTGAAATTCCAATTAGCCCATATAGATTGTTCTTGGGGAGTTGATGGGAAGTCCTCCTGGTACCATGTTTTAAGAGAGATGGTTTCTTCAATATTTTGACAGATTATGTTCCATATGCCTTCCAGCTGTCTGTGGTGGTCCTTGAATATTCTGTTGTTTCTTTCCTTCCAAATGGCCCACATGATGAAACTTGGAATAAGCTTCCAAAGGAGATTTAAGATTTTACTTTGATAAGGGTTATGGGCCCAGTTGCGTATAGTAGCGATAATGTCTCCATTGATTCTTCCTTCCTTTTGACAGTGGAAACTGACCTTTTCCCAGAGCTTTTGAGCCAACGAATAGGAGTGCATGAGATGCTTTGTAGTGTCCTCCTCTTGTTTGCAGTTCGGACAGATGGAAGGACCATGGAAGCTTCTTTTTCTTAAGTTATCCCATGTTATAATTTTGTTGTGACATAGGATCGAAAGAAATGTAGAGATTTTCGGCCATAATGAGGGGTCCCATATTTTGCTCCATAGTGGATTTGGCAGCATGTGTTCTTTGATCATGATGTTGTAGGCCTCTCTTGTAGAAAAAGAGCCTCTTTCTTCATATCCCCACCTTAAGATATCTTTATCCTCAGAGTATTGAATTCTTCTTTTCATTAATTATGTTTCTAGAGTTTGTTGAGCATGGGCCGGTCCATGCTTTAAGATTTGAACTGCTTTAAGCCATTCCCTGTAATCATGGTTCGATGAATTTCTCCAAAAGTTTTCTACTGCCTCCTGAGGTTGCATATTCTGCTCCATATGAGGATGTAGAGGGATTTGGTCCTTTAGTTTAGGCAACTATTTCCATGAATCTTCCCAAAATCTTGCCGTGCTACCATTCTTCACCTCCCAAAAGCTGTGCTGCTGAATGAGAGTCTTATGCTGTTGGGCAGAGTTCCACATAATTGATCCCAGGTTGACCTATGATAATCTTATTCGTTCCTCCATAGGACAATTCCTAGCATATTTCGCTGTCCAAAGAGATGCCCAAGGTGTGAATGGCTCAGTTAGCCATTTCCACCAGATTCGAGCTCCCATAACCTTATTACTATGAGAGGGGTCCCTCAAACCTATTCCTCCTCCTTTCTTTGGTAAGCATGAAGTCTCCCATTTGACTAGAGCCCACTTTCGCTTATGGTCGTTACTGCCCAGAGAAAGGATCTTTGAAGAAAGATGAGTTCTTTGAGAACCCATTTGGGTGCAGCTAAAATGGAGAATAGGTATAATGGCATGGCTTGAAGAACTGCTTTTATGAGAACAAGCCTGCTTGCCATGTTGAGAGATCTGTGAGTCCAAGAGGAAAGCCGTGCTTCCAGGTTCTCTAGAAGGACTTTCCATGAAGAGTGCTTAAGGGCCGAGGCTATCAAGGGAGCACCAAGGTAGGTGGAAGGGAGTTTAGCAGAGGTGAAACCCAAAATGCGGATAATAGCAGACTGAGTAGGAGCGGGGGTATGAAAGAAGAAAATGTGTGATTTGGATTTGTTGATGGAGGCTCCGAAGGCATCAGAGAAATCCAAAAGAAGAGTTTTGAGTTGACGCGCTTCTTGGATCGAAGGATGCCCATAAAGCATGTTATCGTCAACGAACTGCTGGTGGGTGAAAGCAGGGGAATTATGAAAGGAAAGGCCTTTGAGAAGCTGGGATTGCTGAGCAATTTTGATACTGTGGCCTAAACCTTCAACCATAATGACAAACAGAAAAGGGGAAAGGGGGTCTCCTTGCCGGATTCCTCGAGAAGGATGAAAGGTAGAAGAGGGAATGTCATTGATTAAAATAGAAAAGAAAGATGAGGATATAAGGCTCATCACCCATCTAATCCAGGGGGCAGCGAAACCAAAAGCAGTTAAAACTTTTTCAATATACATCCAACTTAGGCTGTCAAAAGCTTTTGAGAGGTCTAATTTGAGCAACATACCTAGCTTCTTAGAAGTCTTCAGAGAGTGAATTATTTCATGTGTCAGGATAATGCCGTCAGTAATCTGCCTTCTCTCCACATATCCGGATTGCTTTAACGAGATAATGAAAGGGAGTAATAGTTTGAGTCAGGATGCTATGATTTTAGACACAATCTTGTAGATTATGTTGCATATTGCTATAGGTCGATATTTTTCAGGTGTGCTGGGCAGATCTACCTTGGGAATCAGAGCTATGGATGTAGCATTCATCCCTGGAAACATCCAACGAAGAGATCGTGACTCCTCAACCACTTGCCAGACTTCTGTTTTAATCAAATCCCAGAAGATGTGGAAGAAGTTGGATGTAAATCCATTCGGTCCAGGAGCCTTACCAGCTTTCAGTTATCGTACTGCCTGTTCCACTTCTTGTAGGTCTACTGGCTTGAGAAGCAGTTGGTTGTGTTCATCAGTGATTAGTTTAGGAATGTTCCTGGTAATTTTCTCTATAGCTTGTGATCTGTCTCCATTTGGCTCTCGGTGCATTTGCTTGAAGTAATGTAATAGAGCGCCTTCAATTTCTTCATGCTTTTCCACTTTGGTGCCCTGCTCATTTTGAATATGAGTAATATTGTTGTGCATTCTACGCTGGATGGTTGTACTATGAAAGAATTTTGTGTTTTTCTCTCCATATCTAAGCCATCTAACCCTTGATTTCTGCCTCCATAGTGTTTCTTCTTACCTAGCCCTTTCTACAAGTTGCAAATCAAGAGTTTTTTCCTGTTCTGACAGTTCCTCTGAACGTCCCTCATCAATAATCCTTTGCTGCAGTTGCTTCATTTCTAATTCGATGGAGCTTTTACCCTGGAAGATGTTACCAAAGGATGTATGATTCCAGTGCTTGATTTTACCCTTTAGATTCTTAAGATTTTGCTGGAATTGGAACATTTTTGAGCCTGGAGGTGGGGTAAAATTGTTCCATTCAGAATTGATAAGTTTTTGGAATTCTGTATGGGACATCCAAAAAGCTTCAAAACGAAAAGGCCCGCGAATCTTATTTCTAGGACATGACCATTGAAGTGAAATGGGCCAATGGTCAGAGCCTGAGAGTGGCAATATGGAGGCTGAGAAATCTCCACCAATATGGATAGCGTTGTCCGATAGCAAAAACCGATCTAGCCTAGAGGCTATCTACTGGTTCCCTGCTCTTCTATTATTCCATGTGAACATTCCATTGTTGAAAGGTAGGTCTATGAGCTAGTTAGCCTGAATGAAATCCTTTAGAGGGAATCCTTCCTGACTTCCTCTGCATCAGCCTCCTCTTTTTTCTTCCATTCTTGTGATCATGTTGAAATCTCCACCAGAGATCCATAAGGGGTGCTGTCTATTATGATTGAGAACAGAGAGGGAGTTAAGGATTTCAGCTTTGTGAGATGCTTCCTGAGGAAAATAAACATTAGTAAGGAGCCCATGTAGATTTGTCCCAGTAATGTGAAAGGATGCTTGAAGGAAGTTCCTATGTGCGTGAATATTGTTGAGATTGATAGCTCTTGAGTCCCAGAGAATCGCCAACCCTCCAGATGCTCCATCAGCATCCACAGCGGCATTGAGACTCCCTGGCCAAATTTTTGCAGCAAATCTATCTAAAGCATTATAATTACATTTGGTTTCTTGCAAGAACAGAACTTGAGGACTTTCTTGCTTTATCATTTTTTTAAGAATTTGTATCTTCCTTGGGCCATTGAGCCCTCTTATATTCCATGAGATTAACTTCATTGGGAAGGATTGTTTTCAGATCTGTAGTACTTGGTTAGCTTCGAATACCTGTCGGATTCCACTAATATGTGTCCAATATTGATTGTTCTCTGTAAATCAGTTTTCCTTCCTCACTTTTTGATGTCCTTGGCTATGAATCTTCCATCCCAGGGTCTGCTAGTTTGTATGCCCAAAGATTTTTGTCGTTGCGCCCTTGATAGAACTTGTTCCAGATTCTCAAGTTGTCCCATTGGAATGTCATCGAAATTATTTGTTGTGCTGGCCTTTTCTAAACCTGGAATATCCAAGTCCCCTATATCTATTGCTTCTGTTTCTTCCTCCATGAACTGTGGATAGTACGATTCTTCATTAGAATCCGCTTCTGGATTGGCCTGTGATTGAGGGTTCTCCATCCGCATTGCTTGGGATGTCCATAATGGTTCCTTCTGCTTGTTGGAGGTAGAAGCTTCCTTGTTTTGAGAATCTTCGTGAGGCTTAAAGGGCACTACCTATTTCGATTGGTTGTCTTTCGCTGCTTCTGGATCTGAAGGGGAGGGCAGATCCATGTTGAGATCTGTATGATTTGCTAGTATCCCGAAGCTATTGCTTGTTGAAGGCCCTAAGGGGTTGGATTGCGGCATCTTGGGCTTTGAGGCTTGCTTCTTGTGAGATTTTTGGCGATTTGCTACTTTGGTAAAACCGTCTGCCTCAGAGGCATCCGGTCCAGAGGAAGGAGAAGGCTTTTGTGTTAATGGGCAATCTCTAAATAGATGTCCCAATGCATGACATCTGCGGCATCTGAAAGGTACGTGTTCATAATCAATCGTTTGAACCCATTCAATATCATCATGAGAGACACTTACCGCCTCTGGGAAAGCCCGGTTGAGATTCATGTAGACACAGATACAAGCAAATGAGGTGTATCTACAAGTTTTTGTTTCCTCTGCGATCTTTACAAATTCGCCTAGAGCATTTCCAAGCGCTTGTAATGAGTCTTCCTCCCAGTATTCCACAGGCAGCGAATACAGGCGGATCTAGACTGGAGCCCAGCTTAGATCCTCCTTATCCGGGTTGAAGCGCTCTACCCATCCTCTAAGAAATAGTCTAGCAGCATTGAAGAAATACGGGCCTCCATCCAGCACCCTGTTTCTGTCCTCCAGACAGTTGAATATAGCAGTGAAGAACCCTTTTGGTCCTAGCTGCAAGGTTATATGTCCATTGGGATGCCATTTTGCATTTATCCAGCCTCTTGGCGCTTTCTTTGTTGGCCATAGTCCGATGAACTTTCCTATCAGAGCATGGTACTTCATGTACTGTATTCTTGCATTGATTCGATGAGCAGGAAGTTCTAGTTTTGGGCGCTCATATGCAACTGGTTTGCATTTTGTTGAGCGAACTTCTGGCGGTGTGATATCTTGCTTTGTTCATATCTGCATTCTCTTCTTGGTTTACTGTTCCATTGCCTTCCTCACGCTGATGCTACCCTTTGTCGTTATGTGGGGGAGGTGCATCGCCCTCCCCCCGAGGGGGCTCCATTGAATAGAGTATTGTTTAGCTAAGGGTTGAAAGTTCCTAAGCCTGTCAGAAGTAGTAGGAAATCTTTTGTCTCGCACAGTCTGTCGTTACAGCAAGAGCTCAAACCCTAGGATGCACTGCGCAGAGCCATCAGAGCCTCGTGTTCCGGTCTGTATGAATAATCATATCTAATATATTAGATTACATTATATTTTTTATTTAAAAAATAATAATAATGTTTAATTTATTTATATTTAATTGTAATATTATACTTTCCAAAATTATTCCCGGATGTGGGTGATTAATTGTACTGGTACAACGCAGCTAATTCAAGCTGGCAAGTGGCGTGGCCACATGGCTACCCACGCTTCCACCTAGAAGCCCACTGCCATAATTAATGGTGTTTTAATGATGTGTGAAAGCCAAAAAATTTAATGTTGTGTGAAGGTTGAGGATACCTCACACTGATCCATAAGATGGCAATTTCGAATCGCCTTCCCCCCGTCCTGCCTCCTTTAGCCTGTAACTGCCTCCTCGCTGCTACAGAGCCAAGCTCTTGCACGACTACGGGGAGAAGGTGCCAGATCCTCTGTTGCATTGAAATGGTTGAAGGTGCCCACTTCTCACATAACCTAATTTACTGTTTCAGAACTGTTGCTTTGGCCTTGAATTCTGCTTCTGATAATCGAATTCCCCATTCTCCTGCCTCGACTGGCCATTCCATCTCTCATCTTGCTCCTCCAAGCACCCGTTGAACCAATTCCAACCAGACCACTATGCCTCGTTTGTGGCACAGGGTGAGATGTAGAATAGAGGCAGAGCACCTCAGCCTCCCTCACTGTCCCTCTCTGCTTCCACTCCTGTGAATTCCTCCTCGCCCTCGACAACTGCTCACTTCACGGGTCGGTAGCCCACCACCCGCAGTGGTAGGGGGCGTGCCCAGACTGCTGGCTATAGGCATGCTGTGGATGCCCAACAACCTACTGATGACTCTGACCTGACGATGCATCCCTGCCATTCTACCCAGCTCCAGTTAAATTCGCTGTACATTGGAGCGCCCGTGCATTATAGCTACCATTTCTATTGCCTTCAGAGAGGAGCCACAGAGCTCTGTCGGCTCGGAACACATCATTCAGGAAAGGACTGGCACCAACAGATGGAAAACTCCTAGTAGCAGCTGGGGGACTCTCATAACTCATAGTGAAGCTCTGAATCGAACGGACGCAACTCAGGTACACAACACTCCAGGCAGCAATGCGAAGATGGAAGCCACAACGAGCGGGCAACAACATGACGAAGAAGATATGGATGCCTATAGGTGTCTCATTGTGGAGGAACCTCTGCCACCTACTGACACCTAGCAGGCTAAGGTCTTTTTCCGGTCTGTTTTGAAGTTTTGTTAAATTTAATGTCAATTTTGTTGTTTTGGTCAAAAAAATCTACTACAATGTTATTAATGGTTGGTTCCCTTGTGTGGGCAGCTCAATCCTCGAATTTTGGACTGGTTTCCCCTTCAAGGGTAGTTTTCAGTTACTGTTGGTTTAAACATGGTAAAATCTGAGACAGGATCTGCAGAGGATGGTGCCTCCATGTATTATTATTTTTTGTTTCATTAATAAATTTAGTCATATTTAGAAAAAAAAAATACTTTCGAAAATTATAAAATCTAATTGTATTTTGGGTGTTTGTTTGTAATTTAAATTGGTAATTAATGTATTTGTAGTGTATGATATTTTTAATAGTTTTTAAAATCATTTTAAGATTTTTTTCTTTAAATTTAATTATAATTTTGGTTTGCATCTTCAAAACGAGATGAATTTCTTTGAAAATATATTTTGCTTTCCCTGCCTAGAAATATTATATTTTAAAGTAGTTGTTACGTTGTAACCGTGAACCAACGCACATAATTATATTTTTCATGGGCTTTCCTTGCTCAGGAAAAGCCATGTTGGTCTTTCTATTCCCGGTTAAGTAGGGGTCTATTGATTCATTGTTTTTTCTGGGTGTTGGATGACTGATCAACCCAGGAATTTCTCCTCCTTTTAGTATCTCGTCGTCCTTATCTCAAGTGAATGCCATGCAATAAGGGTACAAGTAGACCGGGTGCTTTGAAGTGAAAGGAGGGAGGTAGCTACCCAGCTAGGATGAGTCCAAAGAAGATTTGATCAACATTGTCTATCTTCAAATCTATTGTTTTCCGTCCATTGGTTTGAATAGGAGAGTGGCAGATGAGGGAAATATCCTTCGCAGGAAGAAATTTCAGGTAAGTGAGGCTTTAAACTTGCAATATCTGCAGATAAGTGAGGGCTCAAAACTGGTTTTATCTATGTTAAGAAAGACTTCATAAATATAAATGTATTTATATCAGAAATATAAATATAACATTATACCAGTACCGTTGTTCCTCATATATATGAGACTATACATAGGAGAGGAGAAATTAACCAAAATTAACACCAAAATGAGCTCCAGCCAAAACTAGAAAAGCACAGTTGATCCTCATATAAATGAGACTAAACATAGGAGAGGAGAAATTACCACCAAAATTAACATCAAAATGAGCTCCATCCAAAACTGGAAAGCATCAGAACAAAGCATGCCAAGAGAAGAAAAAAACTAATAGCCACTAAAGGGCAGAGTCTAAAATAGTCTCGCTCGTCATAGAGAAGACTAAAATTAACCACTAAAAAACCAAAAAGGATCATAACAATCTGCTCCCCGCAACAAGAAAGCCAGATTGGAGAACCTATGTTCACTCGAAATAGCAACATTAGAGGATGACAAACTTCATCACCCAGAGAGAAGCATCTAAACTTAATAGAAAATAAAACGAGAAATTGATCAAAGAGTCAGAACCAAATCAAAAGAAATGTTAGAAATCAGGAGGAAAGAAATTCTGAATGGAGAAAATATTGCCCTCATAGGAAACCTGCATGAACCATAAGCATAGAGTTGCCTGAAGACCTCGTTTTGATAAATCATCTGCACGCTGGTTAAGGTCCCTTTTGATGTGATGAAAGGAAACTCCCTTGGATCTGTTCCATAAATATTTGATCCTGTCAATCCATCCAATGAGCTACGGCTTCCTAATGATATTCTTACCAAGAACACCATCAACCATGACCTTAGAGTCACCAAAAATGGAAACATCCTGGAGATTGATAAAGAGACAGAAATGAAGAAGGCCAGCAAGGGCCATCACTTTCGCCTTTCTGTTTGATCCCTCCCCCCGTTCCAGTAAATGAGATAATGGAAATTTTCATTTACCGAGATGATGACCCCACAGCCACATTGACCACCCTGTTCAGCCCCGTCGAAGAAGGCCCTCGGCATAGGAGACAGTTTCTGCTGAACCTCATTTCCTTTATGTTCTGATTCCTTGGATAGGCACTGCGGAATCGACTCATAAATGGAAGAGATGATGGAGATGTTATCCCGAAAAGGGGAGGCCTTACTATTGAATATAAACTTATTGCACCACTTACAGATACACCATACTGTAATGATGAAGATTGATCTCCATGATTTTTTTGATAGACTGCTCCATAAAAATGCATCTGAAATAGAGGAATGAGACATATGCTGGATGCCATGGGACTCCTCTAGAGTCCACCAAAGAAGATGAGTTTTCTTGCAATCTAGAAAGAGGTGGAAGTTTGTTTCTTCTTCAAACTAGCAGATGGGACAAACCCTAGGACCTTTCCATCCACATTTTCTTAAATTTTCCCAAGAGAGATTTCTATTGTGGAAGGACAACCAGGAGAAAAGTATCATTTTTGAGGGACATCCAATTTCCAGAGGATGGGCGGGAAAGTAGGCTTAAGGAGAGAAGGCTTAGCCCAATCAGGTCTTTATAAACATCTTTTACCTGTACAACAGACAAAACTTTCGAACTTCTCCATATGAGACTGTCCTAATTCTCTGTGCGAAAGATTCCACAGTTTCTAAGACAGATTCTGATTTGTTCGACTGAAAAGCTATGTCTGTCGGCATCCCCATACAATCAGCTTCCTTCCAAAGAGGGATCGGGCCTTGCCAGCCTACAATTAGACTCTACCAATAAAACAATCCTTTCTTGTGGAGAAAATTTAGAAATGAATCCTTAAACTCAATCACTTCAACACCACTCATGAAACGGTCTTTTCCATGAGAATATTTTTACCTGTTTGGAAGTGCCAATATAAGTTTTCCAGAAAAAATTTGCCAATTTTTTGGAGGCTTAGCCAAACAGGATACCCCTTAGAAGAGCCTAGATTTTTCTTTCTGAGCCAAAATACCAGATCCTTCCTTCTTAGATATTTGATCCGAACTATGTTACTCCATGGACCATATTCAAAAATACCTCTCCACAGAGTTTTACAGAGTAAGCCCTTCCAAAAGATTTCAAGTCTAAAAGCCCCCATCTGCCGCAGCTCTTTGGTTTGGAAATATTGGATAGAGTTGAGAGATGAAATTTCTTTTTACCCGCTTGACCTCCCCATATGAAATTTGCCGTAAGCTTGTTCATTGCCATAATTATGCTTGCTGGGATGAAGAATAAATGAGCCCAGTATACAACCATTTGGTTTAAAACCGATTGGGCGAGGATCACTCTTCCTGCAAGAGAAAGGTACCTGAATTTCCAGGCATAAATCTTCTTGTAATACCTATCTAATATCCATCCCCAGTCTGCCTTTTTGTAACCAGCGGATTTTAACTGAAAGCCCAAATATTTCAATCCTAGACTGATATATTGGGCTTTGATTCCAAACAGATCTAATAACCATTCAATCTCATCTTGGCACGAATCATTATGGAAAAAGACAGACTTTTCGTAATTTATTTGAAGGCCTGTTGCTCTTTGAAAAAATTTTAAAATCTCATAGTAACATAACTATGTAAGTCTACATAGCATTGTGAACATTATGATGTCATCAACAAAAAGATGATGGGAAATCGAAATGCTCCTGCAAATTTTAAGCGGAAGACATCTGGATTCCTCTACAGCCTTATTGATATGAAGGCTGAGAGAATTCATTGCCAGAATGAATAAAAGTGGAGATAAGAGGCATCCTTGCCAGAGACCTCTAGAGGCAGAGAAGAAAGGAGAGGGAATCCCATTTATGATCACTGAAAAATTCACCATCTCAACACATGCCATTATCCAGTTTGTCATACAAGATTTTAAACCAATCTTTGCCAATAAGCACCTTAGGAATCCCCACTCGAGGCAGTTGTATGCCTTTTGGAGGTTAATCTTAAGAATGACTGCATCCCTTTTCCTTCCCTGAATATCAAATAATCCTTCCTAAGTACTTGCCACCGCATCCTATATGTTCCTCCCTTTTAGAAAAGCATGTTGCTCTGATGATATGTATTTGGATAATGTTCCTTTTATTCTCTCTGCAATTATTTTTGCAATAATTTTGTAAGTAATATTGCACAGGGATATCGGCCGGAAGTCCAAAAAAGACTCCGCTTCATCTTTCTTCGGGATGAGTGCTATGTTGGTGGAAGCAACCTTTGTATTGATACTGCCCTCCATTCTTGAACCCTCTATCATTCTTAACAAATCCCCTTTGAAAAGGCCAAAGAAATGAGTAAAAACCTCAATTGTCCAGCCGTCTGGCCCAGGAAATTTATCTCTTTTAAATGATTTCATAATCCCAAGCAGCTCTTCCTCAAAGATTTGTTGAAATTTTTTATCATTAGTTTCCTCATCAAACATGTTTGGGAAGACTTCAATGCCCCATAGAATATCCTGAAACCTACATTCTTCAGATCCTTGATACTGTTTACCAAAAAAACTTACTGCCTCATTTGATATATCCTGCTAGGAATAAATGAACTTACCACTTCCATCTCTTATCTTCCATATGTAATTTTTTCACGCCTGGCATTTGCAAAGTTGTGAAAGAACTTTGTATTCTTATCCCCTTCTTTTATCCATATCGCTCTACTTTTCAAACGCCAAAAAGATTCCTCTTGCTCTAGAATTTTTATTTTCTTTTTTTGCAACTCCTTTATAAGACATCTCGTCTCAAGAGATAAATGATGAGTAGCCATCGCCTCTGATGCCATGTCTAAAGCCCTTTGAATGCTCCTGAGTTTTTTTCTATTGGCTTGCCTTTTCTCATATTGCCATTTTTTCACCACCTTCCGCATGTAAACCATTTTGTCCCTGAATGTCATCAAGAGCGTGGAAGGACTATTATTTGCCAGCTCATTCCATGTTTTTTTATAAGGTCATTAAAGCTCGGATCCTCCAGAAAAGAGCTATTAAACTTGAATGAGCATCCCTTCCTAAAACGTTTTTCCTTCCAGCCTAAAATGATTGGCCTATGATCTAAAATGAAGATGTTTTCAATGATGAGAATGGCATACCCATACAATCAATCACACTAGCATGAATAAGGAACCTGTCCAGCCTTTTAGAAACATAAGCTTCCTCAATTTTTCATTTTCCCATGTTGGGATCATTCGAGGAGGGAGGATGTCAACAAAATTTCTCTTAAGTAATTCATTTTTAATCCTTTCGGCAAGAGGATCCTTCTTCCTTTTACTACCCCATATATCGTCCATGCTTAAAGTGAGGTTTAAATCCCTTGCAATCAATAAATTTTCCACATCAAACATTTCAGAATCCAAAATATTCTCCCAGAAAATCATTATGTTCTTGTAGGAGGCATATATATTGAGGATATTAATAGGAAAATTGTGTCCTCTCATTTTTTCCGAGACCAGAATTCCTGCCAAACATCTATATGTTTTTGCCTTGATCTAGGATGGATCCCATAAGACTACTAACCCTCTCGAGAGACCCGTCGCTTCAATGGCAGAGATGTGCCATGAAGGAAACATCTTCCTGAAGTAAGAAATAGCAACAGAGGAGTCATGCATTGTTTCCTGTATTATAATAATTTTGGGACTTACTAAATGAAAAAAAAATTAAGTCCAAAAACTTGGGACCTGCCCCCAAGCCTCTTATATTCATGGAGATGGCGAAATTCATATTGGAGATTTTCCAGCCTTGCTTGCTCTAAGAGGCATGTCTTCAGTCATGTCTATGATTGGGACTTCTACAAGAGATAAATTTCGGACCCCTCTACCCTCACCTCTCCCCCTGAAGTGCCTGCTTCCCCATTTGTTTTCCTCCTCACTGTGATATTTCTAGCCGACTTCGGACTAATTTGAGGGGACAATTGAGATTGGGGTTTATGAATTGTAAGCGCCCTGAGCTGAAGCAATTTTTTGTTAAGCAGGAAATCCAAATCGCTGCCTACCGAATTCGTGGGCGAAGATGTAGGTGAGTTTGCAGGTGTAGGAGTAACCATAATCTGTTTTCCTCTTTCTATTGAAAAGTTTTTATTACTTGGAGAAGGAGTCGAGGATTGGATGAAATGACTTTCATTAACATTCACATTAAGAGGATGCGGAATCGGGCGCAGGCATGGGATTTCATGATCCGAGGCGAGCTCCAAAGGAGGCATAGAAGGGGATATTGGCTCCGGGATATTTGAATTAATAGGAGTGTCGTGGTCCGAGGCTGGCTCCAAAGGGGGCATGGATGGGGATATAGGCTTGCGGGGAGCATTCGAAACCTCTGGATGAGATGAGAGCCGATGGTATTTGGCAGAGAGATCCGGGTGGACTTCAGATCCTGAGAGAGACGAGTTCTTTGAGAATGAAGATTGCTCTGACTCCCTGCAAGGGGATGTGACTTTGTAGGGCTTTGCTACAAAACGATGATGGCCGTGCTGTTTTTGGCTATTTGACAGGCGTCTTGGACAGTTCTTTATTAAATGCCCAGTGCGGTGGCAAGCTGTACATCTAAAGGGAATCCCCCAGAAATCGAGCCTTTGCCTGATTTTTGAATCCCTCCACTGAATGTCTATATGAGCCGGGAACCCTCCTCTGAAAGGTTTGTCTATTAATATCCATGCTACCCGTTTGTATTTCTCACCTAAAACCTAAGGATCCACATACACACATTTTTCGATTGCGTTGCAATTTCAACTAGAGTTTCATTTGACCACAATTCTAATGGTAATCCAGGATTCTTGACCCAAATTAAGTTATTAGATGGAATGTTTTTCAATGGATTATAGCCCATATACCATCTGTGTAAAGCCAAGAAGCTTCTTTTGTAAACCCATTGATGTTTTAGAATGATTTCCAGGTCATTTGAGTTTAGAAAGTGAAAGCAGTACCATTCTTTTAGTAACCTGGCTATAATTGGAACATATCCAATTAACGGCTTCCATTGCTGCTCAAGCCAGCACCTCATCTTTGAGTCATCTAGTTCCAGGAAATGCCATCTCCCAACTAATGCCTTAGTTTGAAGACTTTCAATACGATCTGTCAGATGACTATTTTCTATTCTGATAGTAGCGGGAGGGGGAATAGTCTTAACATGTTTATTATTTCCCTTTAGACGGTCCTCTTGCCAGGTCTTTTGGGAGAAGTCATTTCCAAGCTGACAGACAGGTTTATAAGGGTTATCTTTTAACAGACCTTTTGATCCAGGTGGATGTTGGTGGCCACCCACCTATCCCATTTGGACCCCCACAACTATCTCTTTCAGTTTTTCAGTTTCCTTAATTATAGCGCAATTTACTATTTTTAGCAGTTTTTTGGGTCCTAAACTTCTGGAGCCATTTTGAGGCCCTAAACGATGTCTTTTTGGAAATCTACCGCCAACGATTTTTTTGATAAAGATTTTCTTTTCTGTCGTAGTCCTCGGAGAGATCTTTCCAACAGGATATCATGTGCGTCAAACGGAGATAATACGACCAATTCGCGACCCCAGGAAGTTGGCTGTCCAACTCACCCCAAAACGGGGCCCACAATTTGGCGTTTCATCTTCTAGGGTTGGGTTTTGGAAAGTGAAGGGTTTTCCATTGTTTCTCAATAATAAATAGGCCTTTGAGCCCCATTGTAAACACAGTTCAGAGGCATGTAGCCGCCACATCTCTTCTCAGAGATAAGCTACCATCGCCCTAGTTGGTTTATTTCTATTTCTGGTTGTAAGCATATTTCAGTATTTTCCATTAATGAAATGAAGTATTATTTCCATTGCATCTATGTGTTTATGGTTATCGCATCTCTATGTTTATGGTTATTGCATCTCTATGTTTATGGTTATCTCTGTAATTTATTACGTTCCTATTTAAATCCGGATCAGTGGTATCAGAGCGGTCTCTGTTTTTCTTTGCATGTCCCCAATGAGGTCGGCATATAAAGAGTTAGGGCTTGAATTGGTCGAACCTTTGCAAGACCAGCCTCGCAAATCTTGATGACCTCCCATGGCGGATGAGAAGAAAGACAAGGGGGCAGGAGATCCTATCAGAATCTTGCTCGAAGAAGCCCTCGAGCGGCAAAGGAACACGATGATGGATAGCTTTGCGCAGATCCTTCAGCGGCTACCCAGAGGCGACGCATCGGCTTCCAACAGCTACTCTGGAAATGCCACATCGTTTAAGGTACAAGTTAATTTTGAAATCCCCATCTTCGAGGGTCAAATAGACGCAGATTCCGTAGATAAATGGTTAAATCTGCTAGATGGGTATTTTTCTGTTCATGAATTTTCAAGTCGAGAAAAGATTGTTTTCGCTCTTCTCAAAGCAGCCCCCCACGTCAAGGACTAGTGGGAAACATACTGTGAGCAGAAGGATGAAAGTACAGGCTCACTGTTTTCAGCCGCCCCCACTTGGAATGACTTCCGGGATGCCATCAAGGAGCAGTACTACCCTGTCAAAAGCTATGAGGACAAATACATCAAATGGACCACACTACGGCAGGGACGAGACCAAGATGTGCGAGAGTTCACAAATATTTTTCATACCCTTCGCACACAGTTGGGTATCAAAGATTCTGAGCTGCATCTGGTACTCAAATACTGCGGCTGCCTACACAAATACATCTAGGAAGAGATGGAGTTCTTGAACATCTCCTCACTCGGCACAACATACCGATATGCTGTCAAAATCGAGCAAAAGTTCAAACAGAAGAAGCGAGACTTTGGATCTGCAAATCCGAAGCCCAAAGGACAAAGCCAAGGTGGGGTGACCCAAGACAACTGCTCGAAGCTGCAAGAAAAGAACAACACTACGAAGCCGAGGAAGGACATAGGAAAGTGGTGTGAGTTCCACAAGAGTCCCACTCATAACACAAGTGAGTGTCGGACCAAGCAGTCGCTGGTGGCCGAGTTGAAGGCTTCCGAATCAGATGCATGTTCCGACTCTGAGCCAAAACCCGACAAGGGGGATGGCAAAGGGAAGCAAATCATTGATGCGGATCCTAGTGCCACTGTTGCCACTGCCAAGATCCAGAAGAATGAGCCTGAAGAGCCAGAGGAGGGGGAACGTTTTTTCCACTCACAGATGTGGGTGAAGGGTTCGCCGCTGCAATTCATTGTCGATAGTGGTAGCCAAAAGAACCTCGTTTCAGCAGAGGTCATGAAGCGGTTGGGCCTACCAACTACGCCACACCCACAACCATACAGTATCGGGTGGCTTCACGAAGGACGAGATCTCAAAGTTCGCCAGCAGTGCCGCCTTCCCTACAGAATCAAGCCCTTCACAGATGAGGTATTGTGTGATGTTACACCTCTGGATGTTTGTGATGTACTATTAGGCCAACCATACTTGTGGAGGCGACATGTTGTGTATGAGTCAAGACCTCGCGTTGTCATTATTTCTTTGGATAATTCATTATACAGGATACCAGAGGTAGCTCCACCTACCGCCACCTCTTTGGTCACTGCTAAGAAAGGCAGCAAGCTCATCTCACAGACTAGGAAATTTATTTTCTGTCTGGTTCGCTCCCAAAGTAAGGGGAAGATCGTTGCTACATCCATGACCCCTGCAAAGGGTTCCTCCACGCAGCAGCAGCAACATAGGGATACAGTTATGACAGAACACAGGAACAACTTCTCCTTACCTAGAGGGGTACCACACAAGTTTCAGGTGGGCGACAAAGCTTGGTTACATCTGCAGAGAGAACACCTTACCAGAACCCATCAGAAACTCAGACCACTTCGACATGGTCCTTACACCAGTAACAAGGCTGTGGGCAACAATGCTTTGAAGCACAACATTCCTCCATTCCTTCGCTTGCACCGATTGTTCAATGTGGACCATCGCCGACCATGCTTCCCACCATTTCTGGACACATCAGAGATTGCAGAACAACTCACCAGAGACCCAGCTCAGCGGAAGCTTCCTCATCTCAAGGAGGAACTCAACGCAATGGGGACCATTGTTTCCTAAGGGGGGAGGAATGATCTAGGTGGATGTTGGTGGCCACCCACCTATCCCATTTGGACCCCCACAACTGTCTCTTTCAGTTTTTTAGTTTCCTTAATTATAGCGTAGTTTACTATTTTTAGCAGTTTTTCGGGTCCTAAACTTCCAGAGCCGTTTTGAGGCCCTAAACGATGTCTTTTTGGAAATCTACCGCAACGATTTTTTTGATAAAAATCATCTTTTTCGTCATAGTCCTTGGAGAGATCTTTCCAATGGGCTATCATGCGTGTCAAACGGAGATAATACGACCAATTCGCGACCTCGGGAAGTTGGTTGTCCAACTCACCCCAAAACGGGGCCCACAATTTGGCATTTCATCTTCTAGGGTTAGGTTTTGGAATGTGAAGGGTTTTCCATTGTTTCTCAATAATAAATAGGCCTTCAAACCTCATTGTAAACACAGTTCAGAATAGTTCAGAGGCATGTAGCTGCCACATCTCTTCTCAGAGATAAGCTACCATCGCCCTAGTTGGTTTATTTCTATTTCTGGTTGTAAGCATATTTCAGTATTTTCCATTAATGAAATGAAGTATTATTTCCGCTGCATCTCTGTGTTTATGGTTATCGCATCTTTGTGTTTATGGTTATCTCTGTAATTTATTGCATTCCTTTTAAATCTAGATCACCTTTCTTCTCATTTTGTGGGGCCGAGGGGTGAATCAGCATCTCCTCCAGCGTGGATTGCCACTCACTGTCCACTTTGGAAAACTTATGTGCTGATTTCGTCTGTATAGTTGCTTGAATCATCGCCTCGAGATCAGAAGTGTCAGTCATTCTTTATTCCTCCACCTACTTCTGAAAACGAGGGGATCACGAAAAATCCAGGGAAGATATGGCCCAGGGTGGACTGACAGGAAATGACAGAAGGGGTTGAACAAAAAGCCCAGAGAGAGAAAAACTTGATCTTCGAATTCTGACTACAGTACTGACCCGTGAAGCCTCGGGATCAGGATACCCCTAATTTGAACTTTAAGGAAATTAATTATAAGTCCCTCGATCGGATTTCCTATTAAGAGGATGGTCTATGTCATTGACAGGATTCTGACAGCCATAAGGAATTTTTGAATTATGACGGCTTGGCTTAAATCAGATATCTGATCTGTCCCCGCAGAAATTTCGAGAAACCAGAGAAAGTACTAATCTTTCCTTTGCCCGAAATTCTTAGTCAGAGAAGGATTTAAGGCTTGTACTTTTGAAGGCAAAAACCAACAACCCGGAAAAAAAAACCGACCCAGAAAATTCCATGGGGATTCAGGCAAGAGTGCGAATGGGCCTAAGTTGCAGGGATCAGAAGGATTCAGCTAGCTGAGACTTTCAGGATGATTCCTCTGGGCAGACAATACAACAATAGACTAATTGACAGACACACCACCAGTGGCCAATCTTAAACCGAAAGTCCGAGCAAGGTTTTGAGACGAAGAAATATTTCTGAGGCTTGAGTAATGATACCCATGATCGTCTCGCTTCCACAGACATGGGAAAAAACTACAGACTTTTTGAACTCCTTGAGACCAGAAACAGGACCATCTACTCTACATCCAATCTTTAGCTTCCTTTCTTCTAAATCAGAAAAACACCTCCAAGCTTTCATAGACCCACAGAAGCTTAAACTAAAAAACTTACGAAATTCAGTGCTAATTACCATTCTTTTAAAATTCCTTTTTAACTAAAAAAGCATATGAACATCATAGCATAGAGGTACTGACCTGGAGCCGCAGGCGAGCTGAGCAGAAAGTGTAGGAGCATATTGCAAGCTTGAGCCATTACCAAAGAAAACTCCTCCCACGCAGCGCCGTAAAAGAGACTCAGAATGACAATCGTCCTACCATACTTGATTATGAGCCATAACCAAAGAAACTTCTCCCGCACAGAGCCAAAAGGAGATTTAGAATGACAATAAACCTACCATATTGGATAATGAGCCTATAGAAAACTAGGAAGGAGACAGCGACAACTATAGAAAACGAACTGAAGATGTTCAGGAAACAGAAACACCTAAGTGACAGGATGGAGCATGCCTTGCCGCGCAGATAAGAACGACGATAATCATACCATCCTTTTGTTTGAGCCTAACAACGGACTTGGAATATGACAGGGGAAGTTGAAAAGTCTAAAAATGGCGGATTTCAGAGGAGCTGAGGGTCCTCAGGCTCTGAAGAGTTAAACTACCCATGACAAGGAGAGCTAAAACGCATAAAGCTTACAGAGATTCTGACCATCGAAAAAAACATTTCCTCATGCCACCCTTGAGTATTTAGAGCAGGATAGCATGCATTTCCGATAAGCCAAGTGTCGAAACGACCTATTCTACGAGTCTTGAGAGTCGCATGCAAACTCCGCAAAAGGCTAGCATGCATTGGCTACAGCTCCACCAGTCTCCCTCCTTCTTGCACTCTGGTTGGCTACAGCTTCATCAGACTTTCTCCTTTGGCCACACGTCCCTGCACTCCACCGCTCAGCTGCCACGTCTCCCCCCAAAACTCTTCAACAACTTTACAGACCAAACTACGAATTACTTAGACGACAAGAAGAAGCCTAGAGACGTTACATCGTATTTAAGGAACATTGTGGACATTTCATGGCTGGTTTGCATTTATCTCACACTTTCCTCCATCCTTTGAAAATTTATCTCCACTACCACTCTCTTACTCAAATCAATGGATGAGGAAAATTCATCTCTCCTCCTATAAAATGTCCCCAACCTATAACTTCTCAAACAACCAATTAATCTCTAATAACAAACTCAGGGATATTGATCTTTGTTTCTTCTTCAATAGCAGTGGGAATGTGGAGGGCATGGAGATATTATGTATTTATGAGATTCAGGGAAGGCTTCGTATATCCACACTCCCGAAGCCCATTTTGTTGATGTATAGGGGCTGTAAAATTCTCTGCCGCAAAAATTCCCCTCAATAAAGCGAGTGCAGCACCCTGTCCGTTTCATGGATCAATTTTAGAAAAGAACTCAACCTTTCGAAAACCGGTAGACAATTTATGTTTCAGGCATTGATGCGCGACACATAGATATCAACCACCACCACTTCAATCTCCAGGAACTTGAGCACTATCATGACCATGTACCCCGAAGTAGATCTTTAGTTCATCTAAAAATTATTGTTGCTCGAGACGGTTTCCCTCAACGACCACCGTTTCACTGGCCAAATTCTTGATTCCACTGATACAAATTAATATGGAAAACAATCACCTAACTGATACCATTTTGGGTCATATAGAATCTCAAGGGAATCTTCTAAAATGGAGGTTTCTTCTTCACGACAACAACTCATCTTCCTATGGATATAATGGAAAAATAAAAGACTCTTTGTTGACATAGATTAAAGAAGATAAATTTAGATCTTATTGTAGTTGCTGCAACACCCTCCAAAATTTTGGCTTACACTAAAATTTCAGATCCTTCCTTGGTCTTTTCATTTTTTGTTGCAAACACTGGAGCTCATTTCATGAGTTTCCTCGAAGTTCTTTCGCCCCTTTTGCATGTTGGATCAATTGTCGTCTTTTCGAATGTTTGACTGTCATTCAATGTTTGTGAACCTTTTCTGATGGTTTTGAGGGTCAGTCTTTATGTATTTGAGTTATCCCAACCATGTAAACATTTGTCGCATTCATACCTAAAGTTTCGATCACTGTCATACAAGTGTCGTCACTCGTCCTAAAATCTATTTAAGTGTCACACTTGTCGTATCTTGTCGTGAATCAGTCACACAGAGGGAAATGATTTGTTTTGTGTGTT